>JAAIXJ010001065.1:17675-58949 GCA_013403705.1 Heliconius hermathena | reverse complement strand
AATTGTAATAATTTTTTTTATCTTATATAAGGATCATTTTTAGAAGCCATTTAAAATTGCCATGCTTTTGCAAATCGTCAAAGTAAGATATAATGGAATATGTAAAATAATAAAAACCACTCCTCTGAATGATATTTTCAAGGGAAATATCATGTAGAGCCAAGTTTCTATCTCTACACGACCTCTCTCAACTCATTCTACAAACACTTACCTTATACACTACGTCTTAGGTAAAATATGTGTCTTGCCCGTTTCATTACAACAAAAAATATTATATTACAATAGAATAGAAAATACAATTTAGTGGCATAACATTTATATTGGTAAGATTGACAGACATGAGGCATGTAGCAAGATACGGGATAAGTACCGTTAGAGGCAATACGAAAGTAGTCCCAGTAAGTGATTAATAAATTCAAAAAGAGTAGATACCGCAGCAATCTACTGGACAGCTAATGAGAAGAGATGAAAACCAATCATAGTTAAAAGAATAATAATATCTGTTCATTTATAAAGTTACAAAAGAATATACTCGTATCTTATTGTTATTTCTCGTAAATAGTAATCAATTCACATTATTTCTATTTCTTGTAAATTATATTTAAATACCTGGTGTAACGTAAGGGGTTGGTAAAAACTGTACAAAAAAATACTCGAATAAACTCTCATTCAAAAGATATTGGAAGATTTGTTGAAAATCTGTATATGTTTTTATTATTTATAACTAGCGACCCACTTGCGGCTTTGCCCGCTTCAACTACTGAATTATTTAATTAATATACCGAATTACGTTCCTTTGTTGTATGTTTTTTTTAAACAAACGACACAGACAACAGAATACTTAAATGGTATAATGAAAATCAAAAACAACAACATATAATAGTAGGTAGTCTACCTACTATTTTTATTTAAAAATACTTAAACAAAAGATGAAATCAACTAAGTTGCGCTGAAATAATACATTCTAATTATTTAGAGAGCTTCAAAATACGTGCAATTGCTTCTAAACCTACTTTACTATAGAGCTAGCATTGAAGCATTCTCTCTTCCAGCTCCTTTCTCCTTGCGCTGGAGAACGGCATCAGGGCGCTGGCTTTCTGGCCGTGGTCTCAAGCGCCATCCATGAACATGAGTGCGTAATTAGGGGGCCATTTGGCCCGGTAGTCGGATTCGGGGAAAGATAGAAAATCATCGGAAGACGACATCGACGCTCTTTAAGTGCAGGTAACACAATACATCAGCGCGTAGTAACGCATTGGACCCGAGTTGGACCCTTTCTATTTTTAGGTTGCGGTGCGCGGCGTGGTGTTCCTCACGTAGTATAATGCCTGGGTCACTCGCCGGAGAGTGAAGTTCTGGACCACCTGCAGGATCTCTCGTTGATTGGTACTGACGTAGGTAAGATAAAGCCTGACTCACACCTTGTAGAGCTATAGCTTCGTTCTTAAGGGTAGATAGGATCTGAAGAGTGGTTGCAGCAGAAAAATTGCGATCCTCGCTGCGTTGGCGGCTTTCTTGGCTTGCCCTGTCATCGAAAATCTTCTGTCAATAACAACTTTCAGGTAGTCGCTCTGCTGCTCCAGGGGTTCTGCTGGCCCTGCAGGCTCAGCGAAGGATGTAATCGGCTGTGTCTTGGCGAAGTTAAGGGCAAGCCTCTACTTCGTCAGCTAGATCGGCATAAGGTCAAGGCCTCGCTAGAGTTTCTTGGTTGTTTGGTAGGGATTTAGAGACTTCAAGGCAATGTCGTCGGCGAAGAGCGCTAATATCGTGGCTGGCTGCGTTGGGATGTCATCGGTGTATAATGCGTAGAGCCAGCCGTAGGCAACATGACCAGGCTCTCCTTCTACGCCCGGGGGCCGTGGCGGATACACTTTTATAAGCANTTACTAGGTAAAAATTTTGTAAGTATATTTGTTGTAACACTTCCATCTCCGCTACCAATATCTAAAACTGTATTCCCATGGTTTTTCCATTTAATTTTCTGCGCATATTCTTCTAAACATTGCAATGCATCTTTTTTTGGTAAGGCATTACTTTTGTGATATAGTTCAGCATTCTCCATGTTAAGATATTTTTTTAGATTTACTTACAGTGCGCTAGGTGCCGCCGCGCGTTCGACGCGGTTTCCTCAGTTAGTCTCGCCAAGAGCTTAAATCGTAGGTATTTATACCTGTCAGTCTACGGCATTGTTGAACTTTGACTCGGACAAAGTTTTAAAATTCGAAATTGAGAAAATAAAAGTAAAAGCTATAATAACGTGAGAAAACATTTTAAGCCTTATTAATGATTTATTTATCCTTATATGTGTTTTCACTCTATTTCCACTTTATATGTTCATTGATGTTTTTTAGCTTCACGCTATATCTTGCACACAGTAGGGTAGGATAAGGGAAACTAGAGTTAAGAAACTCCGTTCCGTATTTTCTGCCGACTTCTGAAGGCATGGCGTGTTGAGTGGTGAAACTCAACAATGCGTTTTGTCTCGACACCAGAGTGAAGAAATGAAAATATTAAATATTTAATTTCCTCAACTGGGAATAGAACTCATAATCTGTCGCGTTTACAGTCACACTTGGTGCCCCTGCGCCACGACTAGCCTCAATTTAGTTTTTATTCGTAATGATTAATATCAACGAAAATAATAAAGTAATGACAAAACTATAATAATAGATTTTTTAGGCTTAACTCGAATTATTCTATCCTTTTAGTATTTCATTAAATTTTAGCATTTATAACATTGCACTAACAAAATAAAATTGAAATTAATATCCAAAGAAAGTCACCCTAAGCAAAACACAAAACGATTTACATCTATACTTTTATAATATATAGCGGAAAAGTTTGTTTGTTTGTTTGTTTAACCCTAGAAAGATAGGCTGCGTAAAGTTTACGCATCCGTTTTATAAATATTGTTCTCTCTTTCTCTTTGTAAATATCATGAATCCATGTTTTTGCGATTAAGACATCTCATTGGTCGATAGAAGCTTGCGTGAGGTGTACATGTCATTAAGACAAGTATCACCGTTTTTGAAATATAATACCTATGTAAGTCAAAATTACGCATCCTACGACTATCTTTTACGCGACTTTTAAGATTTTAATTTATGGAGTATTTTTGTTGAATTTCGTCTTTTTCATAGTTTATATCTTATTTTATATTATTTTTTGTTTTTATTAGCATCTATAATGTAATTAAAGATCTTCACACACCAAGTTTACTATGAAATCACAGTAGATTTCGTTGTTCAAGGAAAATGAATTACTCCTGCTTCTATAAATCCTTCTTCGATGCGAACTGTTCCTACAATTCCTACCATCGTTTCCAAAGCATCAATGCTTTATAAAGCTTCCATTTTAATCATAAAAGTGGCAAATTAGCACAACTTAAGCAATTTTTTATGGATTGGATTAATGCGAGTTGTATTAACTATATTAACAGGTTATTTATAATATTTTGTGTACATCAAATGTCATTTTCAATGATCAGCTGTCGAGAATCGGCCATTTTTTATTTTACAGAACGGCTATAGTAGGGTCTTTGCCTCTATAACTTTATAATAGGCTTATAGAGCTGTTTAAAATGCTGTTATGAATACGACTTTTTGACGTTTTTCTTATAGCGAGTTTATAGAACACTTTATCTGTTCCATAACTTTGTATGAATAAGACCGATGAACTATAGTAAATATATAATTATATATTTACTATATTACATATATATGTACTACAGTACATGACAGTATATTTGCATAGTTTTGTTTTGAATTCAGTATTTTGTTTTGACTTTTTCCTTTTTCTCCTATTCAGAAATTGCGAGAACTACGTGGCTACTTGAGAAAGTCTCAACGGTCTATATTATAATCATATAATGTCGAGTTTTTTCTATCATCACACAAACGATGATTGAAAACTAAATATTTTCACTTTCTTTCCACGCAATTTTCAAAGAATCGCTTATTGAGTAGCTTTGGCGTTTTGCCTTTTAACAAAATGAAAATATTAATAAATTATCTCCAAAGTGGCAACTGAATTCACAACTGTCGCGTTTAAACGACGGCATCATTAAGTAATTTAAGTCTTTTGGGTATTTATTTGATTTTACAATCACATAAAGCTGCTTGTAAGTATGCTGACGGAGGTAAGGGCGTCCCCTGCGGGACGTGAATCTTGTCTTGCGGCAGTCGAACAGACTGGTTTTTGCTCGCATAATTTATTGTATTTTAAAAAAAATATTTAGGTATTACGGTATTTTAACGAATCATCAATGTAAACGTGCAAAACGGCGCGGGGCGCGTAGGACGCAAGGGGACGCATGGCGGGCGCTTCGTAGCAAGGATGTTATAAATTTCTGTAAAGGACATTTTGATCAACACCAAATAGCCGCGTTCAAGATCACCAGAACCGTCAAGTGGAGCTCTATACTTGTGCAAATATTGACTGGGCATGGAGGTTTTGCTAGCTATCTTCATCGATTTAAGCTGAAAGAAACCCCAGGATGCGAATGCGATACTAGCATCGAAGAAACGGTGTGGCATATAATCTTGGACTGTCCACGGTTTTCTTTAGCTCGTATGAACCTAGAAACTTTAATGAACACCAAGCTAGAAAGACCAGGCTTAGCTTCTCTCATAGCTGACAACCAGAGGCGCCCAAGTTTCTTAAAGTTTTTAGAGGATGTCTTTCAGATAGTCATGGCTAAAAACGGCAGTAAGATAGCAGCAAAAAGCATAACTAAGACAAGCACCCTTATTCACTCAACCAAAATCTTACAACTGGACAATCAACAGATCAACTAACAACAATCCAACGTTTTCTGTGTAATGGACATATGAGTCCTCCGGGTTTGAAACTGAGACCCGTGGCCTTGTTTATGGATGAAGGAGAGGAGAAACTGGGTTTCAGCTTCTGTGTCGTAGGGCCGAAGAAATCCATTTACATNTTTCAGCTTCTGTGTCGTAGGGCCGAAGAAATCCATTTACATATCACCTGGTCTAGCTAGAAATCGAACTATGACAGCAGGCTTATCATCAGGTTAGGGAACTGGGAATGTCAGATAGTTCGAACTAAAAACAAGACCATCGCACTATTCGACGGACAAGACGGAGTTTCCCCTTTCACCAAGGTGTGCAAGGTGCTCGACCAACTGGGCACAGTGAACACAAAAGCAGCCAAATATGGATCCCGGACACTAAGCGTTGACGTAATGAAAGCAGATCTTGAAAAAGGTGCTGTCACAGACCTACCGGGATGTATTCCAGCCTCAGTAAAGTACAACATAGTTGTGTACGAAGATCGAGGACAAGCAAAGAAAAAAGATGACGGAAGGCCAAGGACGTCAACATTGAGCGGAGCGCAGTGCCTTGAAAGGAAGATACGCCATGCCACGGAAGAGGAACAACAAAAGAATCAGCCTAAAATCCTAAGCAAAAAGTTTAATTTACCACCTATAATACTAAAACCGATACAAAAACTTATAAGGATGGATAAAATCACTAGAGCAGACAAAGGCCAAGTAACAGCACCTGACCTGTCTCCTGCAAGCGATGCCATGCAACACATGCAAAACGGATTCCTAGAGTACACAGCAAAATAGATAGCTGTATAAAATGCAGTGGCGTAGCTGGGGGGGTGCGAGCGGTGCAGTCGCACCGGGCATCAAAAGGAAAGGGGCATCAGTCTACGATCAATTCTTCTAATTTTTTTTTCAATCAAGATTCAAGAAATGTACAAGAAAAATGAGAGAATGAAAATGAAAAATACAATCTCGCTATTTGTCAATCGAACATGAACTAGTCGGTACTATTGATTTTGAAAATGTGATTAATGACTTTGCTAGTCAAGAAGCGCGTAAAGTCCGTTTTTAAATTTTTGCAATAATTTTTACCAAACTCTAATGTGATAAATTATACATAGTTACTAGCGACCCGCTCGCGGCTTCGCCCGCTTAAACTACAGAATTATTTACTTAATACACTGAATTATGTTCGTGTTTTAGTATACCTATAATGTATGTTTTCAACGCACTTAAGATTTCTAATGTAAAAATTACTACCCTTAGGTTGCATTTTCGTACTTCCCATAATAATCTTCAATTGAATGTTTGAAAAAAAATACAACTTATCGATTCTTACAATAAAATCCTAACTCATCGGTGTCTGTACTTGGAAGATATATTAGAAAAATTGTTATTACGGACATTTAACAATGTAATAGAACTTGGTCGGTTTCTCTGTTTGTCTGTGCGTTTCACGATAATCTCAGAAACGGCTTAACCGATTTAAGTGCACTTTTGTAATTTGGCTAACTTCCTTTAAATATTTAGTATTCGTTTTATTTTAATCGGTTCACACAAAGTTAAAACCAGATTCACGCTGTATTCCGCCTACAGCAGGGTAGGCAAAGGGAACTTAGTGTTAAGATACTGCGTATGATATGTGAATGACGTGCGAAATGAAAATATTATTAAATTACAATTCAATCCTCCGAGTGGGGATTGAACCCATAACGTCATGTTACTGTCTAACATTCTTATAGTTAATAAATTATTTTTTACAAATTAAAATATAGTCTATGTTTTTCATCATAATGGCGCGAAAATATTCAAAATTACACTAGAATACCACATTAGTATCGACATTGTAGTGTTGATAGTAATTGAAAATATAATATTATAGTTATACTACTGGAGGATACCTTTATATGCACTGTTTAAATATGTTTTTTATGATGTAATGTAGAATAATATATTCTATAGAGCTCAGCTCTGTTCCCGCATTTACGGCCCTGATATATATCAGGGCCGTATATGATATTAGTAATAGAAATATAAATCATTGGAAAGAAAAGGAGAAACGCAATTATATTGCATTTTTTCTTTTTTTTCATACTTGAAACGTATTAATAAATTTACATACAATTCATCTATTTTGAATATAACATTAAGTTTAATTCATAAAATATATTTGGTACTTCCTTAACATAATTATTTCATCTATTTTTTTATATACAAAGTCTTGATAAGTTCTCTTGACAAATACAGGGTGGAAGTGTCAACACCATTTTAATTTAAACCATAATTTACTCCATAAAAGCCTAATACTATAATTTGATTGCGTCAGATTTTTATTAACCGGCTTCTGTAAAAGGAGGAGCTTATCAATTCCACTGTTTTTTTTTATACTTGTTACCTCAGAACTTTTGACTGATTGAACCGATTTTGATGATTCTTTTTTTATTTGGAAGCTAGTGCGTCCCGTGTAGTCTTATTTTAATTTAATTCATTTCCGACAATGGTATCTATGAGAAAATCATATAAATCTCAAATTTACATTAAGTATGTGCACGACAAATGGACGAATAACTCAATATCAACTCAACCGATTTTAATGATTCTTTTTTTATTAGAAAGGGTACACATAAAGGGTAATTTGGTGAAAGTTTCGTTAAGTTCAGAATATGAAATCCGATTAAAATTGAAGAAGTCGATTTTTTTTATTAAAAAATATAATTATGTTATTTTTTCTACAAAAAATCTATATATTCAATGATGAAAACTATATTTTAAATTGCTTTAGGCCTTGAACTATTATATTACCATGCCAAAATTCATTAACTTCCATTCAGTAGTTATCGGCATTTTAAGTAATTTAAAATTTTCGGTTTTTATTTTTTTTAAAGAGAACTATCATGAAATTCGGGTTGAAACTCTAAAAAATGTACCTTGAGACCTTAGGCTAATACCTTGCAAAAATTCATCAATTTCTGTCCAATAGTTTTTGCATGATTGACGAACAAACAAACAGACAGACAGACAAGAAT
This sequence comes from Heliconius hermathena, assembly GCA_013403705.1. Lineage (NCBI taxonomy): Eukaryota > Metazoa > Arthropoda > Insecta > Lepidoptera > Nymphalidae > Heliconius > Heliconius hermathena. The sequence continues at coordinate 51,131 of JAAIXJ010001065.1, read as the reverse complement.
TCTGCTGAGTGGTTTTTTAGGTTCTATAATCGATATATTAACCTTTTCTTGTACAGAATCGACTTTTCAGTCCTTTTATTTATATAAAGATTATATATTATTATAATATATATAGAGATTATAGTTTTGAAGCAATAAAAATTTATATATCTAGATACTCTATTGTGTTCTGAAATATGAAATTATTTGGACCATTTTAAAGGGCATCAAGTCCTAAGCTGCACCAGGCAGCAAATACCCTAGCTACGCCACTGATAAAATGGGATCATTAAAAAAGTAATTTAAATACTTAGTCTGTTATATCTTTATAGTCAAGGCTATAGACATAAAACTACCATTTTCCAAACCTTGAATGTGTACAACCATTTAATTTATTCATTATACATGATAATAATGTATTGTTAAAAGTTTAGTAGTTTTTATATTACAAAACAAACTTAAAGGTTTATAATTTGGTATATATTTATTAAGAACTTATATATGGAAATACGTAACGAAGAACTATGTATAATATGTATGAAACATTCCAAATGCTTGCATCCTTCCTGCTGGTAACCTTGCTGCTGTTAACTTTCCTCGATAGACGACGCAACGACTATCAAATGTAAGTCTCCTGGACTAGCCATATTAAAATGTACTTATTTAGAAAACGTATAAAAATTTGAACGTAGCGGGACTCGAATCCGCGGCTCCTGGAAACCGACCTGGCGCTCTGACCACTAAGCCATACGTTCTCGCCAAGCTACAAAGAAAAATACTTATTTAGAAAACGTATAAAAATTTGAATGTAGCGAGACTCGAACCCGCGCCTCCTGGAAACCGACCAGACGCTCTGACCACTAAGCCATACCTTCTCGCCAAGGTACGTCGAAATTTTTATACGCTTGTTACAACTTATTTATGTTTTCCCTACAGAGATACTAACAACATAAACAAAAAATATTAAAATGTATCTTATCTCTTAGAGTCTTCTACTTTTTGGACACAAGCCTCCCACAGATCGACATCTGAGGAAATGAAGAAAAGAAAATAAACAAAGGCTATTAAAAAGGTTATAATTTAACATATAATTTAATGTCTTCATAAAACATTGTAACACATTGTAAACGTTGCTGTTTATAGGACTATAAAAATAAAATGTAAAAACGTAATGTTTAAGCATTTGCAAATCGAACAAGTATTTGAAACTTATGTATGTGATTCAGTGTGGTTTGTTATATTTAATAGGCATGATGACAAATTTTGAGAAACTGTAATGTAATAATGCATATAGCAAACTCTTGTAAAAAAGGTGAANTAATGTAATAATGCATATAGCAAACTCTTGTAAAAAAGGTGAAAAAGACTACTTTCATAAAAACTCTAGGAACGGATCAAATCGGGCCGAATAGTAAGCAATTGTCAGGTTGGGCCGAGCGAGAATACAGGCATGTGCAAAAATCTTCGACAGTAAGTTAATTACACTTTACAATTTTTATATTTAAAATTTTACGCCTAATTGCATTTCAATTTCCGATGTGTAAAATTAAGCTATTGTGTGCTATGGGATAACCTAGAAAAAACCTATGTTAGTCTAGTTAAATAACGAGCGTCGGGGTAACTTGGACATACCACTGTCTTATATATAGCTCCTTAACTTTAACTTTATAACTATATATTTACATATCAGTTTCAAAATTTATTAAATAAAAAATGAAACAACAGATAATAAAGTAACCATTTGGTTTCAATGCAATTAAACACGTACAAAACTTAAAACAACAAAAAACAACTAACGCAAGATACTCATCGTTATCGTTACCGCTCGTACATCATGACATATTCCTAATATATGTCGGAAGTAATAAATGATAAGAAGGTAGTCGTATCGAACAAATATCAGATGTGGACGGTAGGTACAACTAATATTATTTATGGCCTATAAAAAAAATAAAAAATATTTTTATTGACAACATTCATAATTATACATTTTATGGGCTACTAACTCCTAAATAAGCATAAACTGTGTTTTAGAAGCTCGTGACTTCCCTGTTGAAACATAAGGTTATGTGTTATTGTCGCGAGCCAAAAAAACACATGATAATAATAATGAAAATGTTGTTTTATTTTTGTATCATCATCAAATCTTCAATATTTGAGTAATCTAGTGTCATTAGCCATTCTATAATTTTCATCTTGGCAGAGTATTTATTGCATGTTTTTATAGATAAATTTGATTGATTTTGTCAGCCGCACTATATAATATTGGAGCTATAAATTCATAACTACGACGTGCCAAAGTAGATTTTACCCTAGGGAATTCATATTTATTTAATCTTTTGTTCTTGTGCTGTTGGGGTTTTGGTACCAGTAGTGCAATCTTATCTTAAAATATATTTACTTACAAATAATTGACGGACGTTCAATGAAAAAATTGAAAAATAATTAGCCTTATTGTAGATTAAGACCGTTGGATGACGAAATGATAAGCCCATAGCCACTTATTAAGTACAGTGCGCTGTGCTCGTTCTAAGGTAACAATAATAAATTTGGCAGCTCCCCCCATGCACTTATACAATAAGTCAAAATACATTCACAAAGGGATTTGTATATTAGTAATATGTGTTTTATATTTAGGACGTGCTTATTCTGTTTAATCCCTCACAGTCACATTGGTTGCTTATTTTGTGTTTCAGTTTACGACACGAGTGGAAGTGGAAGTGGATTTTAATTTTTAAATACTTTATTGCTTCCCCAGCTGGACTGTCAGAAAAGCACATAATGTACCTTTTATTAGTGTTGAGGGTTAAAAGATGATTTTGATGCCATGTTGATATCAGAGATAAACCAATCTCTGCGGTAGTTTTAACATCATCCCAAGTTCTGTCATGGAACACAATGACAGTATCATCAGCATACATTATCAAAGAGGATTTGTCAAGTTTGAATTGACATAGTTAGTTGATGTACATTAAAAATAACAGCGGCCCCAGGGTGCTGCCTTGAGGCACTCCGTATTTATAGGGCAGGTTGTCACTGTTACACACAATTGACCTAAAACTCGTACGCACTGCACGCGATCGGTCAGGTAGTAATTAAACCACTGCTTTGTTATACCACGAATACCAATATCATTTAAAATAGAAATAAGTTTGGGAATTGTTATAGTGTCAAACGCTTTTTTTTTTAATCGAGGAATATTCCGAGACATTTATCTCCTTTATCTAGGTGAGATGTTACAGTGGTGGTTAGCTTGAGCACCGCGTCCTCTGTCGAGTAATTAGGTTTAAACCCATACTGCCAGTACAGCCATACAGAGCCCCATACAGAGCCAGTATTTGGTGTTTATCTAAAAATGACAAAAGTCTTTTATGTACAATTTTTTCTAGAATTTTAGAAAGTATTGATAATAATGAAATAGGTCTATAGTTCGAAGGAATAAAATCATCTTCACTTTTAAAAATAGGAATGACCACTGTTTGTTTAAATATGTCAGGAAATATTCCTGTCTCCATAGAGCTTTTCGTTTTTTTTTGCGGGTAGCCGTGAAAGTGTCAAGACGTGCGTTAGTGCTCTGTTATATTAATTTATATATTTTTTATAAAAACATATGTTTATGTGTTAAAAGTATTTGTGCATAAGTTGATTTTAAGCACTCTTTCCAACACTCTATCCCACATTTACATTGGACACTCCAATCGAGCAACTTATTAAGAATATGGAAGAACTGTCTTCAATGTTTAACAGCTGAATGGGCGAATTCGAAAAAACCTTATCGCAACCAGGTTGTGTAGCTGTACAAACGAACAAACCAAATAAAGGCTTTGGCCTCAGAATTCTATACTTTTAAGACATTTGTATGGAAGTCGTTAGGCTTACTTAAGTCACAATTGGAACTTGTGGTTCTTGGCATGGACCGCTTAGAAACTCAGTCCCGGCGTAAAATTCTGCTTTTCAACGGTGTTAAAGAAAACAAAGATGAGAATGTATATAATAAGACAGTTAAAAGATTAATCAACCAAATGTACTTGTCGGATGCCAAGTCGGAAATGATAGAAACTTGCCATAGGCTAGGTACTAAAAAGGACACCACAAGGCCTACTCTCGTCAGATTTAATAGCGTGCAGTTTCGTTCCAGAGTTTGGAAGGCTAAAACAACCTTAAAAAGTTCTAAGATAACTGTGATGGAGTTCTTAACAAAGTGTCGCCAACTTTTATAGCCGCTCGCAATCATTTCGGGATTAAAAAATGTTGGTCTACGGATTGTGCTATTATAGTGATACTTCCAGACAAGACACGGGTCAAGGTAGCATCCGCCTCGGAGCTTAAATTGTTAGTGGCTAAATATCCCAATAACGATAAAGAAACACCAAATAACAATAAATAAAATGATATATGTGTATGTAATATACTTTGTGCATATGCCTGTTTAAACATAGATTATTAATATATATAATTTTTAGTTTTTACTATTTGTTAAAACTTGAGCTTGTTAGCATATTTATAAATACTTTTTTTTACCTTTGTTATTTTATATAAACAGTATAAATAGTATATAATTAAATTTTTCAATTTTATACACTAGTATTTACTTGTTACTAAGTTTTAATTAATTTCTATACAAGTTCTGCTATTATCATTATTATTATTTTTTTACAGTTTTAATTAAGTTGTTCTATTATTATAAAATGTTAATTTTAAAAAAACTTATGCATATGGAAATTAATTAAATCAAATCAGCTTCACGCTGTATGCCGCACACAGCAGGGTAGGCAGAGGGAACCTAGTGTTGAGACACTCCGTTTCCCACTTTCTGCCAAATTCTGGAGGCATTGCGTGTTGAGTGGCAGAACTCCGCGCTTAGCCTCGACACCAGAGCAAAGAAATGGAAAATATATGCCTGCTCCTTGGCTAACGCAGGTATAATAAGAAGAACCATGCTTAAACGAGACAATGTCAAATTGAAATACAAAAAATGTCCCTTGCCGGTAAAACTCATTGCACACAAAAAATTGCGTAATATCTGCAACAGAATGTGCAGTATGCCAAGCGTTCTGTTCAGGATCTTTGCCAAACATAGGCGTGGAGATTCCTGTCACAAGCAATTATTATCGGTAGCAGCAGGCTCAGGTCCAAAATAGACTGGAGAGCGGTGCCTGATATACAGTACACAGGTGTTAAAATTCAATATTGTGATAAAGTACGGAATTTAGGTTTGATTATGGACTGTAGGATGTCTTGGGTTGCTCACGTCAACGAAGTTAGCAAACGTATGCATTTCTCCTACCATTCTCTCAAGCGTCTCCAATTTTTCCTCCCTTTCAAAACAAAAATTATGCTTGCACAGTCTTTACTCCTTCCATTCCTCGACTACGCCGATGTTTGCTATTTGGATGTTGGTGAGGAGCAACTTAATAAATTAGAGCGTCTACAGAATCTGGCGTTACGTTTCATATTTGCTTTATATGATCACATTTCTCATTTTCGTGCTCAACTTAATTGGCTCCCAATCCCACTTTGTCGAGATATGCACGTCCTTTCTGTCCTTTTTAATATTCTTAACAACCGTTATTCTCCTTCCTATCTTCATTCACGATTTAACCTTCTCCCTTACCCAACCCGTTCCAGGCGTTCGTGCTTAACACATTCGCTGGACATCCCTATAAGCAAGACAGGTTTTGGGAAAAAATCATTCTCCGTACACGCTGCTGTGCTTTGGAATAACTTGCCTAAAACTATTCAGCAAAGTACATCTATTGACACATTTAAGATAAGAGTGAAACAGCAGCTGTTTAAACAAGTTATTGTCCGCAAATAATCATCTGTTTATTATTTATAACAAACGATTAATTATAATTTTATTAATTTACCAATTTTACATGTATATATTTATATCTAATATATGTATTATATCTAATANCACCTCCAACGTGTGCTGGGCCGTCTCATCGAGGCAGTCGTCGCAGTGGTGGCAGCGAGCGTCGGGCTCCCTCCCGGCGATCCGACACAGGTAACCCCCGAAGCAGCCATGCCCCGTGAGTACCTGTGTCGTGCGGAAGGTTAGGACGCCGTGACGCCGCGCTAACCACTGGCGGAACACTGGACGAACAGCCTCGATCGTCAACCGGCCGGCAGTTGGTGTCGCCAGCCGGGATTCCCACACTTGTAATGCGGCTTCCCGCTCCTCCTCGGTGCGCGCTGGGCTTGCCTGTTCCCCGGACGCGAGGCCCCGACGCCGGCAATAGGCGAAGTTTTGCCGATCCAGGGCGTCCGCCCATACGGGAGCGCCGTAGAGGGCCATCGATCGGACCACTCCGGTGTACAGCCGACGGCTCGAGGCGCTCGGCCCGGCGACATTGGGCAAAAGGCGCGCCAACGCCGCCGCCGTCTTCAACAGTTTCGGGGCCAAGGATGTAAAGTGGCCCCGGAAACTCCACCGTCCAGAACAAGTCCGAGGTATTTCATGCTCCTCGTGACGCCGATTTCGACGCCACCGATGGTAATATGGGCCCCAGATGGTGGGCCCTTTCGAGGAGCATGAAAATATAAAGCCTCGGACTTGTTTAGGGCGACTTCTAAACCGAGCCGCCTGATGCGGCCCACGACTTCGGCCAACCCGGCCGTAAATTTAACCTCCTCCCTTACCCAACCCGTTCCAGGCGTTCGTGCTTAACACATTCTCTGGACATCCCTATAAGCAAGACAAGTTTTGGAAAAAATCATTCTCCGTACACGCTGCTGTGCTTTGGAATAATTTGCCTAAAACAATTCAGGAAAGTACATCTATTGACACATTTAAGATTTAACAAGATTTAAAAGAACAAGTTTTTGTCGCCAAATAATCATCTGATAACTATTTATAACAAAGGATTAATTATAATTCTATTAATTTACCAATTTGATATGTATATATTTATATCTAATATATGTATGTATGTATATGTGTAAATATGTAAAGTTATGTATATAAAAATATGTTGCACCTGCACTTTTGGACCTGCAAATTGTTTTTACCTTTTCTCATACCCATAGGTTGACTGGAACAAATCTCTATTAGAAATAAGTCCATCTTTGTCAACAATGTAACAATCTTATTGTTATAATTGTGAATCACAAAACGCAATAAAGAGTATAATATACATAAATTACACAAATGAACAATAGGTTAATTTTTTAATATATCATGCAATATATCATGCAATGTTTTTACCGTTATTCCACTAGTTAGCATTACCTGAGGATCCTTCCTTTAGTGAAAATATAATTTTCTTAACTTCCTTACAATCAGTAGGAGACATAAACATTGAGTCGATAATATGTTGCTTTTTTTTCAAATATAAATATTTTATCGTCACAATACTCAGACTAACTATAAATTTCGCTAGGCAAATCTCGACCAATAGACGTAAAATAATGATTAATATGATTTAATGAAATCTTTAGGTTTCTTTTGTAGCCGATTTCTTTAAGTATATTCCACAATTGCTTAGAGTTATTTGAATTAAGTCTTAGTTTGACTTGATAGTACTGTTTTTTCTGATATTTAATTATATAATTACATTTATTTCTATAATTAATAAACTGTCTTTTAAGTTGTTCATTATTAGGTTCTTTTTTAATTTTTTTATACATTTTATTACGTTTACGTATCGATTTTAAAATTCCTGTTGTTATCCAAGGTTTCAGAATTCGATGTTTCTTAGGAGTAATTTTCTTAATTGTATTTTTAATTAAAATATTTTTTAGGTTATTTACTAAAAAGTATGCCGCCTCATTATCAGTAATCTTGAAATATTCTTTCCAATTCAATCATTTTAAAGAATCCTTAACTTTATCATAATCGATATTTAAAGTTTCTTGAACCGCAGCAGACTTTGATTTTAATATATTTTCGATTACTAACATAATAGGTGAGTGATATGTGAATTCATCGAAGATAAAAGTATTCCAATTATATTTTGTTTTAATCATATTTTAATTTTATATTTTTTCTTAAATATATTATAATATGTAGTGTAATATGTAAGTATGGGGTCTGATATGTAGAATTAAATATGTAGTGTATTTGACAAGTAATTGTGTGAAGTGTGTTGGCAGAATATATACTAATAAAGACATATAACAACAATAAAAGTTTTTCTATTAGTCACTGTTCACTGTTGAAAGATTTCAAATTTAAGTCAAATGATAGTGATGTGGCGCGTGCCATCTGTCTTTTTCATAAATATTTTACCATTAGGTGTCCAGCAGTACCTTATACCGTTCTCTAGATATGTAAAATAGTTTTTTGTTTTTTGGTTTAACAGTTCCGATATGTAACAGCATTTGATTAGTAGCACCAATAAGGAAGGAATTGAATTTGTTTCCAGGATTTCGCTTATTGTATTTTTTTACCTCGCATAGGTACATAGGTAGGTCGCATAGGTACATTTACATAAAACCAAGTTTTAAACTTGGTTTTAAACATAAAACCAAGTTTTAAACTTGGTTTTATGTAATGGAGGATGAAAAACGTACCATGATGGGACCATTATTGGTTTTGTTTTCAGTGCGGTAAATTTCTTTGGGTTCAAAAGCCTGTACTTCTATATTTAACGTCTTGCATGTAGCTTGTAGTATATTTTTAGGTCGTTCTTTGTTTCTTTGTCCTTTTTAGGTAGATTTCTTACTTCTATCGCCGGAGAGTTTAAATTTCTTTCCAGATATTTAATTCTTTCTTCTAATTTTTGGATAATGACATTTTTTTCGCAGGATTTTTTTTCTAATATTTCAACCCTTGATATCATATCATTAAAATTCTTCGACAAAAATCAAATACCTTCTCTATTTCTATATTGGTTATATGTATTTTATTTGTTTATGTTTTTAATCCTCCTATATTGTTACTCAATTTTGTGAGAACATTATCTTGTTCAGTTTTCCAATTTGACAACATCTTCTTAATTTCTTCTTTGAAAGCTTTGTTGAGGTTCATTTTGGAATCATGTGTGAGATTTGCATCCTCTTTATCGATGTATTCCGCCATTTCAGGGTCCAAAATGCAGGATAGTTGTTTCGATATTTAGTTTTAATGTTGTACGCAACCCCTTGTGATTTGTATCATAAGACGTATACTATGTACGAGAATGCTTCGACACACGTAGATACTTATCGTTGTCTTAGCTTGCTGTCCTTTTCTTTTAACGATAATAATTAAAAAATATGATATTGAGGCGACACGTCCACTCACCACTGCGGTCTGTCCGGGAAGTGGCCTATAAATGATGAGATGCATGGAGGAGTGCCTGGGACTTGAGACCACAGGTGTAGGCTTCAGGGTACCCTTTCCGTTATAACAACACTCGCCGTCACTGCTTAAATAGGTGTTAACCACAATCATAATTACAATTTTTAATTAATTAAATAATTAATTGTCCAAAAAAGTCAAGGTTAGCCAGTGGCAGAGCACGAGTATTGCTCCGAACAACACCAGAGACTTCTATTTCCAGATATCTTTTATACAATCGCTAACAAATCAGTTGTAGGTTAGAATTAATAAGACTAAGATTCTGTATAAGTGTATGGGGTGACTCGAAAAAGACTTGTTTGAAATCCAACCATGGAATGTTTGAAATCAAAACCAATGGTCATGGAAATTGTATACATGTACAAAATAAAGGCCTGAGCATGCGCGGGGACCTTTCAGAAGAGGCCGTGTTAGCAAACTCGTGTAAAAGAGGGTAGATGTGAATGAAAAAAAATATAAAAGTAATGGAATTGTATCAATTCAAGCTCTACATCGTATAAAAATTGCATTCGTCCTATCATGACCTATGCTTGTGTCGTGTTCACACACCAAGATCTCCTTCAGAGGGTTCAAAACGAATCCCTCTGTATGGAATCCCATTGCAAGTACGCAACGTGGACCTACACAAAGGTTTCGGATTCGCCTAACCACGCGCTACTATGAGCGCGCAGAGTCCCAGTTCAATCCCCTCATTGTCGAAGCGTGTAAATACGCTCCTCATCCACACCCGCTTCTTCGACGCCCTCGAACATCCTTCTAGATCCTGACGACCCAATCACAGCTGCAAACGCCCAATATAGAGACAGAATTCATTCCTCAATTTCACGACACGCTCTCGCTCACCACCGTAAGGGGCGACGAGGCCAGTTCTAACTCACGGCACGTCAGCGGGTTGCCTGTGGTGTGTGAATGTTTAGAAAATTGCCTGGATGCCCCAGGTATTCTAAACATTGTCCAGGTTTTGAATAGAATACCTGAATTATTCAGATTGCCGGTAACATATGATATTGACAAATTTGACGTCACACAAACACATCTGTGAAGTAAAACATCTCCGATGTCAAGAATGGTCATGTATCGAAGTCAGTTGAGTATGAGTACGCAACGGATATACTCAACCATTTCATCAAATTTGATATCGACGCTATGAAAATATANTATATATATATATATATATATATATATATATATATATAACTTGTATAATGATTTGTGTATTGTTGTATTGAAATACAAAAACATCCAAATTTTAATACAGCAGACGGTTGAAAACTTTTCACCACCTGAACCCTACTCCTAAAAAATTTAAAAGAAAATATAACAGGTACTATAAAATTCTTTACGGGTATTACAACATGATATAAGAGTGAAAGTAGGTGACCTTATGACAAAGATTGATAGTTGAAACTACCTGTCTACCCTAATATAGTAATGACGGCAGTTTTTAAAAGCGCATAGTGGAAAAAAATCAGATATATATTTTTATTGATAAATGTTCTGAAGAACGACCCCCATTATTAAGTTATTTAGACGTTCACATTCATTCAGTATAATAAAGAAATTATACACAATCAATCACATAGTGGCCAATAACATTTTAAAAGCAAAATTGTAATAATAAATTGGATGAGGGTAGATCGTTTTTTAATCTTCTCAAAAAATTAAGTATATACGGAAATAGATATTATATTCATATATTGGTCATAGTTTTATAGAAATTAAATATTGTTTTGTATTGTTGAAATTGAATTTGTTAACGGGTCGATACGCGCCTATCGATAGTATAAATAGATGGTTCATACAAGTGTATAACATTGTTTGTACAATTATGAAGGCGACAACTATACTTGTTTGGTAAGGTATATTATGTAAACTTTGTTATAATTCGTGGAAAAAAAAAAGATATTAACAAATCATAATTTTTAATTATAAAGTGCTTAAAGATTTCTACACAAAAGTGATTTGAGGTGAAGTGACTTTTTATTATTTTGTGTATAATAGGTGATGATTTTATTTATTCATATATTTTTTTTTCTTTGTCTTTTAATATTTTTTTATATCTTCCAATTTGACTAAGAAGCGAAGTGATTTTCTTATATCTGGGTATTTATAAAGGGAATTCATATTTCCTACTTTATATTTATTAATGTTTTTTTTTAATTTTTTTATATAATATTTTTTTATTTATCTCTCAAATGAAAAAAAAATTACATTGCCTAACTGAATGAATTTAATGATGATTAATTGAATTTAATATTTTTTTGTTACCTAAATAGGATCATATTTTATTATATTACTTATTGTTATTAAATATAATTTATTTATTTTATTTTTTTATTTCATTTGTATTATGTTTTAAATGTTTGTTTGTTTCTTAGTGTTTTTAAATTTGTTTTTGCTTCATTCTGTATCTCGTACATAGTAAACTACACAGGGAGTGAGGGAACCTAGTGTTAAGACACTACATTCCCACTAAGAGACTTTTGTTCCCCACTTTTCGTCAAATTATGGAGGCATTGCTTGTCGAGTAGCGGAATTCTAGTTGCATTTTATCTTGTTACACAATCTCTATATATAATAAAAGGATAAAAAAGTCAATTCTGTACATGAAAGATATAAAAAAAATAAAAAATAGGTCGGTTTATATGTCGATTATAGAACCTAAAAAACCACTCAACAGAATTCTTGTCTGTCTGTCTGTCTGTCNGTGGCGTTGAGTTTCACTACTCAGCACGCAATGCCTACAGAATTCCGCGGAAAGTAGGGAACAGAGTGTCTTAACACTAGGTTCCCTCTGCCTACCCTGCTGCGTGTGGGATACAGCGTGAAGCTGAAAAAAGAAGTACAATTAATAGTTGTTTAGTCTACTATAATTATTATTTTAAACGTCAACGTTGGTGACATTAACAAAAATAATAAAGTAGGTATATTTGTCAGGACTAGCTCAAATGGCGATGTCTACAATAAAAAGTATATGTATTATATTTGGAAAGTAAATTCTGATTGTGAGTTCATAGTTTATAAAAGTTTATATTGTCTTTAGATGACGAGATAATGTCAATACATTTTAATCATTGACAAGTACGTTGCATTCATTTACAGTAGATATACCTATTTCTCAAGAGAACTTTCTCAAGACTTTATATATAAAAAATACATTAAATAATCATGTTAAGGAAGTATATTTAATATAACATTAAGTTTAATCAGCTTCACGCTATTTTAACAGATAACATAAGATGACATTAAGTTTAATTCATTAAATATATTTGTTTAATGAATTAAACTTAATGTCATCTTATGTTATCTGTTAAAATAACGTGAAGCTGATTAAACTTAATGTTATATTCAAAACAAATTAATTGTATGTAAATTTATTAATACGTTTCAAGTATGAAAAAAGAAAAAATGCAATATAATTGCGTTTCTCCTTATCTTATCTTTTATCTTATCTTTCCAATATTCTATATTTCTATTATTTATATCGATATATCAGGGACGTAAATGCGGGAAAGAGCTGCCGTCTTAGTATCCTGTAGTATAACTATTTTCAATTACTATCAACACTACAATGTCAATACTATGTGGTATTATAGTGTAATTTTGAACATTTTTAATATTTTCCCGCCATTATGATGAAAAACATAGACTATTTTTTAATTTGAAAAAATAATTTATTAACTATAAGAATATTGGTAGTTTTTCAAAAGGTATAAGAAATAAAAATTGCCTANCATAATCTTTACCCTGCTAAAGGCGGGATAAAGCGTGGATCTGGTTTTAACTTTGTGTGAACCGATTAAAATAAAGTCCAGTCCAGTTGAGGCCAGTCGTGGCGCAGCGGCACGAAGTGTGACTGTAAAACCGACTGGTTGTGGGTTCGATCCCCACTCGAGGAGATGAAATATTTACTTAAATTTATATTTCCATTTCTTCGCTCTGGTGTCGAGCGAACGAGAACACGAAAGAACGAGAACACGCAATGCCTCCAGAATTCGGCAGAAAGTGGGGAACGGAGTGTCTTAATACTAGGGTTCCTCTGCCTAACCTGCTGTGTGAGGGATACAGCGTGAAGCTGATTAAAATAAAACTAATATTAAATATTTAAGGTCAGATTGCCAAAATACAAACAAAAAAAGGATTTAAATCGGTTAAGCCGTTTCTGAGATTATCGTGAACAAACTCACGGACAAACAGACAAACTGACCAAGTTCTATTACAATGTTAATTGTAATATCTTCCATGTACAGACACCGATGAGTTACGGTTTTATTGTAAGTATCGATAAGTTGTGTTTTTATTTCAAACATTCAATTGAAGATTCTTATGGGAGGTACGAAATTGCGACCTAAAGTTTTAATAAATTTCTCATTAAAAATATTAAAATGGAGCGAGGTGATAAAGAGATGGTTCTCTTTATATAATCTATCGCTGTGATTGTATTACATTAAGTGCATTATGGAGTTGTGAGTGATGTCCACGTAAAAAAGGCGATGAAAGCAGTAAGCACGAAACATCGGCACAAGTGTATTGAAATAACATTCTTAAGCATCTTAACAACAATATGTTTAATAACTAAGAATGGTCCTTTCAGCAAGACTCTGCGCCAGGTCATAAAGCTCGGTCCACCCAATCTTGGATAGAAACGAACGTTCCGGACTTCTTCAGAGCTGACCTGGCATTCATGTAGTCCTGATCTTAATCCAATAGATTATGATCAATGGTAAATTATGAAGAGGAAGGGTTGCTCTAAACACTTTCATAGTTTGGAGTCCCTAAAACAATCCATACTATTAGCAGTGAAAAATTTTCCCATAGAAAGATTGCATGCGTGCTGCTGTTGATAACTGGCTTCAACGTTTTAAGTACGGTATTGGAGATAATGGAGACCACTTTGAATACGCTTTTATTGCATTTTTAATGGTTTTATGTTAATGTAACTAACATACTGTGATAGTAATAAATATTACGGACAGTATCTTTTTTTCTTCGCAAAAATATTTATGGCAAAATTAAGTAAATAATGCAGGAGGCATTATCTTCCCTTCCTAAGATAATGGGCATAACGGGAAATTCAATAACCGATAAAAAATAAATATAAATAAAAATAAAGATTTAACTTATTAATAAATAAATATAAAGATATAATTAATTATATTATGAGGCCAGTCGTGGCGCAGTGGCACAAAGTGTGACTGTAAAACCGACCGTTGATTTATTTATTTAAGATATATCAGCTTCACGCTGTGTCCACACACTGCAGGGTAGACAGAGGGAACCTAGTGTTAAGACACTCTGTTCCCCACTTTCTGCCAAATTCTGGAGGCATTGCGTGTTGAGTGGCAGAATTAAACGCCGCGCTTTGCCCCGACACGATAGCGAAGAAATGGAAATATAAATTTAAATACATATTTCATCTCCTCGAGTGGGGTTCGAACCCACAACCAGTCAGTTTTACAGTCACACTTTGTGCTCCTGCGCCACGACTGGCCTCAAGATATAATTAATTAAACAAAATAAATAATATTCCTTTGGGTACTTATTAAATTATAATTTGGCAAAGAATTTGTCAAAATAACTAATGAACTAATAATTAAGTAATTTAATTTTATACATACCTATAAAAATATGTATTCAGGATTTTTAAACATTTTTTTTAAACATTTTTAAAGTGTTATTCCACACTAAGGAAAGAAAAATATTTATTTAGAAAACGTATAAAAAAAATGTTTATACGTTTTCTAAATAAGTATGTATTCGGGACTTTTTTTAAAAATCCCAAATCTTTTTTAATGCAAGTTATGCAACATTATTAGTTTAGGTTTTTTACAAAATTACAGAATCTAACCTGCACTCAAAAAAACATTTAATACTTTTTAACCATTTTTAGTTACAAATATTGAATAAATAAGAGTTGTATAAACACACATGGCATATGCTATGTGCCCGAGGTTCATCTTCCTCGATAAGAGAATATTTCAATTCGAACGTAGTAGTAGGTACTTGCCGAGATTATTATACATAGAGATTATTGGCTTTAAATTATTAATGAATATTATATATACTACTACACTCGTTTACCCTTTTTACAGTATGATGCTATGCGGAGTTTGGGGAAAAAATGAATTGAAGTTTCCTCCACATCTTTAAGTTCGGGGCAGCGACTTCAGCTTACCAAATAGAAGGCGGATGGAACGCTGATGGTAAGAATATTTTTTTTATGGTGTTTTTTTTATTTTTACAGCGAATCGAAATACAAAGCGGGGAAATTAAAGAAAAAAACGCTGTACTCCTGAAATAGGTCTCAAGCATACCAAATCTGTATAATAATAACTGATATTATAAACTTTAAAGGTTATGTGGATGTTTATTCCACTTTCAGGCAAATACTACTGAATGCATAAATAGCACGCTGAAGATAGGTTTCTTACTAATTTTTTGACTTTTTGTTACATTGTAACAAAAAGTCAAATTAAATAGAATTTTTCTACCAAGTATCATCCTTCTAAATAATTGATCTCACAAGTCTTACAAATTCCAAAGTGTGTGACTTTGTGGCACCTTCACGCAAAAACTTAAGCAAACGAAACCGCACTGGTGTAATTAGCTTATAGCCTATATTATGTTCTGTAAAAAACGTGAAAGTAGAACAAAAGTCCGTCGTCCATTAGTAGGGTATACTATAAAATATAAAAATGTTGTGTCTATTATTACAGATAAAGCTCCTAGTATATGGGATGACTATTTTCACGCCTATCCATATTCTACAGATGACGGCGGTAATGGAGATGTGGCATGCGACTCGTATCACAGATGGCAAGATGACATTAAAATTGCTTCAGATTTAGAATTAGATTTTTACAGGTTATTTTTATCTTTAATTGCGTCTACTTTTCTTGTGAATAAACAAAAATGTGGAAAATCGAGTATTTTAGCATGTAAGATATATTGCGTATTGGTTGACAATTGTCCTTTATGAAATAGGAAACGAAAAAATATATTAAAGCAGCGTCTGCCTGTAATCGTAATAATTTTATTTCCCCATTCTGACAATACAAAGGGCGGCGTTAAGTTTTTTACAAGCGATGTCCCAAATTCGGGCCGAGATCTTAGAACAGAGTATCTATCAGCATAAGGGCACAAAATTCAGAACTATGTGATTTACTGCTTAAAAATGCTTGAATTTAGCTAGGGTGAGAAGCTCAAAGCTGTGTCTTGGGCGTATGGACTATGTGTACATTTAGGGGCCCTTTAGAATATGCATTAATGAACATTTAAACAAATTTGAAATAATTGTATAATAAGAATATTGTTTTATTGTTATTGTTAAAAGAATTCAATTCTTTCTAAGAAATTATCTTAATTTTTCAGATTTTCAATATCATGGTCTAGAATTTTACCTACAGGTACACCAGAATATGTGAGTGAATCTGGTTATAAATATTATAACAATCTAATTAACGGCTTACTGAAAAGAAAAATTGAACCAGTAGTCACTATCCATCATTTTGATCTACCACAAAGACTTCAAAACTTAGGTAAGTTACTGAAACCAGAGTTTTCTATTTATTTTACTACTAGCGGCCCGCTGCGGCATCGCCCGCTAACCGCCTACAATATTTTTATTATACTGCATTTGCCAACAGATTGATACATTCAATCATGAACAACTTGTTTTCATAATTTTGAGAAAGTGCAAGCACTTGTAACTGATATCCCAAATACGTTTAAAAATATTATTTAATAAATAATACCTTCGCTCGTGATGTATCTAGTGTCTAGAACCGTGTATAGTTGTGATCATGAATAACCCAAAATCTTTTAGAGATTCAGAGGTTCAGTGTTCGGATTTTATATTGTGCCATCAGAAAGTTATTTAGATAACTGGAAACTCGTCAACATTGCCTTGTCATAACTCGAAGCTCTTTCGAAGAAAAGCCAAGAGCGCGTCCTATCTTCCTCTCCAATATAACTGCGAGCTAGTTATAATAAAAGGAAGAAAGAGTAAGGGCACCGCCCCGCCTCTACATCGTGAATTCCTACCAGACTGCGGCTGCAACAGTCTTACTGAATTCTCCAGGACTTTTGTGTGTGATCTTTCTGAAGGTACTTGTTACGTTTGTCCATATTAAGATTATGAATGAAATGAATGGTGATTCGTAATGTTCATTGATTTGTGTGATCATTATAAGTCGCTGCGCTAAAGCACTACCGTGAGGCGATCGATATGTTAAATAAACGCATGGCACACACGCCACAGTCGACGGACACTAATACATACACCGGAGTTGGGACATAAAATAGCATCACACACCTAATAATCATATACCAAGTCATAGATGTGGTATATAATATGTCAACGACCAACGCCATACAAGCATAGCTTACGTACCGCGAGCGAGATGGCATCAGCCACGACATAGTTAATTCGCATAAGCCCATCACGTCAGCTTCCGCGACGTCAAGCGACATTCAATATTATAATATTGGTCAAAGATCACTTTGCTCCACAATATGTGTCGCTCCTACACATATATTGCCTTTATAAGAAATTCGATCCTAAAAGATCGTGCCATCGTAGGCTTCGAATTATTTTATGTGCATCTTATTTATTTGTACCGTAGTATTTAAGAGTTCGACTAGACCGCTGCCTTCCAACCATCACTACCCACTATATGTATGAAACGACGGTTGTGACACTCGGGACGACAATACATGAACTCGTCTCGATTGAAATGATATTAAAAATATATAAATTGTATGAATCATAATTAATGTGTATTTTATTTTATTTATATTTAACTTATATCCAAATACATACTGTTACACACTACGCTGCTACTGCTAGAAAGGATCTCATCAGCGGCAAGGGTGCCCAATTCGGGACTCCGAAGCCAAAGCTTATTTTCATAAAATTTCCTTAATGTTAAAATAGATTTCGCTTATAAGTTTCAATATGTCAAATATAAGGCGGTGTAATATCACTTTGCATTTTTCAATTATTTTTTGTCACAAAATGTCTTATAAGAGATAGATATACGTTGTCGCGGACTTTTTATTAGAACTAATAAAAAATAATATTTTTGTCATGCAATGTACTGATGTATATTTAACTATTTGTGCAGCGCGCGCTCTTAAAGCAATTCGATAGTGTTTATTATTATTACTTTGTTATTAAGGGATAACTAAGACTTATACCGTAATGTTTGTTATATATAGTACTTCCTGAGGAATGTAGCTTTCATACAAAACAAAAAAAAAGTAAATCTGACCAGTAGATCCAGAGATCTTAGCGTTTAAAAAAACAAACACTTCGGTTTTATTTTATTAGTATAAATACAAGTAATATAAGTTTGAAGAGTTTATTTGGTTGAATGCACTAATGAAGTGCACGTAATCAAATTTATTTATTGATAATACATGAAATGATTTGCTACATGCTTATATTTTGCCTGCCATGTATTAAAATCCCTGCTATGTATTAAAAATAATGTTTTAATTTAGGTTTACAACTTTTAACTAAATGCAATAAAAAATCTAAATTTAAAATATTATTTACTCAATTAGGTACTTTTGATTAGGGAGACAATTTTGTATTTGAACGGCCAATTTAATACATTTAATTGCACTAAAATTGGGTCATGGTAATAAATTACTGTAAACTCACGTCTATCAGTGTCTCGAAAATTGATCGGAAAATTGGAACAGAATATGTTAACACCAAGCACCTACTACCCTATTTTATGCAGGTAAAAGCATAAAACTGTATAAAACTCACCACATTTTTCATTTGAACGAGCTTTTTTTGATGGTCAAATTAAATTCCTTACAAGAGATGCTTATACATTTACAATATTTTATTAAGGCTAGAACAAAGTTAAATTCTGCTAGCCTTAAATATCAATCACTGCCTAATTAAATTTTGCTTTTATAGGTGGATGNACATGGTAATAAATTACTGTAAACTCACGTCTATCAGTGTCTCGAAAATTGATCGGAAAATTGGAACAGAATATGTTAACACCAAGCACCTACTACCCTATTTTATGCAGGTAAACGCATAAAACTGTATAAAACTCACCACATTTTTCATTTGAACGAGCCTTTTTTTGATGGTCAAACTAAATTCCTTACGAGAGATGTTTATACATTTACAATATTTTATTAAGGCTAGAACAAAGTTAGACTAAATTCTGCTAGCCTTAAATATGAATCACTGCCTAATTAAATTTTGCTTTTATAGGTGGATGGGCAAACCCTCTAATCACCGATTGGCTTGCTGACTACGCCAGGATTCTGTTCTCTTTATATGGTGATAAAGTGAAAACTTGGATATCTATTAACGAACCTTTCATTATGTGCAACCTAGCTTACAATTCAAATGTAGGTCCGGGTAAAATAGATTATGATATTGGTTACTTTCAGTGTGTAAAAAACACTATGGTAGCTCATGGGAAGGTTGCGAAGGTATATAGGGAAGAATTTGAACATATTTATAATGGTAAGTAGATGCAATGTTTATATAGAGAAAGATATAATACGTAGATCTTTTAGGTTAGCCTGAGTCGTGTTCTAGGTATTACTGATTTATAAATAATAGTGTTTTATAAAATATTATTATCGGCGGGGGGTCGCCTCCGAGCTGAAATATATTTTTTGTAGTGGAGAAGAATAAGGGATGGGGGGGGGGGGGGGGGGGGGGGGGGGCGCCCCCGAGCTGAAATATATTTTTTGTAGTGGAGAAGAATAAGGGAAGATATGTAAGACAATATTGTGTGTTTTAATAATGAATGAAGTTATGTGAGACGATGACGCAGAATAGCATGTTTAAAAATAGTGAAATTATTCCTCATTTCATCTATTTGAAATTTTTCTTATATTTTATCGCAGAGTCATTTTTTTTCAATAACCATGGAAATGTTTTAATCAACAGGTCGTATTGGAATAGTACAACAGTTATTTAATTTTATACCAGCGACGAAAGACGACGAGGAGCTTACAGAACTGGCAGCTGAAATATATGTATGTTTATTTAATGTAAAATTTCTATTATAAAATAAAACAAGGCAATAAATTTTAACTTTACTATTGAGTAAAAAAATTAATAATAAAAACGTGAATAATAATAATTGTCAAGAAAAAAAAATAGATTTAAAACCAATTAGTTATTCGTGTAATTAATGATCAGTATTGTTACCAAGTTTTTAGATGTTGTATTGTTAATTGTTCTTATATCCCCTTGATCATTTATATGACACATATAGGGAAATGTCAATGTTTTATTATAGTTTTGGTGAATTGTTAGTTTTATCTACGTATATGCGGTTTGTTCTTTTTTTGTAAGTTACGTTTTGTTCATATTGTACCTTTTATTTTAGGTACTGTTTTGTATTTTAATTCTAAAAATAGTTTTGAAATCAAATCCAGTATACACATGCGGCGGTTGCTTCTAAATGGCTGTATATTATTTTTTTCTATGCTGGTATAAAAAGATCTAACGATAATTCTTTTTTCTAGTCGGGATTGTTCTCATATCCTATATACTCAAAAGCTGGCGGATGGCCGCCAACTATAGAAAAAATAATAGCAGAAAACAGTCTGAAGAAAGGTTTTAGAAGATCCAGATTACCCGATTTTACTGATGAAGAGAAGGAGCTTATTAGAGGTATTTTATCTTAGAATACAACACAATATGCGCAAAATGTTGTATTTGTTATTTTTTTAAATCTTTCCAATTAACCAGAGAATTATCATAATCAGACATATAAATAAAATAATTGTGTGACCAACCATCCTCTGTTTTTTACCCATTCACCGGCATATTTCAGAGTTAGTCAGTTGGTACACGTGATTCTTTTAAACTACTGGACGAATTTAAATATTTTTTTTTTGTTATGTAGCTATTAGGCCTGGTCAGAATCTAGACTACATATTTTAATTTCAAAGACTTCCACATTTGTTGTAGAACCGTAGTGATCCAGCTAAACTATAACAAATAATAGACAACTTCTATAACAGCAGTTGAAAGTGTGAGTGTTGAGAGTGATGAGCATTTTCCATTGACATATAAAGATTAAAAAATCTGATGAACAAACATAACAGTCCAGCTAAACTATAAGAAATTATGAAATGCCGCCTTAGTTATACATTGATGAAAAAATCTAGAAAATATGATGTAGAACTAAAAAAGCCTACCAAAATTATAATAAATTGAGGCGGCCTTGGCACAGCAACACATGTTGTGACTGTAAATGCGAAGGTTGTGGGTTCGATTTCCACTTGGAGAAATGAAATAATTAATATTTTCATTTCCTTGCTCTCTTAACAAGACAAAGCTGCGTTGCGCCCCACCAGTCAATATGCATTGTGTCGATTCGGCAGAAACTTGGAAACGGAGTATCATTTTATGTCTCCAGTACCTGTACATAAAGCGTGATTGAGGTACAACAACACGTAGTGATTCGAAATTTGGTGGATGGACGGAGAGCGGAGTGTCTTGATACTAGGTTCTCTTGGAAACTACAAGAATTCAAGTGGTGGGTGGTATATGGTAGTAGCATGGCAAAGCATGTCGCCACTATACGAATTATACGAATGATCTAAAGTTTTAAGCTGATCTTGAGTTAAAAATATTAAGTAATAAAACAAAGGAATAATTATAGTCATTTGTAAAAAATAAACAATGAGTAGAGAGAAGGTCGTCGCAGGTTGGGAAAACCGTATTCTTGGTTGACATTGGTTTGAGATTTTTGTGGACATCTATATTTTGTTATTTGTTATACC
Source organism: Heliconius hermathena (assembly GCA_013403705.1). Taxonomy (NCBI): domain Eukaryota; kingdom Metazoa; phylum Arthropoda; class Insecta; order Lepidoptera; family Nymphalidae; genus Heliconius; species Heliconius hermathena. Next base: position 29,083 of record JAAIXJ010001065.1, on the reverse strand, counting down.
TTTATTCTATATCCTTATACCTTTATTTGGCTGGTCCACAACGAGGCCATGCCATCTCAGGCGACGATCTTTCCAACTTATCCGCTACGTCACGGATCCCAAGACTACAAAAAATGAAACTATTACGTATGGTGTCCTGGTAATCTCTGGTGCAAAGAATTTATCCCGAATACGTTCTCGTTTATATCCAAGTTTCTGCCTAACTTCCACTATGAGCTCTGGCTACAGCTCTTTTGCTGACACGTTGGGCACTCTCTGCCTACTCTACTGAGCGACATAAATAATGAAGTTTTTTTAATTGTATTTTTAACCGATACTTTTGTACTTAAAGTTCCTATTCTTAAATAATTATTTAAATGTATTTAACCGATTTCTGTAAGAAAAATAGGTTATCAATTCGACTGTATTTTTTTTATGTTTGTTACCTCAGAACTCTTGACTGGGTGAACCGATTTTGATGATATTTTTTTTTAAAGCAAGTGCTTCCTGTGTGGTCCCATTTTTTAAGCCTAAGTTTCTGACAATGGTATCTATAAGAAAATCACATATCACGACAATCGATTCCGAAGATGCTTTTTTTATTTTATTTTTTAAGGATAGTTTGGTGAAAGTTTGGTTAGATTCTGATTATAGGATCCGGTTAAAATTGCAACAAATTTGTTTTTGTTTTGGTAAAAAATATAATTGTACTGTAATAGTTACAAGGAAAAATATTGTTAAAGTTGGTATCGGGAATGAGTCGGTGCCAAGTAAAACAAACAGGTTTAGTAATTTGATATAGTATTTATTAAGATTGTAGCATTAGCTTGACACTATTTTTGTTTAACAAAATAAAAATATGGTTTACTTTATATAAAATTATTTTTTACTTTTTAGTTCTTTGTTTGAAGTCAGTTTTTTTTTCTTAAAAAATAATTTATTTGTATAAAGAGAAGTGAACAATTATACGAATTTAAAATTCTATGTTCGGGATAATAATTTTTTGCAGGCTCCGCAGATTTCTTCGGCTTGAATTGTATTTTAAGCGGGCGAAGCCGTGGGCGAGCCGCTAATAATTAATATTTTCATTTCCTTGCTCTCTTAACAAGACAAAGCTGCGTTGCGCCCCACCAGTCCATATGCATTGTGTCGATTCGGCAGAAACTTGGAAACGGAGTATCATTTTATGTCTCCAGTCCCTGTACATAAAGCGTGATTGAGATACAACAACACGTAGTGACTCGAAATTAGGATGGACGGAGAGCGGAGTGTCTTGATACTAGGTTCTCTTGGAAACTGCAAGAATTCAAGTGGTGGGTGGTATATGGTAGTAGCATGGCAAACCATGTCGCCACTATACGAGTTATATGAATGATCTAAATTTTTAAGCTGATCTTGAGTTAAAAATATTAAGTAATAAAACAAAGGAATAATTATAGTCATTTGTAAAAAATAAACAATGAGTAGAGAGAAGGTCGTCGCAGGTTGGGAAAGCCGTATTCTTGGTTGACATTGATTTGAAATTTTTGTTGATATCTATATTTTGTTATTTGTTATACCTTTATTCTATATCCTTATGCCTTTATTTGGCTGGTCCACAACGAGGCCATACCATCTCAGGCGTACACGTCACGGATCCCAAGACTACAAAGAATGAAACTATTACGTATTGTGTCCTGGTAATCTCTGGTGCAAAGAATTTATCCCAAATACGTTCTCGTTTATTTCCGAGTTTCTGCCTAACTTCCACTATGAGCTCTGGCTACAGCTCTTTTGCTGACACGTTGGGCACTCTCTGCCTACTCTACTGAGCGACATAAACAATGAAGTTTTTTTAATTGCATTTTTAACCGATACTTTTGTACTTAAAGTTCCTATTCTTAAATGATTATTTAAATGTATTTAACCGATTTCTGTAAGAAAAATAGGTTATCAATTCGACTGTATTTTTTTATGTTTATTACCTCAGAACTCTTGACTGGGTGAACCGATTTTGATGATGTTTTTTTTTAAAGCAAGTGCTTCCCGTGTGGTCTCATTTTTTAAGTCCGTTTCTGACAATGGTATCTATAAGAAAATCACATATCACGACCAACCGATTCCGAAGATGCTTTTTTTTATTTTATTTTTTTAGGATAGTTTGGTGAAAGTTTGGTTAGATTCTGATTATGGGATCCGGTTAAAATTGCAACAAATTTGTTTTTGTTTTGGTAAAAAATATAATTGTACTGTAATAGTTATAAGGATAAATATTGTTAAAGTTGGTGTCAGGAGTGAATTGGTGCCAAGTAAAACAAACAGGTTTAGTAATTTGATATAGTATTAAGGTTATAGCTTGACGCTATTTTTGTTTAACAAAATAAAAATATGGTTTACTTTATGTAAAATTATTTTTTACTTTTTAGTTCTTTGTTTGAAGTCAGTTTTTATGTTTTTTACCCATTCACCGGCATATTTCAGAGTTAGTCTGTTGGTACACGTGATTCTTTTAAACTACTGGACGAATTTAAATATTTTTTTTTTGTTATGTAGCTATTAGACCTGGTCAGAATCTAGACTACATATTTTAATTTCAAAGACTTCCACACTTGTTGTAGAACCGTAGTGATCCAGCTAAACTATAACAAATAATTGACAACTTCTATAACAACAGTTGACAGTGTGAGTGTTGAGAGTGATGAGCATTTTCCATTGACATATAAAGATTAAAAAATCTGATGAACAAACATAACAGTCGAGCTAAACTATAAGAAATTATGAAATGCCGCCTTAGTTATACATTGATGAAAAAATCTAGAAAATATGATGAAGAACTAAAAAAGCCTACCAAAATTATAATAAATTGAGGCAGCCTTGGCACAGCAACACATCGTGTGACTGTAAATGCGAAGGTTGTGGGTTCGATTCCCACTTGGAGAAATGAAATCTCTATCTCTATATATATTAAGACAATAAAAATATTTTGTCTGTACATTAAGTAACTTTGACTGAAATGGATAGAGGGACATTAAAAAAGAATAATAGAAAGCAAAAAGATTTTTTTTGAATTTCTTGTCTGTCTGTCTGTCTGTCGATATTTTTGTCCACATTTTTCTCTGAAAGTACTGAACTGATTTACTTGAATTTTTTTTTCACCAATTGCTTTATTTTAACTCAACTTAACTACTAAAGTTTAGTTCATCAAAATGGGTTCATTAAAAAAAAAGTTATCGTCATTTGAAAGAAGTCGTAATTAATTCAACAAAGAGATAAAGAACGATCTTGAAAGAAATATCAAGTAAATACAAAGATTTTTTGGTTGGTTCGTTCATATAATATATGTAACTAATTTAAAAACTGTACAGGAGTTAATATGCAATTAATACAGTTATTTTACAAAGAATATTATGAATCCTACAACCTAAATTAAATTATTCACTGACATCAGCACATTTAACAGAGTTTTAGAATTATGATGAGACGTATATTATATAGGTAAAAAGAACATAAAGTTACAAAAATATATACGTGTAATACATAATTAGCTTTATGTATATTTTATAAATATCAAATATCAACAATGGTCGTATTTTTTTATTTAAAACAATCAAAAATTCTTTGACGATAATGTCGTAAAAAAAACCATATTAGAAGTCATTATAGTTGTCAATCGATTGTGCTTATTAAATCAGTAATCATGTATTTTAAGCGGACGACGCCGTGGGCGAGCCGCTAGTAATATATAAATCATTTATAGATCTGAGTATACGTAACCGATTAATAGAGTGTCCAAGAATATTTGAAGGATAAAAATTTGTTAAATTAAGATAATTTGAATTTCTTGTAGGAAAGCTACCATTAAATTATTAGTATTAACCATTAAAAATGTAACCTCAATATTAAAAATTGAACTGTTGAGTTTCTTGCCGATTTTTTTCAGCAGAACTGCCTAACGAGGCGGTGATAGTTTTATGTTCATTCGAGAATGCAAAAGTGCTTGCTAAAGTCTATTTGAATAAAGAATATTTAAAAATTGAATTTATGAGGTTTCAAATATGTCATTTGATTCCTAATCACTTCGAACTCCTTCTCGAAGGAGAAGGTTATACGATAAAATAGAGATAATGTTACATGTTAAAAAAAATCCAATTAAAGTACTAACTTTACCTTTATTAAAAATTAATATTTCCAAATATTTACATTTCAAGTGAAAGGCATTTACAAAATAAAAAGATAAGCACAATAACACAAATATTTTTATAAAGCTGGATTTATAAATAATAGAGATTTGTTCCAGCCAACTTGTGGTATAATTTGGGGTAAGGTAACATTTATTAACATCTACTTCGATATCTAATACAAACCAGCGACACGCCTGCGGGTTCGCCCGCTTTTGCTTCACAATTATTTATTTCCTAATTAAAATTATTTTTCTGTTCTAGTAACACTTTAAAGTCAAGTAACACTTTAAAGTCAACGTCTATTACTAGACAATGTCTAAACATTAAATATTAAAGCTTCAGACAATTCAATTAAACAATTGTTTTGTAGTCATTTTGTCGAAAAAAAATACTTTTGTTGACATAACTTTTTTATTTATAAACCGATTTATATAAAACAAACACTAAATATTAAAGGCAGCTTAAATACAATAGTCCATTTAAATCGGTTAAGCTGTTTCTGAGATTAGCGTGTACAAACAGATATACGACAAATTGACAAAAAAAATTAAAATCATTGCTTTTGGTTCTATTAAATTCATAAAGATCCTCAATAATATAATATATTTTTTTATATATATTCCATGTACAGAAAGCACAGCGATTACTAATAATTATATTATATGTATAGATATTTTCTTGCCTGTGACCAGTCGTGGCGCAGGGGCACAGAGTGTGACTGTAATATCGACTGGCTGTGGGTTCGATCCCCACTCGAAGAGATAAAATATTTACTTACATAAATATTTTCATTTCTTCGCTCTGGTGTCGAGGCAAAGTGCGGCGTTGAGTTCCGCCACTCAACACGCAATGCCCCCAGAACTCGGCGGAAAGTGCGGAACGGTGTGTCTTAACACTAGATTCCCACTGCCTACCCTGCTAGTGCGGGATACAGCGTGAAACTGATTTGATTTTTTTTGATACTTTCTCGCATAGCAGGTTAAAATGAGGTAAGGATAAGAGGAGGTCCCTACCTATCCTTCTACATATATGCGTAAAAACATCGAAACCGATGACGTTACACATACCCGTATATATTACGGCAAATTAATTACGGCAAAACAGGTATACCCAGAATCGCGGCGTTTAGTTCTGCCACTTAACACGCAATGCCTCCAGAATTCGGCAGAAAATGGGGAACGGAGTGTCTTACACTAGGTTCCCTCTGTCTTACCTTGCTTTGTGCAGGATACAGCGTGAAGCTGATATTTATTTTTTTAGGTATACCCAGAAGGAATACGCAACCAGTTATCCTGGGTGAAAAAAAATTTTGGGGATATAGAAATCATTATATACGAGAACGGATACACATCATCCGAATACAATTTGCGCGACCGGGATAGAGTTCACTATTACAAGGATCATTTGGAACAGGTAAACCATATTTTTTAAATCCAAAATTAAATCTCGCAAATCCCGTGTAAAAAAAATAAAAAGCTTAATTCAACAAATATATCTTTATTTAAAGCTTTGTTATATTTCAGTCAAGTCAAATTCTTCTTAATATAAAAGAGATTCTTTTACTTATTCTAGAAAATAAAGAAAAAAAAATTAGGCTTTATTCTTCTGTTTTCAGATTCTGCTTGCAATTTACATCGATAAAGTAAACGTGACAGGATATACAGCGTGGAGTATGATGGATAACTACGAATGGGGCTCGGGATTTTCGTAAGTGACTTACTTGACTGGGTCAGGATTGATAATTAAGAAATTGCTTAAGTAACAATCAAGATATGATTAAAGAATAGAACAGAACGGATGAAATAGGGTACTTCACTGTATTGTGTATAAATTATGTCACTTTTTGCTAAACAGCCTCAATCTTTATCCTGTATATCAGAATAGGCAGAGATATTCAAAGTCACACTCTGAGCTCCAGCTCCTTAAAACACCCAAAGCTTGTTTCCACTTGAACCTAAGATTATGTGACTGTAGTGGCGGAACATAACGCCACGTTTTGTCTTGCAGGCCGAGCGAGGAAATGAAAATAATTTATCCCCTCGAGTGGGGACCCACGACCATCGCGTTTACAGGTAGATGCTGTGCCACTGCGCCACGACGGTCTGTTCGTTAATTTATGGTAGTTAGTACATTGTTTTTATATAGAATAATTTATCAAAACAACAGGTAGGTAAAAATAAAAAAAGACTCGTTGTTTTTAATTATATCTTGTAACTTTAATAATTTAAACAAAAAACCGATCGGGCTCAAGCGCGCAAGGCTCCGTACCATACTTACAACTTGCTATACTACAAATAAAGTTTATAATGGTTTTTTCCTTCCATTTTTCTTTTTTGTACTATAATATAAGTTTTCATTTTTTGCCAAATTTCATAATTTTGGTAAAGTATCCTATATATATTATAGATTTTAATTACGCTGCGCTTTTGAGATAAGGGTATCACGCATTTCTGGTGTGGGACTATTGCGTACTTTGAAAGAATTACCGTACGTCGTCTGTAGGAAGTAACTTTGTTTTTTTTTTATCTTAATTTTTACGTTTTTTTGAGCTAAAACTGTGTTTTGTTTCCTGTTTTTATTGTTTAATAGTTTTTTGTTGATGTTTTTACAGTTTTATTATTTAGAAATTCTGTTTAATTTACATAGCTAATTATATTTTTTTTGGTAGCATAACATTTATAAAGGAATAAAATAATTAAGTCATAAAATTAAAATAAATTATTGTTTTAATCATTGTGGCGCAGTGTGCCAGCATTTATCTTCAAACGCGATGGTTGACTGGTTGTATGTACGATTTCCGTTTGGGGATTTTTTTTTATATTTCTCCGCCCTGACAAAGCAAAGCGTGTCGATGAATAACAAGATAATACATATCCTCTCCAGCTGTGGCGGTAATTTTATACGAATCGACGTATTGTGTGATCATGTCAATTAATAGTAGTAGATAGGTATAGGTGTATATATGTAGGTGTGGTATTAGTTGCAGGCAATCCCGCACGGTTTAGGCAAATGTGTTAAAATGACGGTATCTCAACGAGTAAGTTTTTCTATGGAAGCTATATATAAAATGCACCTATGTAGTTTATAGAATTATTATTAAACAAGCCAACATAATAAGAATACATTGGTCTAGTTTTGCCTTGTAATATTTTATTAAAATGTATTTGAAACCTGATTGCACGATATTTGCCATATTATTGCCACTTTACAAAAATTGTTATCATATTAAAAATGTTACACTTTATACCGAACAGAAACACGTCTTTTGAAATATCTAGTAATTCTATGTCTGTTATTTGTATGTGAAATGTGACTTTTTGCTGTTTTTCACCTTCTCCGCATTTTTATACGATAGGGCAAAAAGATACAGGTTACGCTTTGCTGCGGTTTAAAATAAGCGGCGATAAAACGTCGGACCCCAGGAGCACTGTTATTAGTGCTATCAATCNTTTTTTTGGTAGCATAACATTTATAAAGGAATAAAATAATTAAGTCATAAAATTAAAATAAATTATTGTTTTAATCATTGTGGCGCAGTGTGCCAGCATTTATCTTCAAACGCGATGGTTGACTGGTTGTATGTACCATTTCCGTTTGGGGATTTTTTTTTATATTTCTCCGCCCTGACAAAGCAAAGCGTGTCGATGAATAACAAGATAATACATATCCTCTCCAGCTGTGGCGGTAATTTTATACGAATCGACGTATTGTGTGATCATGTCAATTAATAGTAGTAGATAGGTATAGGTGTATATATGTATGTGTGGTATTAGTTGCAGGCAATCCCGCACGGTTTAGGCAAATGTGTTAAAATGACGGTATCTCAACGAGTAAGTTTTTCTATGGAAGCTATATATAAAATGCACCTATGTAGTTTATAGAATTATTATTAAACAAGCCAACATAATAAGAATACATTGGTCTAGTTTTGCCTTGTAATATTTTATTAAAATGTATTTGAAACCTGATTGCACGATATTTGCCATATTATTGCCACTTTACAAAAATTGTTATCATATTAAAAATGTTACACTTTATACCGAACAGAAACACGTCTTTTGAAATATCTAGTAATTCTATGTCTGTTATTTGTATGTGAAATGTGACTTTTTGCTGTTTTTCACCTTCTCCGCATTTTTATACGATAGGGCAAAAAGATACAGGTTACGCTTTGCTGCGGTTTAAAATAAGCGGCGATAAAACGTCGGACCCCAGGAGCACTGTTATTAGTGCTATCAATCAATACGCAATGTGAAGCTGATAAAAATACATTGTTGGTGTACTAAAAGTTCAATAATAAATCAAAGTAAAAGTTAAAAATACAGTAACATACACAAATTTACTTGTCTTTTTTCTTTTAAAAAACACCTTGTGTAGACATTTTCATTTCATTTTCACTCCATTTTTACATAATATAATCATCTTAATTTAATTACAACATTAAACACTTAACGTTATTTTTAAGTGTTTATCCCGCAGATAGGCAGATAGAGTTTAGTGTCAAGATACTCCGTTCCTCATTTAAATATTATGTATAACTTTACCTAAATATTTATATTTCAGAAGCAAATTCGGCCTCTATGGAGTGGATTTTAACTCTCCCGAACTAACAAGAACGCCGCGCGACTCTGCTCATTACTACACTAACGTGATACGTACTAGAAGTACAGAATTAACTTATAATTATATAAATAATGAACTTTAATTGATGTTTTATTTTTTCGTAGATTATAAAACTTAAAATCTTGCTTTGTCCCTTTCCTGTAAGAATTTTTAACTTTACGCCGAAGTATTCGAGGCATTGCGTGTCGAAAGGCGGAACTCAACACCGGAGGTTTGCTTTGGGTCGAGAGTAAAAAGTTAAAATATTAGTAAATAATAATTCATTTCCCCCAGTGGGAATCCACAACCGTCATTCTTGATATTAGCACGTACAAACAAACTTTTCAGCTTTATAATGTTAGTATAGCAATCAGCTTCATGGTGTATCCCGCATATAGCGGAGTAGGTAGAGGGAACATAGTATATCCTATATCCTTACACTCTGTTCCTTGCTTTCTGCCCAATTTTTGACTCACTTGTTGAGTGGCGGAACTCAACGCCTCAGCTTATCTTCCTAATGGAGCGAGGGCGTGAACATAGTCGTTCCTCCAATTTTTTCCCACCTGCATCATAAAACAGTAAAGATTTTCTTAAATTGATCAGTTCAAAAGTTTTTCAATGGTTCAGCAGATATTTTGATTTGAAAAAAATCGAATTCTTTAAGAAGACTGTTGGGTCCAAGTTCGTGATTAACGCTCAATATGACGTAATATTAGACCTTTCATATAATATAGTGCTTTAAATGTATCACATTTAGTAATTTTGACTGAAATGGATAGAGGGACACTTAAAAAGAATAATAGAAAGCAAAAATATATTTTTTTAATTTCTTGTCTGTCTTTTTTTTTATTTTAAAGCGTTAAAGCTTTAAGCTCTCTGACGTGATCAGAGACTTTTTGCATCTTTAGTTCAATTGTTTAGGTTTTAAGATAACTCCACAGAGATATAAATTTTTATCAAACACAATGAAAATCCTTTATGACATTAATCTAAGAAAGTAAACTTTAAATTGATAAATTACGTAACACGACAATAATCAACAACAAGATTTTCGACAAAAATAACACAACAAACTTTAAACTAATAAAGGAGACAAACTATTCCATACATTTTTGGGCCCAGAATGTAAAGAGATGAAAATAGTATGATTTAATAGATTTAATTACATCATTCCCTCCCTGAAAACTATATAAATTTTGGCAATCAAAGAACTGAGTTATTAGTGATTTGATAAAAGTGAGGTTAAGTTTTTTCAGCAGCACAATTTCTTGAACATCAACTTCTAGAAAATATGTGATTACTGAGTTGTTTAAGCATTAATGTTTATTAATTATAAATAAAATACATTTTAATGAATATTTTATTCTTCTTCTATCTATTATTATTAAAAGGTCATCTAAGAAGTGTGCAGGTGGAACAAAATTATTTTGGTACCTAGCCCAACTAAGGTACCATATAATACTCATAGCATGAGCAGCCTACCATTCGTCTTCCTACAATACAATTGCAGTATTTCATAGCAATAGCTTCCCTTCCTCTACGAGAGCTGTCAACTAAAATGTAATAGAAATATGTTTTCCTGCTTATGTGTCGGGATTATATCACACCTCTAAGTAACCAGGTGGTGGTGGTTTTCATCGTCTAAAGATCGTCGAACTACTACTCGTCGGGTATTACAGTGTCCATTGGCTATTCCATAAGTCACACAGCGATTCATATCCATAGCGTGGCGGTTGTAAGATCCAAAAGATTTCGTACTCCAGTGGGGACGCGAGGGTCGTACAAAGTAGGCAGAGTCAAAATCCGAGAAAAACAAAGCTTGAAAATATTAAACAAGCGGAAAAGTACTCAAAACGCATCGACACGAACGTAATGAGAGAAGCAAAAAATGCAAAAAATCAATAGACAAGGTGTCATTGTCAATCACCTGTCACATCTCTCATTTAAAATATGATTGATTTTAATCAATTAAGGATCTAAAATTTATTTTTTAAATTTTTCTCCATTTCCAGATTGTCAATTAATTTATTATTTGCTATTCGAAAAATAAAAAAAATAGTAATTTTTTAAACCACATCTCAATTCTTTACGTTTTGGCCCAAAAGTTTCAGTCTCCTTTGAACTGCAATTTAAGAATAACAGCTAACAATGTATGACTGATCGTTCTATGACTGATCTATGAAAGTAACTTAAAATTGACAAGTTTCGCAACGACAATAAATAGACAACTAAGTTTTGACAAAAAACACACACAAAAACTTGGCACTAATACATTTGGATTATAACTAAAAGATTTTTTTTATGGATAAGGACAAGGCAAACGAGCGTGCGGGTCACCTGATGGTAAGTGATAACCGCCGCCCACGACCCCGTGTAACACCAGAGGAGCTACAGGTGCGTTGCCTTTAAGGTGGGTTGGGCGCCGGAACCCGGCATTACCTGATGCGAAACGCAGTGGCATAAAGCCACTACTTCACGCCGGTTTTAAATACCGGGGGTGGTAATGATCTGGTTGAGTCTGCCCATGCGTGTTGCCATTGCTGGCGACGTGACTCTACCACACGTACTTTAGTCGCCTCTTACGACACCACCAGTACCAGGATGATCCTATTCTAGGCCGGGATCACACGGCACAAATTCTATCTATCTATCTTATTTATTAGAATT
>JAAIXJ010001065.1:0-16813 GCA_013403705.1 Heliconius hermathena | reverse complement strand
CCGTTCCCCACTTTCTGCCGAATTCTGGAGGCATTGCGTGTTGAGTGGCAGAACTCAACGCCGCGCTTAGCCTCGACACCAGAGCGAAGAAATGGAAATATAAATTGGGATCGAACCCACAACCAGTCGGTTTTACAGTCACACCTGTACTGGCCTCTACTACGACTGGCAACTAAGTTTTGACAAAAAAACACACAAAAACTTGGCACTAATACATTTGAATTATAACTAAAAGATTTTTTTTATGGATAAGGACAAGGCAAACGAGCGTGCGGGTCACCTGATGGTAAGTGATTATCGCCGCCCACGACCCCGTGTAATAACAGAGGAGCTACAGGTGCGTTGCCTGCCTTTAAGGTAGGTTGGGCGCCGGAACCCGGCATTACCTGATGCGAAGCGCAGTGGCATAAAGCCACTACTTCACGCAGCTGCCAGTAAAAGGGTTAACGGAACCTTAGCTGCATTGATGAGACGGCGAAAGGTCAGCACAGCTGCGGGTTAATACCAAGTACCGAATACCCGAGCGGGTACAGAGCGAGGAAAATGAATCCATTAAATATTTATTCAATTTCTCCGAGTAGGAATCGAACCCACAACTTGTCGCATTTACAGTCGCAAAAATATCTATAGCTAAGCTAATAAAAGTATAAAGTATATGAGTTTTTGGATTTAGATGTTTAGATATCTCTAAACTAAACGGAAAGTAAAGAACAATGTCTTAATAGTAGAATTCTCTCTGGCGCTACAAATGTATTATGAAGCTAAAGAGTTTGTTTGGTTGAACAACTTAATCTCAGGAACTACTGATAGGTCGAGATCCCATTGCTTAAATCTGTAGGGATCTGTTTTACTAATGAAACTTATTTTTAAAAATGATACATGATAGTAGAATAGATTACACTAGGGTTGCCTAGAAGAATCCTGCCGCAATCATCTTTAATAAAATTTTTTCGTAATGCGTTTTTGGAGAAAATTGCACTCATATGTTTTTATGTGAATCCCACATCATTTTAAAGAAAATTGCATAAGGAATTGCAAAACAATGGTTGCCAGCTTTCAGTCTACCGCAAGCCCAGGGTTGCCTGGTTTAAACAGGTCACTTAATGGTAATATTTGCACTCATGTGTTTTTTTAATGAATTATGTATCAAATCAAAGCTTATTTTTTTCTCAACACTGTAACACATGGTTACCTTGAAAATAACTGCCGCAAGCAAAGGTTGCCATCATTTGAAATATTTTATTCCAGTTCCGTTTGTTAAAATTGTTCTTTATATTTTTGTTTTACAAGAATGAACTTTTTGTAACACTGTAAGTGATAACCGTGCATTGTTGTGTTGACAGCGTGTAAATTATATTTTATAAGAGCAACCATTGACTCTATTGCCATTTCTTCTCAGCGGAACTGCCTCTCAAGCCGGTGGTAGCTTCCTTTAGGACTGACACTACTAATGTTTTTTTAATTAAAAAAGTATAATCCATTTTTAGGGATCACTTTGATGTCCCTCTGTCAAGACCTTTTCATTTTACTTGAGATCGCGTTGAGGTATCCAGTTGTTTATAAATCCTTGGAGCATAGAAATTAAGCTTCTTGTATTAGACGCAGTCAAAAGATATGATCATTTAGGTATTGTTTTATATGAAATTCGCCGCGTAATTAAGACCTACTTCCCGTAGACCTACAAATACATAATATATTACAATACAAATAAAGACACCACAATAAATACAACAAAACATATTAGATTACAATACAAATAAAAGAAAAAATCCGAAAAGTAAAAATTTAAAAATATTTCATAGAAAAAAAAAACATTAGCAACTTATATTTTAAATGAAAAGATTATTATTTCCGACGCCGACGATGACGCTTCGAATACTTTGCAGTAGTTCAAAGTCACGGATAGACTGAGGAGGCTCATCATACCAGAGGGCAAGGTACAGTCAGCTCATTCTACAAGAATCCAGCGCAGTACGCGAGGCAATTATGAAACCGTTAGCTGTAGTTTGATGTAATAATTATGTCAACTGACAGACGAATGCCACCAATACTCGTGACCATGGGCTACTGCAAAGTGTTCGAAACGTCTGGTTTCCAAAAATATATAATAATACTAAATGTACGCGATTAATCCGGCTAAATAGTTTAATTTAAAATGTATATTAGTCATGAAAATCAAAGAACTCAATAAACTAACATTTGTAGTTGATTTTGTACAAAAGAAAGGCCAAAATATGCCAGCAAATTTAAGTTTGTTAATTTAAACGCATCGTCAAAACTTTTAAATGATTTCCCAATAACACACAGAAATTGGTATAAAACCCTCGGTGGGCGAGTCTGAGTCGAGCTTGGCCGGTTTTATTTTTAAAAGTACTTAAATAAATACTTGAAATATATTTCAAGCGGGTATAGCCGTTTCACATAAAATGCAGTACAAACAATACATAAATGCTGGTAACTTTCGATTGCCTTGACGTAGAATCTTAATTTTTTTTGTGTCCCGAGGGACGGTACTGAAACAGTTGAAAGGTTGATCCGCAGTGCAACAATGGCAACGACGAAAAGCATTGTGGAATACAATTTAAAAATGACCATTAAAAATAGAAACGAAGTGGTCCTATCTTCTTTAGTAGAAGTTACGACCACTTCGATTATACCTTCCACTTCCTGAATTCATCCTCCGATAGGCACTTAGAATAAAAAACAAAACTATATATAAATTGTAAAATTGTAATAGATATTAAGTTAATTGATAATAAGTGAAATGTTAACAAGGTAATCTAAAAATACCTGGATTTTCTTAGGAATTAAATATCTAGATAATTATCTCTAGTTATAAACCTAGTTTAAGTGGCAAATAAATATACTGTTGATTAGCTGATAATAATAAAAAAGTAAAAAAAAGTACGGATCACATGTCTGTAGTGTTTAGTTAAAATTTTATATATATAAAAAAAATATATGGCCATTCTGTTTATATTTTCATAAAAAAAATACCATATTGCAAAGCATAGTATCCAGCTCAAATGGCTTACTATCAAGCAGTGGCGTAATCTCCACATACGTTTATTCCTTTACACTATCCTGTTTCATCCCTGTATCCCAGAATACTTCAAAACAAGGGTTAGTTTCCATAGCTCCAATCATTCCAAATTAATCCAAATCTCAAATCACCGAGCAATAAAATAGGTTAGAATTACCAATACAATCGCACTCAAACATTGCACCTTGGCTCAAATAGTCACAATTCAAAAAAAATTTAAATCTCGTTTATTGTACTATTAGTTTCAAAATATCTTAAAATAGTATCTCAAGTAGTGGCATAATTATAGCTTTACTCTTTAAACTTAGATGGCACTAGTGACATAATTACAACATTTTATCCATAAAGTGACACAATTGAATATTTTTTATTTTTTTNTCTAGCTTACCTTACGATGAATTTTAACTATATTTATGGTACATGAATTGTATTTTCATACTAAATAATTATTTTATTGTCCTTAAATACAGATATATACTATGTCCAGATCAAGCAAAATATTGTCTCTATGCCTGGAGCCAAATAGTCAACAACGTGTAGAAATAAATGAATCAACTTTGGTATCAGAGAGTACTCAAAAAAATGATTTTAAATCAATAAGGGATAGTTATAATAAAGAAAATATTTATAATTTGCCTTTAGAATGTAAACCTATAAAAGCAAAGAACGTATGCATGATTACTTAACGGGGTGGGGGAAGAAACTGATGATTCAGTTAAAGATCCAAATTACGATGCGGCATGTAAAAAGAGAAAGACAAATATAGTCATCCCTCATCACCGATCATCGTCATCATCATCGTCTAGCTCATCAAGTTCATCATCGACCAGTTCAAAATCATCCTCATCCAGCACATTTTTGTCACCTAGAGCAACTTCACCAGAAACAAATTGAGACAGAAATAACCAGAAACACTTCTTCTTCTTTTGAAATGATGTTTCAAAAGAATTACCTTCATGTTCAAAACGGCAGCGGCGTAATGAAGGACAATGGAAGCAAAATGTTACTAAAGCTCTTAGAAAGTCTGGTTCATGTTACCAAACAAAATCTGGGCGAAATTTTCGTAAAAAAAGTATTAAAGAAGGTTGTGGCGATCATTGTAAATTCCAGACACAAAACCAGCTTATATTAATAAAGTACCGAAAATAAAAAGACTGATTTGATGACTTTGGTACTAAACAATCACATCCCAAGTTTTTATGCTGATTTTTTTTTTAAAAATTGAATATTTAAGTTAATTTTTTATAAGATTTTGAAGATGTTGTTATTGAGATTTAATAGTTAACTACTACTGATGTAACTACTGTTCTATAGAATTTTTATAATGTTGATAATTGCTAACATTGTTATTTTTTTTATTGATTATGTTTATTGATTTTTTTAAATATTTTTATTGATTAAACAAGAAAGTCAAGTGTTACGTTAAAATTTAAACTCATCAGTAATATTAAAAATGTAAATTTATGTTCGTAAAATTTATATTTATTTATGTTCTTAAAGTGATAAATTTATTTAATTTTTTTGTTATATTTCATAAAAAAAAAATTAAAACCGTTATAATTAAACAATATTTCGTAAAATATTCTTTTCTTTTATTCATAAAGTGACACAACTGAATATTTTTTATTTTTTTAATATATTTTTAATATATCTACTATACCATTTAAAAGAGCTTCAAAAATCATAATAACTTTCTAAAAATCATATTGCAATAATTTTGTTACTTTTTGAGTTATGATCCAAAAATTGAGTGAAAAATTAAGCTTGCATAAATTTCAAACGCGTTTTTCTCGATATTTTGGTTTTTTGAATTATGACACTATTTGAGACTAGGTGCGATATGGAGACTACTTTACTGTTAGGCTGCTGTTATTTGGAATTCGCTTCCGCGGAAAATACGTGAAGCTAAGTCTTTTTAAATATTTAAGCGTCATGTCAAAAACTACTTTCTTTCGCTATAATATTTACTTGTATGTATGTAATTATTGTTTATGTAAGTTAATAATTTTATTATTTTTTGTTTTATTATATTATTATATAATTGTAATTATTACGTAATGTATAGCATGTGACAGTGTAGCCTCCAAAAATTCAAGAGTGGAGTGTCTTAACACTATGTTCCCTCTACCTACCCTGCTGTTTGCGGTATACAGCGTAAAACTGATTTAATTATAATCTATGTCATATACCAAACTGCACACAATATTCAAACCGACCGACCGACCGACCTTTTTGCAACCTCTGAGGCACAATATAATATACAGCTGTAAAGATAACGAATGGTCTTTATAAGTAAGGTACTGTATCACATTAAGCGTCAGTTTCACTTGAATCTAGTTATCGATATTGTGCTCTAACATTTTTTATGAAAAATCTTTGTGTTAATAATGTGGGTTGAAATGTTTTGTGTAAGGTTAGTATATATAGTTTATTTATTTATATATAGCCACTTTGGTTGAAAAGAGAGTTCCCACATATCACATATTAGTAGAGGGAACCTGGGAACCTAGTATTAAGACACTCTGTTCTCAATAAGACACTTCCGTTCAGCATTTCCGTCGAATTCGGGAAGCATTGGTATTGAGCGACAGAATTAAACGCCGAGGAAATGAATATTTGAAATATTTCATTTCCATGGGAGTCGAACTGATTGGCATCTTCTAAATAATGAGTCAAATTTCAATTACATTGGATTTGCATGGAATTTGTTTTTTTTTTGAGAATTATGTATTTTTTAACCGTTCCACTTTATTTCTCATTCTCTCTAAGCTTGTAATACTCGTTTGTGGGATAACTCTATTCACCACTAAAGCAACAATATTACATTTAGATTTTTTAAAATAATTTCTTTCAAATGGTAATAGGAAGTAACAAATTTTCTCGTAATATAATGTATTATAGTAGATGTTTTTATAGGGGGAGAGTCAATATATAAATTTTTAAGGATGGCAGAATTCATTTCTTTTATACAACAAATGCCTCAGAATTTTTGACTGGATAAACTGATTTTGGCGATTCTTTTTTTATTTGAAAGCTGGCGCTTTACATGCGGTACCACTTTAAATTGATCCATTTCTAACATTGGTATCCTTTAGAAATCAAAAGTCTTACATTTGTATTAAGTAGGTATGCAACAAATAGACGAATAACTCAATATCACGCCAACCGATAATATATTCGATAATTCTTTTTTATTCGAAAGAATACACTTCAAGGGTAGTTTGTTATAATTTAGTTAGGATCTGATTACGGGATCCGGTTGAAGTCGGTTTTTGTATAATCAAAACGGTTTGTTTATATTATTTAAATTCTCTTTTTTATAATTAAGTCTATATAAACAACGGATGACGATTGATTTCCCAGCTGTAGTAAAAAGTATACCGCAGCAGTGAGTTACGCCACTCAATGCATAACGTGTTGAAAATTGGGCAAAAAGTGAGAAACGAAGTGTCTTAAGTCCTAACAATCGGTTCTCTCTGCTTATCCTGCTGTATGCGAGATACAATAAAGATAATAAAAAATATATACAAAATCAAGTTGTTAGGTATAGCTTCCACTTTCGTTCAAGAATATGTTGTATTGTTTTTAGCTGCACGCTATATTCCGCACGTAACTGGGTAGATCCTGGGATGTATAGTGTTAAGACACTGTGTGTGTGTGTGTGTTTTTTTTTTGTTGTGTGTGTGTATACAATCCTAAAATGCCAAAATGTAATGTGGAGAATGGAAGTGAGCCCGTTTACGATATATTACAAAGGTTCCCATTGTTTTTCCTGTTTAAATAAAACGAGCTGTAGCCCACAAATTCGTGTGTGGACTATACCAATTAAAACCAAAAGCAGATCCAACCCTCAAAAAAGACTACGTGGGTACAACCAACATCGAAAAAATCGGCTAAATGCGAATCGAAGTATTAGCTTACTTGTAATAAATTTTCGCATTCTCGTAAAAATGAGTACTATTAAGTTCCACGGTTGGAGAGTTAAAACTATAGTTTATATTATCAGTTTATCGACATCAATAAGCCGTGTACCTTAATGGAGATCAAAGAACATGATGACAAATATCAAAAAATAATGCAGAATATCGAACAATAATGCAGATCAAAGAAATTGAGGTTGCGGAAACTTTCTATCTTTTAGATACCTGAACTTGATACATAATAAGACATGCTTTCCTTTTTCACTGTTGTGTTGTGTGTTAAGTTGCGGTACCCTAGAATGGCTTTGAGTTCCTCAACTTGATTACTTATTTGCTTAAAGTAATATACTCTTACTACTGCTAATTAATAGACCAGTGTGGGAATAAATAAAACACTATTAATAATACACCAAAGAGTTTCTCGTTTATTACGTAAAAGATTTTAGTATTTAGAGGCCAGTCCACGACTGGCCTCTAAATACTAAAATCTTTTCGCAGTGGCACAAAGTGTGACTGTGAAACCGATTGGTTGTGGGTTCGATCCCCACTCGAGGAGATGAAATATTTACTTAAATTTATATTTCCATTTCTTCGCCCTGGTGTCGAGGTNCTTTGGCCAATGTCAAAATACAAAGGAATTCTTTGATGTGCTAAAATAATATAGATACGGTAAACTTTAAGTATATAAATTATACGTAACAGTGTCAACTGTAGGCAGAGGGAACCTAGTGCAACAATTTCCGCCGTATTTTCGAGACATTGCCTGTTGATAAGTGTAACTCAACGCCGCATTTCATCTTGTTACTAGATCCAGGAAATAAAACTAATTTATTCCCTCGTGTAGGAATCGAACTCACAGCCACGTTAAAAGTAACTGCCACTGAGTCACGACGCCTTACATAAAGTAGTTTTGTGGCTTAAAATATAAAATAAGCAGACATATGGTAGTGAAAACAGACAAACAAATGTACCTATATTATATTTTGAAATATCTGACTGTGCTAGCGTTGGATTTGACTTCGGTATCGACAGTTTTTAATAATTGTTTTTTTATAACGTGCGGCGGCTGATATTGGAAGGAGGATGAGGTGGAGAACGGAGTGATTCATAACTAAAATATTGCTATAAATAGTGCAAAAATAAAAATAATGCTTAGAATATAAAAGTAAAAAGAACTGTTTCTCATAATACCATTAAATATTATCCTAGAGTATAAACTTTCGACTTTGGAGATCCACATGCCACGCAATGCTATCAGATTTCGCCGAAAATTAGGAAACTGAGTGTCTTAACACTAGGTTTTCTCTATCTACTCTGTAATAAAATGTATTATGCGATAAAAAAGATATAAAGTTTTAAATAAAACTAATTTAACCGAATTAATCGCGTATATTTAAGATTTTACATTTTGGAAACCCGACGTTTCGAACACTTTGCAGTAGTCCGTGGTAGACTCTACCCGTGACCACGGACTACTGCAAAGTGTTCGAAACGTCGGGTTTCAAAAATGTAAAATCTTAAATATACGCGATTAATCCGGTTAAAATAGTTTCATTTAAAATGTGTAATGATCGTGAAAATCAAAGAACTTATTAAATTATGCCTTTTCTTTCTTTCTTTTTTCTAATGAGCATTTTGGTCCTATTGACGTCTACACCCAACAAATGCATACTATGACAGCAACAAGATTGTTCTTAAGAAATCTTTTTAGTATATGGATGATTTTTGTATTATAATTTAAAGTAAATATATTTATTTATTTATTATATATTTTCTTTTTTTTAATTTTTATTATCTACTATTTTAAAGGTAGGAATGTTCTCACATCCCATTTACTCTAAAGAAGGAGGTTGGCCGCTATTATTGCGAGAAATTTTAAAGAAGAAAACGAACAAATTTCTACCAGAATTTACAAAAGAGGAAATAGAATTAGTACATTCTAAAGGCAAATTATAAATATTTTCTTTGTTATAACTTTCCCTAATTGATTCAAAATAATTTTTTTGAGTACTCTCTGATACCAAGGTTGATTCATTTATTTCTTCACGTTGTTGACTATTTGGCTCCAGGCATAGAGACAATATTTTACTTGATCTGGACATAATGTGTATCTGTATTTAAGGACAATAAAATAATTTTTTAGTATGAAAATACAATTCATGTACCATAAATATAGTTAAAATTCATCGTAAGGTAAGCTAAAATAGTGACATGTTTCGATATAGATTAATATTAATAAAAAAAATTCACATTAGTCAAGTATACTACCATAACAAAACAAATAACAATATTATTGTCAAAAAAATATGGTTTCTAACTTGCCTTAATGACATATATTGGCATATGTGGAAACTGCACTTTATTAAAATAAAAATATTGATACAAATCACATTTCTTGAAAAATATTGCGACTTTTGACTCACCTTAACTGTCATAAGTTGATACACTTCACTTTTATTAAATAAACAAACAGATTGTTTACAAATGACTTGACACATGTACCGGCATTAATCGGCAAACGACTCTTTACACACTATTCATACGACCGCCCCGCGCTAGCACAGACGTGTCATTGCTCATGTTTGTTAAGAAAATATTTTCGTTTAACCTTATAATGACACTAGTGCCATCTAAGTTTAAATACTGAAGCTATAATTATGCTACTACTTGAGATACTATTTTAAGATATTTTGAAACTATATTTAAATAATAAACGAGATTTAAATTTTTTTTGAATTGTGACACTATTTGAGCCNTATTGTCTACTATTTTAAAGGTAGGAATGTTCTCACATCCCATTTACTTTAAAGAAGGAGGTTGGCCGCTATTATTACGAGAAATTTTAAGGAAGAAAACGAACAAATTTCTACCAGAATTTACAAAAGAGGAAATAGAATTACTTAAAGGTACTTTTATAATACGCTAAAAATCTTTTTTTTTTTTACTTCACGCTTTGCCTTCTAGGAATCTAGCAGGATAGCCAGAGAGAACGGAATGTCAAACTCTACGCTCATTCGCCTCGTAGACTATCATCAATGTATTCATACATACATACATGTTCTCCGGGGACAATCCTCCTGTCCTAGTGCTTGCTGCGTCGAATATCTTTGATACTCTGTTTTCGAATGTTAACCAAGGTCTTCCCCTACCCCTTTAACCGCTCACTTTTCCTTTATAAATCTTTTTGTCATTCTTTCATCACTCATTCGACGTGCCCAAACCACCTGAGCACGTTCTTCTTCATTCTCACCGTGACATCCTCGCTAGTACCTGTCATTTTGTATATCTTTTCAATGCGGATTCGATCAGCTAATCTGACTCAACATATCCTACGAAGATATCACATCTCCACAGCATTAATTTTTCTTTCTTTATTCTTCTGTAATACTCATTAAGCCGCCGTATAGCAGTACCAACACTACATTGTGTACGGCAAAATATGCAGGTATGCAGACATTTTGTCTTCTCAATGCGGCTAAAGCACAGTTAACTCTCCCATCGGCAATATTACGCCTTTCCACATCCATTTCATATTTTACATCTCTACTAAACATGCTTCCCAGATATACCACTTCACTAGTACTAATATCTTACCACTTACGCTCATCATTCATTCCATCCTTACTTAATTTTTTTCAAATACCTCTGTCATACTTGCATTCAGGCTTAGATCATTATTTTCATTCTTCATTCAGAGTGGTGACCAACACCCGCAAATTGAATTCTTATGATGCAATGAACACTGCATATAGCCTGCGTCTTTGTACAGAAGGCAATTTATATATGAATGTAGTGAGTAGTATGAATCACTTACTTTCACCATCATATCACTTTGTTTCACTCCTTGGAGACAGATGTCCAAATACAAATTGAACAACTAAGCTGACATCGTGAAACGTTATTTAACATCCGATTGGATGTCATACCACGACGACATACTAGCTTCTACTCACACGCAGACGTCTTTTCCAAGTCCACAAAATCAAAGAAAACTTTTAGGTTAACGACCAACAATTTTTCCGTGATTATGTGGAGAGAAAATATCTGATCAATACACTATCTTCCAGGTCTTAAGCCTTCTTGGGCCTCTGACAACAACCTTTCGCATCTCTCTTGCATTCTTCTCGCTAATATTTTAGCTTAAAATTTTACTATCCAAACTAATCAAAATATCTCTAATACAAAATATAATACAATAATCAAAAATTCCTCGAGTTCACACTTAACGAAGCTGAGGATGCTAACGAATGCACAGCTAACATAAATAATCTTGAAGAATTTGAAGCAAATAAAAGCAGCCTTGGGTATTCTTTTTGTATGCAATATTAACCAAATCAAATCAATCACGAGGATAACAACACATCTACGCCTTGACACTCTCGCTCGCTTTCTGGTATGCCAGCCCCCAAAGCGAGCCAACTGCCTGGTTGATCGATCGTGCCATTATCCTTTCACTTGGTCTCAGTGACACAAACAACATTCAGATCTCTGCCATCCATCACGTCTAATAATTCATTTATCTTCTGTTTTGTCCCTCTCCCTCTTCCATTGAACGTACCTATTTGTAGTTCCGTCCTTCACTTCCCGCCGTTCTAAACTTGGAGTGTCACCCAACGCGCCATGTCTGAAATGGCGCTGACGCCTCATGCGTCGCTACATGAAACACCAGCGGGGACGCACTAGTGCGCATCCATTTGGTGGAACGGCCTGTCAGTGCGCTCTTTTAAGATGCACGTGGCTGATGGAACGTTATTCCCTCTAAAAAAAGATTGGCCTGGATCGTTGCATGCCAGGCCTTTCAGTGGATCTCGTTTTTTCTTATACATGTTATATTTTAGATTCATATTTCATTTTNTTCACGTCCCGCCGTTCTAAACTTGGAGTGTCACCCAACGCGCCAAGTCTGAAATGGCGCTGACGCCTCATGCGTCGCTACATGATACACCAGCGGGGACGCACTAGAGCGCATCCATTTGGTGGAACGGCTTATCAGTGCGCTCTTTTAAGATGCACGTGGCTGATAGAACGTTATTCCCTCTAAAAAAGGATTGGCCTGGATCGTTGCGTGCCAGGCCTTTCAGTGGATCTCGTTTTTTTCTTAATAATAATAGACAAAAAGAACAAGGGTCACGCTTACGACACGTTTGTTCTGATGTTAAATGGCGGATTTCGACGTCGTAATTTGTCTTATGAAAACGATAAACTATTCATTTTAAAAGTTTTAATAATTTGATTTCACATAAAACGCTTACATTTCAGTAAATTCGATTTTATTACCATTTTTTTAAATAGGCGTATAACTTGCTTTTATTTGTCAGGAACATACGATTTCTACGGCTTGAATTACTATACAACTCGCCTCGCCCGTATGGCTAAGGAGGGAGAGCAAATTGGCGTTTGGCCTAGATATGGACACAGTGACTTTGATTTGATCCTGTCTGTAAACCCCGATTGGCAAATTGGTGGAACTAATTGGTTTTATGTATGTAAGCTGATTATCGTAGCTCTTCTTGTATTAATTATCGTTGTTCAAGAAGAAAGCTTAACAAAAGATAACCTAATATAACACTTGCACGGTAAACAGAATCCTAAAATAAAGATATAATGGCAAAATGTCGAGACTATATAATAGTTTTATTGATTTCACAAACAGATAATATTTCAGTAACAAGAAAATAAAAAAATATTTTCTTTCATTAATTACTTAATTGATTATTTTATACTATAGTAAAATATTAGAAATTGGCAGCTATTATTAAATTTTTTAAAAAGTTAAACTTACATTTTTAATAGGATAATAATATTTGCTACCTTTTATTTCTTTAAACTCTAACAATATACGTTCCAGATATACCCAAAGGGCTTACGTAACCAACTGCGATGGCTGAAACAAGAATANAACTCGCCTCGCCCGTATGGCTAAGGAGGGAGAGCAAATTGGCGTTTGACCTATATAAGGACACAGTGACTTTGATTTGATCCTGTCTGTAAACCCCCATTGGCAAATTGGTGCAACTAATTGGTTTTATGTATGTAAGCTGATTATCGTAGCTCTTCTTGTATTAATTATTGTTGTTCGAGAAGACAGCTTATAAAAAGATAACCTAATATAACACTTGCACGGTAAACAGAATCCTAAAATAAAGGTATAATGGCAAAATGTCGAGACTATATTATAGTTTTATTGATTTCACAAACAGATAATATTTCAGTAACAAGAAAATAAAAAAATATTTTCTTTCATTAATTACTTAATTGATTATTTTATACTATAGTAAAATATTAGAAATTGGCAGCTATTATTAAATTTTTTAAAAAGTTAAACTTACATTTTTAATAGGATAATAATATTTGCTACCTTTTATTTCTTTAAACTCTAACAATATACGTTCCAGATATACCCAAAGGGCTTACGTAACCAACTGCGATGGCTGAAACAAGAATATGGAGATTTAGAGATTATAATTATGGAAAACGGCTTTGCTACTTACAATTCTTCTTTAGAGGACGATGATCGGGTTGATTATTACAAGCAACATTTGGAACAGGTACATATTCGTATGGGCGGTACGCGCAGGGGTACAGCATCTTATTGAAAACTTCATCTAGGAAATTAAATATTCATTGATTCATTTTCTCAGTCTGGTAACAAGACAAAGTACGGTATTGTGGTCCGCCACTCAACATGCAGTATCAAAAATTAGGCGGTGCTTGGTGGAAGCAGTGTCTTTCCTAGTGATATTTCATTCCTGATTCCATTTGCCTACCTTGCTATATGCAAAATACATCTGGAAAGAAGGTAATTTTTTAAGAAAGGTGAAATTTGGCCAGATATTCCAATTCAATTGTTGGTTGGCAATTAACTTATTTGATAAAATTTTACATATTATAGTTTTCCTCAAAAAATGTTAATTATCAATGATAATAATTGGGCAAGAAAATAAACTATTTTAACTTTATCAAGATCGTGTGAAGATAAAATTATTATCAAATATTTAGTTCTCTCGGAGTATCAATTAAGCGATCCCTTATGCTGAACTTTATATGAAATTCGCCGCAGAATGAAATTCTATAGGGCATTTCCCGTGGATCTACAATTATGAAATTTCGCAAGTTAGAACTTACTATATAAATAAAGGAAAGACAGAAAGGACTATATTAAAAAAAATAAAATTTATAAGTAGATATATTACTAATCAGAAATAATTAAAAACTTATATTTCTAGTTCATTGTAGACGTGGGTCGTAACGTCTTTTAGGCATAATCGGTTGCATTAGAACTAACTATATAAATAAAGGAAAGAAAGAAAGGACTATATAAAAAAAAATATAAGTATATTATTAATCAAAAATAATAAAAAACTTATATTCTAGTTTATTTCATAAAAAATGATTCTATACGCCTGCAGACTTAAGTTTATCAACTTTTATTAGTTGTGCCTTCCGTTGATCTGAAATGGACAAGGAACCCTCGGTTTGCGAGTTCAACTCACACTTGACCAGTTTTGACAACTTTACACCCAAATTTGCTTTGTCAAGAGCTTTGCTGAGTTCCAAAACTCAAAAACTACAAAAAAAAACAAAATAAGTAATTTTAATTTATGAAATGATGATTCTAGGTATTACTAGCAATTGAAGAAGATAAAGTCAATGTGACAGGTTTCACAGCTTGGACTATGTTAGACAACTTTGAATGGGTTGAGGGATACAGGTATTTAGATATTTATAATTTTATATGCACCATATATGCGAGAGTTATTTTTGATGACAGTAAATTAAGCAGGCTATCGTAGTAGGACAGCATCTTACTTTAAATCGATAGTAGTCGGTTCGATCACTACTAGAGGGGATGATGGTTTTTTAAAATATTTAAAATANGCAATTGAAGAAGATAAAGTCAATGTGACAGGTTACACAGCTTGGATTATGTTAGACAACTTTGAATGGGTTGAGGGATACAGGTATATAGATATTTATAATTTTATTTGCACCATATATGCGAAAGTAATTTTTGATGAGAGTAAATTAAGCAGGCTATCGTGCCGTAGTAGGACAGCATCTAACTGTAAATCGATAGTAGTCGGTTCGATCACTACTAGAGGGGATGATGGTTTTTTAAAATATTTAAAATATTTTCATTACATAGCTTTGGTTGAATTGGTTTCCGCCACTCAACACTCTATGTGACGAATATGGATTGAGTGTAGTCAGTGTGTCTGGTCACTTTTTCTCTACTGGTAAAGTACTGCTCTCAAGAAGCGTAAACTTTAAAATGCTCTGATAAAAAAAATCAAACTGCATTATTCTTGTATGTTTTAATAATATTTTTTCTGTTTTCAGATCTAAATTTGGATTATACCAGGTTGTTTTTGAACATCCAAAAGGCACACGTACTCTTCGCGCCTCCGCGGAGTACTACAAGCGTGTCATAAAACACCACGCTTTTAATGTAGATAGTAATAAAATTACTGATGAATTGTAATATATATTTTTTTATTTTATGAATTTGATTATAAAAATGATCCTTAGATCATTTTTAGTAGCCATGTTAAATTGCCATGTTTTTGCAAATCGTCAAAGTAGTCATAATGGAATATGTAAAATAATAAAAACCACTCCCCTGAATGATAATTTCAAGGGAAATATCATGTAGAGCCAAGATTCTAACTCTACACGACCTCTCTCAACTGTTTCTACAAGCACTTACTTTATAAACTACGCCTTAGGTAAAAAAAATATGTGACTTGCCCGTTTCATTACAACAAAGACTATTACAATAGAATAGAAAATACAATTTAGTGGCCTAACATTTATATTGGTAAGATTGACAGACATGAGGCATGTAGCAAGATTCGGGATAAGTACCGTTAGAGACAATACGAAAGTAGCCCCAGTAAGTGATTAATAAATTCAAAAAGAGTAGATACCGCAGCAATCTACTGGACAGCTAATGAGAAGAGATGAAAACCAATCATAGTTAAAAGAATAATAATATCTGTTCATTTATAAAGTTACAAAAGAATATACTCGTATCTTATTGTTATTTCTCGTAAATAGTAATCAATTCAAATTATTTCTATTTCTTGTAAATTGTATTTAAATACCTGGTGTTACGTAAGGGGTTGGTAAAAACTATACAAAAAAATACTCGAATAAATTCTCATTCAAAAGATATTGGAAGATTTGTTAAAAATCTAAACTATATGTTTTTATTATTTATAACTAGCGACCCACTTGCGGCTTTGCCCGCTTCAACTACTGAATTATTTAATTAATATACTGAATTACGTTCCTTTGTTATATGTTTTTTTTAAACAAACGACACAGACAACAGAATACTTAAATGGTATACTAAAAATCATAAACAACATATAATAGTAGGTAGTCTACCTACTATTTTTTATTTAAAAATACTTAAACGAAAGATGAAATCAACTAAGTTGCACTGAAATAATACATTCTAATTATTTAGAGAGCTTCAAAATACGTCCAATTGCTTCTAAACCTCTTTACTATAGAGCTAGCATTGAAGCATTCTCTCTTCCAGCTCCTTTCTTCTTGCGCTGGAGAACGGCATCAGGGCGCTGGCCTTCTGGCCGTGGTTTCAAGCGCCATCCATGAATATGGGTGCGTAGTTAGGGGGCCATTTGGCCCGGTAGTCGGATTCGGGGAAAGATAGAAAATCATCGGAAGACGACATCGATGCTCTTTAGGTGCAGGTAACATAATACATCAGCGCGTAGTAACGCATTGGACCCGAGTTGGACCCTTTCTTTTTTTAGGTTGCGGTGCGTGGCGTGGTGTTCCTCACGTAGTATAATGCCTGGGTCATTCGCCGGAGAGTGAAGTT
>JAAIXJ010000829.1:0-60667 GCA_013403705.1 Heliconius hermathena | reverse complement strand
TTTCTTTATCAACAACCCTCTTTTTTCAAAACCTAACACTTGGTTTGATACGTGATATCTTTAAGTGGCAAATTGCCAGAGCAAATCCCGAGCACATCGCCAAAATCGGCGAGAAGCTTGAGGCACTCCTTCTACACGCTACGGAACTGTAGTATGACCTACCTGTGGCAGTGTTTCCAGGTCGATATGATATGAGTACCTTCAAAAAGCGCGTCTATCTCCACCTTAATGGCCGATAACGCACCTGTAGCTTCTCTGGTGTTACACGAGATCTTAGGCGGCAATGATTACTTACCATCAGGTGATCTGAACGCTTTTTTTCCTTATCTTTTTCCATAAAAAGGGACTAGGTTAAGACACTTCGTTCCTCATTTGTCACCACATTTCCTAGGCATCGTGTGTGGAGTGGCGAAACACAACGCTGCACTTTGCCTTGGTATCAGAGCGAAGAAATTAAAATATTAATTAATAATAATTCATGTGTACCTAGTGTTAATATTATGGCTGAAACAATAATACTTTATCAATAATACCTCTATTCGATTTCATTCAGTCCTCTTAGTGTTATAAATGCAAAGGCGCATAGTAATTTGCAATCCCGTCGGAGCAGAGACCATTATTCGTCTAAGGGCCTCATTTGCTGAATGCAATTTGTGGTAAAATACTGATAAATACTCTATTATGTGTTGAATGGAAAAGTTTTTTTACCATTTAATTTTTTTTTTAGTAATTGGAGAATATACAGGAATCTATACTTCTATAGCAATATTGTTCAGCTGTAGAGTTTGTTTGGTTGAAAGCGTCTTGGTAACGACTAGTTCAAATTGTAAAAATGTTTTTGTGGTTAGTAGTTCAATTATCAAGAAGGAATATCACTTGTATTACATAACGCCACGACCTATGGGATCAGAGTAATAATAAAAGATGTAAAAAAAGAGGTTCAGAGATCATAAAGTACAAGTCTTAGTTATCTCTATTTGACCAAATGTCCGAAACCGTAGAACTACAACTGTAATATTAAGTTGGTCTGTATCACTTAATCGGAGAAAGCGTCTTATTTTTCAACTCTTAACGTATGTCAAACGAACTGAAAGAACGAAATGTAGTGACACTGTGTTTTTTTCGCATAGTCCACGAAATGTATAAAATATATAAGAGGGAAAATTAAACGTTTAAAATAGCTTTTACATATAATAAGTATATGTTTATTGTATCCATAAACATAATGCAATATGAAATCTATAACTACTTACATTATCAATAAACGTATTAATATTGTACAAATTAGTTTACAACACATATTTTCAGTACTAAGCGAACATTATAAATGGTGTTTGNTTTTTTTTTAATTTTATTTTCATTTCCTAGTGTGGAAATGGAACCCACAACCTGTCACATTTCACACGCTTGTAGCCCTGCGCTACGACAGTAGCTATGACTTTTATTAACATAAAAATGTTTACATTATATGTATGTAATTGTAAGGATACTTGCAATAGTAATGGTTTTTGTGCATAAATTTTGTAGATAAAAAAATTAGACTTCTAGACTAACATAATAGAGCTGAAGATACTGTTTTGTCAGGAACTACTGGTGTGATTAGTTCCTGACAAAACAATATCTTTTTGTCAGGAACTAATCACATCAGTAGTTCCTGATAAAATTATTTTTGGGATTTTTTTTTAGTTTCGCGCTGTATTCCGTATATAGCAGGTAAGGCCGAGGGAACCTGGAACTCTAATGTTCCTACTTTCCATTAAATTTTGGAGGCATTATCCTAGTACTAGGTTCCCAGGTTCCCTCTCTCTAGGGTAAAAGGCTTTGTACGGGATACAGCGTGAAGTTCAAAAACATTTAAGATGCAACCCAGTCCATCCAGAGCCTTTTGTGCAGTAGTACCGCTACAGTATTTTTCTCTAATTCTATTCAAGTGTGGTTTGCATAAAAATCTCTCCCTTTGTGAGAAAACGTTTCAGTACTGAATCCAAAACAGATCAGTGAATAACCAAGAAAATATTAATATTAATAGAAGAAAATATGAATATTCGCATACGTCATACTTACCCTACATCTATAAATTATTCCTTTGATCTAAAATTATTCATTGTAAATCATTGAATTGAAACTCAGCTCGTAGTTGCTCCAAGCGATTTTCGAGTATAAATGAAATCGAAATAATAAAACGATTCAATGGAAATAGGATTAGGCAATTGCCGATTTGCTTTCGTTCATACAGTAACAACAGGCTTGGAATGATAATTTAATATTTCATTCCATTTTAAGAATATTTTTTGGTAGCTAGTTAAAAATGCCGTTAGAAAGTATAGGAAATTAAGATTCAATATATAATATAGGTGCGCCTAATATTCTTGCAAGCGTATAATTTAAAGCGATGTTTTAGTTAAAAAAATGCATGATTTTTTTAGCTTCACGCTGTATGCCGCATGTACCAGGGTAGGTGGAGAGAGCTTAGTGTAAAAAGACTGCTCCCGGTTTTCCGGGAGGCCGTCGTGGCATAGTGGCACAAGCGTGTGAATGTACACGCACCAGTTGTGGGTTGGATTCCTACCAGAGGAAATTATTTTTTATGTATAAATATTTACATTTCTGCGCTCTGGTAGCAAATCAAAGCCCAGCGTTGAGTTCTGCCACTCAACACGCAATGCCTAAATAACGCGATGGAAAGTGACGAACGGAATCTCTAAACACTAAGTTCTCTCAGTTATACTGTTTAGACAAAGCCAAAGAGTTAAAGACAAATAGGCAAAGTGCAGCATTGAGTTTTGTCACCCAATACCTGCAACATTTCTAATAAAACTGAATATAGAGAACAAAAACAGCGTGCAGCTAAAAAGATATCCAAACCATGTTTAAACAATTAGATTCAAAAACATTTTACATCTACGTACATACATATGTATAGAAATTTTGTATAAATTTTGAAGCTTGTATGGGTTTTCTATTGTAAATTATTTTTATAAATCTTTTAACGTCTCAAGGTAACAGTTTTGGGTACATATGAAATAAAATAGATGTGACCTCTGTCGAAATGATACAAGGGCCGCCTTGAATTTTGCATTTTATCATGTAAGTTGAGTGGGTTTTATCAATAGAACTAACGAGCAAACGTAACCACTTGTTTATTCGTAAGTGACAACTCTATAAACAAAAGACGAGTGACAGATATAGGAGTAGGGATATAAGGATATTTTAAGTTACACATTGTTGTAAAATAAAATATTTCTTTATTGTGAAACTGCCACAAAAATACGTTAAAAGGCACAATTGAATAAATACATCTTCAGTTCAAAAAAGGTTTTCGAAAAATTTATATTTTTTTTTGCTTCACAGCGTGAAGCAAAAAAGGGGGGCAGGGAAGGCAAATGGAAGCTTGACATTGGGTATTGGGTGGCAGAACTGAACGAAGCGCTTTGGCTTATTAAAAGAACGAGGAAATGAAAATATTAAACAATTCATTCTCCTAAGTGAGAATTGAACCCAAAACCGTCGCATTTAAAGTCACACGCTGTGCCAAAGCGCCACGAGACCTCAACTCAAATACCATTTATAAATAAATATTTAGGAACTTTTAATGAAAATCGTGCTATAAACGTAGAGCTATGTTAGTTTTCTTAAATATTGGTTCATTATAAAATCAACGAGAGGATAGCAAACTAAACAATGGAAATTTATATATTATACTATACATTCTGGGATTATTGTAAAGTTGGTACAAAGTTTCATACTTTGTATCAACTATGGGTGCATATTTTTTACATTGCCCTAGAGAGGTGTTTTCGTTATTTGGAAGGAAAAAGGTTTGAATTTTTTGGTTTACAACCTTTGTATATTACAATAGAGCCGCTTTGGGTTTCTGTCCGAATGATATTTTGCAATTGATCTTTTTTTCAGCTTATAGTGGATGTAATAGTAGACCAGCGTATGCAAAGGGAAACTAGTGTCAAGACAAAGGAGCTAGTGTCAAAAGAGTAAAGAAAAAGAAATTAGCGTCGAGACTAATGTAAAAAAATTAAAAAATTTCGACGTAACTTGATGAGAACGTATGGCTTAGTGGTCAGAGCGCCTGGTCGGTTTCCAGGAAGCGCGGGTTCAAGTCCCGCTACGTTCTAATTTTTATATATTTTCTAAATAAGTAAACTATTTTTTATTACTACGACTTACTTATCAACTGTAAGGCTTGAAAGCTTCCAGTGTTATTTGTAAGCGCTCCTAATGTTTTACGACTTCTCGCCATTTTTACAACTATCGAGTAAATTATGTATTATATAATATATAAATATTAGTATTTTAAATGAGAAAATCTTTTGTCTGTCTGTTTACAAAAAGCTCTAAAGAAAAGAGATGTTTTCAGCTTCACGCTGTATTACGCACACATAGTAATGTAAGGAGAAGGAACCTAGGATCCTAGAATTAAGTGATTCCGACACCATAAAGACTGAAGGCGTTGCGTGTTATGTGGCGGAACTCAAACTCACTCACTTTGCAGTTTCCGTAAGCTTGTTAGTAAACGTTGTTTGCCTTTATAAGAATAAGGAGTCGTTTTGTTCACATTTTATAAATATATATCTTCCTGTCTCATACAATGTATTCTCGTAGAATCAAATCCAATTCTCCTATGTTGTTAGTTCAGTGGATAATAACGTTAATTATTTTTTGTGATGCCAGTAGTGGCGCGGGAGCACAGGCGTGCGACTGTTAACCTGACAGATTGTGTATTCGACGATTCGAACTCCAGGAAATTAAATACTAAATATTTTTATTTCCTCGTTGTGGTAGCGAGACAAAGCGCGTCGTTGATTCAACTCTCAACGCGCAATGCCTTCGGATTGTCTTAACCCTAGGTTCTTGGGTCCCTCTACCTACTGCTGCTGCTGAAAAAAGTTTTCTAAAATGAAATACATTTCAACTACACTATTGATTAAACTCTACATAACGAAAAATAAACTTTATAAAATGAGATTCCAGGTAATGGCTATCGGAAAATAGCGTATAAAAGTGTCAACTTAGTGTTCGGTGAAGGATTTAAGGAATATTTGAAGTCGTGCAGGGGTCCTCTCTACTCGCATTAGATGTAATACTGGGGCCAAGTTAAAGCCTGGATAAAGTATTTTTAGACTTTTAAGCTTTACATTGTTTGTAGATGGCTAAACACTTTTAGGTAAAATACTAACAATTGGAATGTGATCTTTAAAAATATATTTTACGTAAAATAAAAAATTCACGCTGAAGCCGTGACTCAGTGGGACAGCGTCTAATGTTATGTGATACGAACACCGCTCGGAAGAATTCCGTCACTCTACTTTAATATCTCGAAATTTTGTTGAAGAATGGGGAACGGAGTGTTTCAGCACTAGGTTCTCCCTAAGCCAAAAGTAAGCTATGTAAAATTATATTCGCTATCGAGAAACGACACAACATTGGCTATCGAGAATTCGAGTACAAAGTGTCAACTTAGTAATGGTTTTAAGGAAAATGAGTAATAATGCAGAGAGTGGCCCTTTCCACTCACATTAGGTACAATGTTGGTGAGTCAAATATTTAGACTACACAAACTAGAATTTATTCTTAAACCCTTACCTACATTGTTTGTAGGTAAAGGTTTAAGAATAAATTCTGTGTATCAATTCAGTGCATCTTACTAATTTTACAAATGTAAAAGTTTAGTTTAAAACAAAGTGACTTAATAGTAACAGGGGTTCCGTTTCTTCATTTTGAGGTACGAAACCCTAAAAAATGTATAAAGCTATATATATATATATATATATATATATATATATATATATATATATATATATATATATATATATATATATATATATATATATATATATATATATATANCGACTGGTTGTGGGTTCGATCCCCACTCGAGGAGATGAAATATTTACTTAAATTTATATTTCCATTTCTTCGCTCTGGTGTCGAGGTTAAGCGCGGCGTTGAGTTCTGCCACTCAACACGCAATGCCTCCAGAATTCGGCAGAAAGTGGGGAACGGAGTGTCTGTCACTAGGTTCGCTCTGCCTACCCTGCTGTGTGCGGGATACAGCGTGAAGCTGATTTATTTTTATTTCCAAGTTATCCAACTGGTTGTATGTCTGTATGTTTTCATCAATTTTTTTTAATTGTCGTATAGCGTGTATCTAACTTTAGAAATATTTTAAGAAGTTGTTGTCCTGAGAACAGAAATATTATAAATGTTTTTTGTAAAAGGTCGTTTTCGCTAAATATTTATCACTCAGGTGGTTGGTGCGAAAAGGTCCGTAAGATATTTTCAAATTTTCTCAGAAGAATGGAAGCGTACGCTATAATTTACGTTTTTTCACCGAATATTAAGGTAATAATTGAAAGAAAAAGAACAAAAATGCTATGATTTCGTTTCTTATCTTTTCGTAATCATATTAAAGAATACTCGATGTGTTTGAGGTCAGTCGTGACGCAAGGACACAAATGTGTGACTGTTGACACGACTGGCTGTGGGTTCGATCATCACTCGAGGAAATGAAATATTTACTTAAATTTATATTTTCATTTCTTCGCCGTGGTGTCGAGGCAAAGCGTGGTGTTTATTGTAATAGTCAGTTGTCTTGGTGATGTCATGTATTTACTTGTAAACAATTTTAACATACATACAATATATGTGAATATTCGGTTTTTCCATAAAAATATATACTTTTATACCTATATGTATTTTTTTAATATTATACACCTATAGCTCATTTTTCCTTCATAAGTAAGGTAAAAGAGATAGAGGGAAACCTCGGTTGACCTTTGAAAACACAGTATCAGTGATACTTAGGGAAGGTCACATAAAAAGCATGAGGACTTGTCAGAGGGCATGTATGAAGAGGTTGATGACAGTGGATGAGGCAAAAGAGGTATGCAAAGACCGTAGCGTTTGGCGCTCCGTTCTCTCTGGCTACCCTGCTACCTAGGTATACAACGTGAAGCTAAAAATAATAATATTATATATAAATGTCCAAAATTCATCGAACCTAGTTTGAAGACACTCTATTCTTGATTTTTCGGGCGAATTCGAAATATATAGCGGGATGAGTAACGAACTCAACACCGCGCTTTTAACAAGCTTTTATTAGGTCAAGTTCTAATAAATGAAGTTATAAAATCGAAGAGTCTGAATTTGAACTGTATCCTCGTGAAAATTGGCTACGAAACGTAACTTAATTTAGCAACAGTACAATATTATGATATCAATGAGGTGATGAGATTGTAACAGTATGTACCTTGAGTATAAGTTTAAAGTAAATAAATAAATAAAATAAAATATGCATGGCAATACACATAAATAACATAGTTAATTATGAATAATACAAACTATATATTTTGAATAAAATATTAATCGAGACGAGTTCGTGTATTGTCGTCCCGAGTGTCGCGACCGTCGTTCTGTCTATATAGGTGGTGGTGATGCTGGAAGGCAGCGGTCGAGTCGAACTCTTAAGTACTACGGTACTAATAAATATGATGCACATAAAGACTCGTACCAAACACATTATAAATATAATATAATAATTTGAAGCCTATGATGGCACGATCTTTTAGGATCGAATTTCTTATAAAGGCAATATATGTGTAGGGGCGACACATATTGTGGATCCAAGTGATCTTTGACCAATGTTATGAAATTGAATGTTGCTTGACGTCGCGAAGGCTGACGTGATGGGCTTATGCGAACTGTTATAGCGACATTAACTATGTCGTGGCTGATGCCGTCTCACAGTACGCTCGCGATACGTAAGCTATGCTTGTATGGCGTTGGTCATTGACATATTTTATACCACGTCTATGACTTGGTATACGATTAGTAGGTGTGTGATGCTATTTCATGTCCCAGCTCCGGTGTATGTAGTAGTGTCCGCCTGTCTCATACGGGTGTGTGGTGCTATTTTATGTCCTGGAACTCTGGTGTATGTAGTAGTGTCCGCCTACGGTTCGAGACACGACTGTGGGGTGTGTGCCGTGCGTTTATTTAACATATCGGCCGCCTAGCGGTAGTGCGTTCGTTCCAACGACTTATATTGATCTCACAAATCAATCAACATCACGAATCACCATTCTAATACAATCTTAATATAAACAAGCGTAACAAGTACCTTCGGAAAGATCACACACAAACGTCCCGGAGAGTTCAACGATGACTGTAAAGCCACGGTCTGGTCGGAACTCACGGTGTAGGGGCGGGGCGGTGCCCGTACTCTTTCTTCCTTTTATTATAACTAGTTCGCAGTTATAGTGGAGAGGAAGATAGGACGCGCTCTTGGCTTTTCTTCGGACGAGCTTCGAGTTATGACAATGTCATATTGTCGAGTTTCCAGTTATCTAAATAACTGACACAAGAACAACTTCTGATGGCAAATATCTTATTAAAGCGATACCTTCTAATGGCATAATATAAAATTCTTAATACTGTTACCTCTGAATCTCTAAAAGATTTTGGGTTCTTCACGATCACAACTATAAATGGTTCTAACCACTAGACATATCACGAGCCAAGGCATTATTATATTAAATAATATATCTCAAAGGTGTTTGAGATATCAGTTACAAGATGACGGAGCCAGTACCTGAATATTGGAGCTCTTCAGAGGTTACTAGTTAACCATTCGAGTTTAAAAAATACAATTTATAGCGCCGAGCACATACTATAGCACTTATATGACTTGACGTAGAATAGCGTGGCTTATTGCATCGTTTATGTATGATTTTTGTCTAATATTAGCAAGGAAATGATAATAATTCAAGTAGGGTATGAATCTACGACTATCACATTTACAAGCAAACGACGCCCGCGTAATAAATCTTATTCATTATATGTATATACTCGTATCGTAGTATATGGTTCTAACAAGCTGATAATCCCTACAAAGCTCACCGAAGATCATTGGACAATTGCGACTCAGTCAATTGTCAATACAAATAAGATAAGGGAGTAGTATGGTGTATTAGTATTCAATATTTATACTAGTTAAATAAAATAAATCAGCTTCACGCTGTATCCCGCATACAGCAGGGTAGGCAGAGGGAACCTAGTGTTAAGACACTCTGTTCCTCATCTACCGCCGAATTCTAGAGGAATGTCGTCTTGTGTGGTAGAACTTACGAACTCGACGCCAGAGCGAAAATATGAAAGTATTAAATATTTCATTACTTCTAGTGGAAATCTAACCCATAACCTGTCGCAATTACAGTCACATACTTGAGCCCCTGCGCCACGACTGGCCTCAATCTATCTCCCATTTATCGTATCACCAGTCTTTCAAAACATTCCCCTTACAGCCGCGCCTAGTATCAGTATATTGGGCCTTAATATTTCGAGTGACTGCCAGTATCGCGATCATCTGGAAAGCAAGGCCAAGTTGGCCTCGAAGAAACTGGGGGTCATCAACAGAGCGAGACGGTACTTCACGCCAAAACACCGTTTGGCCCTATATAGGGCTCAGGTTCAGCCTCATATGGAGTACTGTTCTCATCTCTGGGCTGGTGCACCCCAGTATCAGTTTGAACCATTTGATCGCAAACAACGTAGAGCCATTCGAAGTGAAAGGCTTGATGTTTTGGCTTTGCGTAGAGACGTCTCTTCGCTGTGCGTTCTTTATCGCATTTATCACGGGGTGTATTCTGAAGAACTGTTTGACCTGTTACCTGCTGCCGAACCTAACCGTACAGTACGCCATAAGCTAAAATATCATCCACACCACCTGGATACGTGGCAATCCACTACTGTGCGGTTTCGTAGGAACTTCCTTCCACGCGCCACGGAACTGTGGAATGAGTCATTTTTCTTTTCTTGGCCCGTGTTAGATTTTTTATTAAATGAAATCTTCATCTCTGCCTTCGTACATGCAACCTAGAAACAAAATAGCGCTAAGCACTTATCCCGTACTTTCCGCCAAATTTTCGAGACCATTTTATGTTGAGTAGTTGATCTTAACGCCGCGTTTCATCAAAAAAGGGCTAAATTTTTATTTTAAATATTTTTTTCAATATGTTATTATGTAACACACGTATTTCTAAGCCTTCTAGTAAATTGAGCTTGGATATGTCTCTGTGTGCTCTATGATATCGTACTATCCATAATGGATGATTGATTGATAAAGTGTTTCAATTTACGATTAAGGGCAAATAGCAGATAGATTTTTTTAGCTGTACGCTGTATCACGCACATAGCTGAGTAGGCAAAGGGAACTTTCGGAACTTAGTGCTCCTTATTAATACACTTCTATTCCCTACTTTCCACCGTATCCTGGAGGCTGAGTGGCAGAACCAACGCTGCACTTAGCCTAAAAGATTTTTAATTTATTTATTAAAACAATTCTAGTAACATAAGACGTGGACGTGGACACCCAAATAGTAAAAATATTTATCTAACCTAAACGCAGTAAATTGTTTGTTACTTTGTTGCGCATTTTTGGCTCGTTCTCAACAACTGTACGAGTTAGGAGAAATAATAAGTGGTAATAGCAAAATATTGCTATTCTGTTGTTTGTAGGGTATCTTAGAGTAAAAAGTATGTTTGGTGTATGCCAAAATATAAATGACTTTTTTTGACTAAAGACTCGAAGTCTGTGGGTTCGATTTCTACTCGGAGGAATGAATCATTTTCCTGTCTTTGCTGTGATAACAAGACAGAGCCGCAAAGCAAAGCGCAATGCCCTTACGTCAAACATATAGATGACTTTCATTTATTTATCGATAATATGACGTCATTTCAAATTCAGCAAATAGTGTATTAAAATTCTGCTAGTTAATAGGTAAAGAAAACCTAATGGTAAGATACTCCTTTCCATCTAATTTTATGGCACGGGTGGCGAAATTCAGTGACACACTCGTTTTTTTTTAACATCATCGTATATAGAAGAATAGGCAGAGGGAACCTACTGTTTATACATACGGTCTGTCATTTTCCGGTAAATTTTTGAAGTAATGCGTATTGTGTGAACCCGCTCGCTTGTTTATTTCTTTATGATACTGACCAGAGCTGCTTTTTAAACCAAATTTAATATAATCCTTTATTTTTCTTCCTTTCCTTTATTTTTAACTTTAAGATCTATTATAATTTACCATATTTTATTTGTTGTAAAAATCTTTTTAACTAGTTTTTTTTCAGCTTCACGCTGTATCCCGCACACAGCAGGGTAGGCAGAGGGAACCTAGTGTTAAGGCATTCCGTACCCCACTTTCTGCCGAATTCTGGAAGCATTACGTGTTGAGTGGCAGAACTCAACGCCGCGCTTGTCCTCGACACCAGAGCGAAGAAATGGAAATATAAATTTAAGTAAAGATTTCATCTCTTCGAGTGGGAATCGAACCCACAACCAGTCGGTTTTACAGTCACACTTTGTGCCCCTGCACCACGACTGGCCTCAACTATTATTATTGTTGATAATTAAAATAATCATTAATATGAAAGTTTAGTCTAATTTTGATATCAACGTTATCTGTAATCGTATAATTTATTATTTTTTGAGATCCGAGTTTTAAAAAGGAAAGCCAACCAAAACAAAACGGAATATGACAGTATATCGGAATAAAACAGTTGTAAAGGCAGAGTTAAAAAAATTCGAATGATGCATACAATATTTGTTTGTTTTTTTTATTTTAAATTATTTAAAATTTGGGTTCTGACATTTAAGATTCAATTTCCAAAAAATAGACTAAAAGAAGAGTTTAGAGTATCTTAACACTAACTTTCTTATGCTTACTCCAGTTAATGCAGGAAAAGTGTAAAAAATCTAATATTTATTTTTATACAGCAATATATCGTAACGCAATTTATAGGACACAACAGGACGGGGCTGCATATGGAGGTGCAAGGTGAATAATGCATGCTGCATCGACATCTCTCGGACTGGGTAGACTTTTGTGTACTCGGTGTCACTGTAAATGTATGTAGTTGCTTGAATTTTTATAAGCAAGTCTGTAAATGGTTCCTTTATGCAGTATTTGTTGGAAGTTTACAGTTGAGTAATGTGTGCTTACCTATATAATATGTATTTGGTTTTATTTCGAATCCTTTTGAAAAGTATACTAGCTTGATGTTAAGCTGAATATATGATGAGCTTAGAATATAAATTATGTTAAATACAATATCTTTAAAAAATACAGGTTCACGTTTTTTTCACTAAGCAGGATAGGAAGAGAAGCTTCCTGATCGAGACGAGAAAAAACGGTATGTCTTTACATTGAATTCATGTGTTCTGGAGAAGAAAAACTTTTCAACTGCGTTTAAACTTTAATTAAAACTTTAGAAACGTTGAACTGGCTTACATCATTAAATTCATCGACCATCGATTGTTAGGGTAAATACCAATCGTCATTACTTCGCTTGAGAATTTTCTTTAAGAATTTCCTTCAGTCTCTGATTTTATTACTATATATTATACAAAAAGTTAGTCAACTATGCGGCGGAGGTCGCGAGGTCGTGCCTTGCATAAATTAGTAACGGTTATCTCAATATAAAGTCGACTTACTAAAATAATGCATTGCTATCTAATATCTATTAATTGTCATTTCTTTCTTTTTTTGGTGTCAAGGCAAAGCGCGGCGTTAAATTCCACCATTCAACACGCAATGCCTGGAAAATGAAAATTTCATACAATATATTATAAAAATGCGAACAATGACGCGTGTAACCATCTATCCTGTGTGTATTTTTTTAAGTACCCTACGCTGGTATCATTGGTTGATATTTTAAATGCAGGAGAACGGTAGAAAAGGCTGTGGTTCAACGTCCGACTGTTAACGGGACGGTTGTGAGTTCGATTCCTACTCGGAGGAATGAATTTTCATGTCCTCACTCATATCAACCACAATGTCTTGAAAATTAGGGCAGTAAGAGACAACGGATTGTCTTAATACTACCTACCCTGCTATACAGCGTGAAGTAAAAAACAAAACAGCCTAGTTAGCCCATAGAATGTCTACAGTAATATAGAATTTCAACACAGAAACTATGCGAAACCAGTGTGAGTAACTAGGTAAAGCAAATATTTGAAATCCACATAGACATAGTCGTGGCAGCCATAAAATAGTGTCAGGTATTTCGTTAAAAGCCGTGACTATTTAGATTGGTTGCAAGAATGTTAGCTGCATTCCGATTTATGCTACTGTACATTTTCTGAGCGAAAATCAAACCTCTATCACTTTTACTGGAAAATCGACAAACGAGACATTTCTTTAAATGGTTTTTTTATAGACTGATATACAGAGGTATACAGTTATGTTCTGTATGTTAAATGGGTTACGTAGAGTTCTTTATTCTACTGATTAGAAAAAACGAAGTATAATCTTTTCCTGTCTTTTAATTTCATATTTATTTTTTCTCTTATTATTGACGGCAGATCTAGATATTTGATAGTTGATAATTTTAGCCTTATACTTCTGAGCTATTATGAGAAGAATGATTTTGGAAAATCAGACAAACCGATCGACACGCCCGTTGAAAATCATATATCTATTAAATATAAAAAAACAGTAAAAAAATGTGTCAGTACATTGAATAAAAATATTATACATATTTGAGAATTAATTATGTATGTATTATTAATATANTATATATTTTTTTTTTCAGCTTTGAATGTAAATTATATTTGCAAAAGAAACAACATAGGGGTGGAGAACCACTTACAAAATATGAATCTGCGGTTTTAAATACAAGATATGAGACAGGATTTAGGCATACTTGACATTTAAAAACTTGCACACCTGATATATACCCATAATAGGCCAATCAAATTACAAGAAATAATTAAATGCATCCTTAACAAAAGCTGTTGAGGGTAATCAACGCCAAACTACATGAAATAAGTTATAAATATATAATATCTAACATATAAAAATATATTTAATTCACTAAGCACGTACTATTTGAAACGTCTCAACCTGTGAAATATACTGGTAGTAGTGTCCAGTTATACGAACATTCACGTGACGTCGGTCATTACGGGGGATCAAAGCATTACACCGTTACTTTATGTTGAGTAATAGCCCTAGTTTATATGTGATATAAATTGTAGATTTATATAAATATAACTATTTCTGAATATTACTTTATTTTTATAGTAAACGTGGCGTGGTAGGACAGCGTTCGATTGTGAGTTTGATTCCTATTCAAAGGAAGAATTAAACTTAGACGACCAGACACTTCGGTAAAATAAAACTTGGCTTAGAGTTGCCTCATAACATAAAATCTCAAATTTCGGCGGAAAGTGGAGGTGCTTGGACACTAATCTCCGTCTACTACAGGTGTTGGAAAGCATAAGAAAAATAGAGACACGACCTAATAGCTGTCTATATTTTTAACAATATCTACGCTCACTTATAAAACTAATATTTTTTGAACAAACCAAAAAGAAACATTGTTTATTATTTGAAAGAGAGCAAAAATGTCTCAAAATTTTTATTGTAGTGCTTGAGTATTCTGAACGGGCGTCGCGTCGCCCATTTTGTAAGCCACACTTTTGAAACTTCGGTCTCAAGGCATGTTGTATGTAGTAGCGACGTTTTTCAAGTCGTTGCATTAAATGTTTCTTACGTGGACATTTGAAAATATTCTTATGATAAAGAAACTGTAAGGATTGTAAGTAAATTTTCTTTTTTTCGTCTGCACAACCAGAGACAACCGTCGCATCTTCGTAGAAGCCATAGTTGTTGGTTCGTCCCATTTTAAAGGAATACATTTTAATTACTTCGTTCTGGTAACAAGGTAAAACGCTGCGTGAGTCCCACTATTCTAAAACCCAATGTCTCAAAAATTTGGTGGACAGGTTAGGTGGAAAGCTACGGAACCCTAGAAAACATGAGACCAGTCGTGGCGCAGAGGCATAAATTGTGATAGTAAACGCGACTGGTTCCATCCCCACTTGAGAAATTAAAATACTTATTTAAATGTATATTTTTATTTCTTCGCTCTTGAGGCAAAGTGCAGCGTTGAGTTCTGTCACTCAACACGCAATGCGTCTAGAATTCAGCGGAAAGTGTGGAACG
Source organism: Heliconius hermathena (assembly GCA_013403705.1). Taxonomy (NCBI): domain Eukaryota; kingdom Metazoa; phylum Arthropoda; class Insecta; order Lepidoptera; family Nymphalidae; genus Heliconius; species Heliconius hermathena. The sequence goes on along the minus strand of JAAIXJ010000829.1, from coordinate 45,641 downwards.
GAGTGACTTTACACTACCTTTCGTCTGCCTACCCTGCTGCGGGCGGGATACAGCGTGAAGCTGAAGAAATAAAAATTAAACATTAATGAGATGCGATAGACAACATCAAAATTTTAAACAAAATATAAAACTTGTCTGTATGTATAACCCGGGTACCATAATACGCGGACTTTTATATAATTTTGATTTACGGTTATAGTACTTTGCAATTTTGAATATCTTTAGGATATTAATTAAAAAAGTTACCCTCAGAGTGCGATGTTGGCCGCAAAATTCTATACTTTCGGACGTATAATGTTGCCAGAAGCAACTTATAGGCCGTGGGGAAACGAAATTGTCATGTTGTTCACATCGTAAACTTTTTAAAGGTTTTTTTAGTTCCTGATAATATATTTATATATTAAGTCGATAAAAAATTGTAAGTGACTTTTAATTTCAATTATTTTTTTTTCACGTAGCATTAATAATTGTACGTAATCCTTTTGTTTGTTACTTATTAAGTTGTGGAACTCAACGTTACGGGAAAAATGTATAAAAGACATTCTCCTGACTAGAATTGAACCCACCAACATATCATGTACAATGAAACATTCCCTAGTAGGGTAAGCAGCGGGAAATTGGCAACCTAGTGTTAAAACACTCCATTTGCATCAAGATACGTCCGCCAAATTCTGGAGGCATTGCCTATTCAGTTGTCAGGATTCAACGCCGCGTTTTGCCTCGTTACCAGAGCGAAGAAATAAAAATATTAAATATTTAATTTGCTCGAGTGGGAATCGAATCGCACAACAATCTGTCACGTTTAAATTCCCTAGTTCCTTATCATGCTTCATTGAACACAACAAATATACATATATTTTAGCTACAATATTATATATTATTAAGAAAACATACTAAAACTGTATAACAATTACTTCAGTGTGTCGTTCAAACTTCGTCGCAACTAATGGTTGTGTGACGTGGCCGTAAAGTGCGTTGTTCGTGCGTTACTTTAGCGGATATTGTGAATATGATTTATTGTGAAATTAATCTTTACTTTACAAAAGTACCTTTGTATGTGCAGTATATTGATTGATTTGTTGTTTATAAAATGTTCTAGAGGCGATTTCGAAATTAATGCTGATACACGATCGTAATAGGATTCTAGATCCCAGTTAAAATATAATCATTTTAACTGCGGTTTGTTTCGAGATTTAGATTGAGGATTAAACACACAATTATCGGATTCAATCGGACGTCTCAACACACGTAAAAAGATGAAATATCTTATTTCATTCCATACATTTATACTACAGTCCAATTAAAATGTATTCTATTAAATAACTCGGGGTTGTTTGAAATAAAAATGTGACGTCACATTGAAATCATGCCAAGGGTTGTTAAGATACTGCTCATTACTTTTGTTTGTCATTGTAATATCATTTTATATATGAAATTTTACTGTGAAATTTAAAATAAATTTAAGTAAAATGAATGAAAGATATATTTTATGCATTGTTTAACAAAATGCTTTTTTTATTTTGTACAAAGATTTTTTGTTTTACAGATTATAGCATTTTATATGGTTTTGTCCAAGAAACAGAAGTCAAATTATGATAAATATTTAATTTGCATAAATGTATATATAATGTTACGATGTTTTTGGAATTACTTTTGTAAAAAAGGTGATGTAGGAAGGTAATATAGCAAAGATGATCACAAAGACAACGCAAATGAATCGCAGAACGTAACTAATAGCCACATATTTGGTATACATAAGAATATAACAAAATCTATATATATAAAAATCAATTGCTGTTCGTTAGTCTCGCTAAAACTCGAGAACAGCTGGACCGATTTGGCTAATTTTGGTTTTTAATTAATTGTGGAAGTCCAGGGAAGGTTTAAAAGGTGAGTAAAAATGAAAAAAAAAATTAGGAATATAGTAGAAACAACAACATAGTTTTCCCATAGAAACTATTCCTACATGTCAAACATTTGATGTCCGTCCTGTCGTTCAGAAATCAAATTAAATTTAAAAGTAAGCTTAAGTTTTTTTTTCTTCATTCAGAAACCAAATTAAATTTAAAAGTAAGCTTAAGCTTTTTTCTTCATGTTTTGAATGACAAACATGAAAATGTTCGTCCTGTTGTTCAAAAATCAAATTAAAATGAATAGTTACAAATGAATAACTATGTAGAATAGTTATATCTTTCTAAGTACATATTAATTCTCAGGAGGTAAAAACTATATTTAATTTTGGTTAACAGATTATTTTTATGTAATTTGATAAATCTTAAGTTTTTTTTTTTGGCTTTCGTTATTCTTGCCACAGTTTCACGCCATTTCTTTCTATTGGTCGCCATTCTAGTGCACTCATGCAATTTACTGCCCACAGCTGATTTTACTTGGTCAGTCCATCGCATGGGTGATCTACCTCTTGGTCTGGTACCATCTACTCTGCCTTGCACCACGAGCCGCTCTATGGAGTCGTTTCCTTTTCTGGAGATGTGACCGAAGAACTTAAGCATGCGGGTTTCTACAAGAGCTGATAGTCGCTCTTTGATGCCAAGTTCTTGGAGTATGGACACATTGGAACGGAATTCTGTCCACGATATCCCGAGCATCTTTCTCCAGCACCATATCTCCAGGGCATCGACTTTTTTCTTTTCCGTTTCCCGCAAGGTCCATGTCTCAGCGGCATACAGGAAAATAGGGAAAACGAGTGTTCGAACTAGTCGCATTTTAGTAGTTTTGGTGATTTTTCTGTTCTTCCATATGTTCCTAAGCCTTTCCATAGCATTTCTGGTAATAGCCATGCGTCGTTTTATTTCCTCCATGCATCCGCCCTTGTTTGTAATTAAAGTCCCAAGGTATATGTAGGACTGGACAACTTCACAATTCGCAATATCAGTCACTTCCGGCGAGTTATTGTTGACGCGATCCACAATCATCATTTTTGTTTTGCTGCGATTGACCTTTAATCCAAACTGACGGCTGACATATTCCATCTTTTGAAGCAGTTCTTCCATATGCTGAATGCTAGAGGCGAATAAAGTTGTGTCATCGGCATAACGCAAGTTTGCAATCTTGTAACCACCGACCGCTATACCATCTGTCCAGTTCTCAAGGGTGATACGCATTATAAGTTCAGTGTAAGCGTTAAAGAGGAGCGGTGATATTATGCATCCTTGACGGACACCCACGCTTGGATGGAAGTTGCTTGATAGTATGCCGTCTGTTCTCACTGAGGCAGTTCCTCCTTCGTATAACTGTCTAAGAAGATGTACTAAATGCTTTGGTGTCCCCATTTGCAGTAAAGTGTTCCATAAAACTGGCCATTTCACAGAATCGAACGCTTTGGAAAAATCTACAAAGCAGATGTAAACGGGTTTGTTAAATTCCCGTGCTTTCTCTACAACTTGGCGTACGATAAGAATTTGTTCCCTAGTACCTTTACCTTTCACAAATCCAGCTTGTTCTGGCGCAATTTCCTTGACAAGTAGGACTTCAAACGCTCATTTAGAATATGTAGCAACATTTTGCTTGCATTCAAACGTCCTAATACAAGGTCCTAATACATTATTGCATTTAAATTAAAATATCTATATTTTATTCAAATAACAATAACACGAGTAAGAACAGCCCGATACGGTAACTTGTAATATTTTATACAGTGAAAAGAGCTAAACAACGAAAAGAGATAAACATTTTTACGAGAATCATGTAAGAAGGATGAATAAATCAACTGAATGCAAGATGCCAGAGGAATCTTATATACTAAGACGTTTTCAATGTTTTTGGTAAGTCCTCTTACATTTTGCTTTTATATACGCTTGCTGTATATAGAATCGTATATTGTCAGACATGATATTTTTATCGGCTTTGTATTGAAAAAATGATCATTTTTGCTTAGGAAAACTTAAGTGTTTGAAACTTCGGGTTTCAAAAAAATTATATTATATACTTATAATAAAACCGTAACGGATCGGTGTCTGTACATAAAAGATATATAAGAAATAATTCGTGGCCTTTAACGGTCCCCCAAATTCTGAAGACATTGCGAATTTACTGCGAGCGAGATAATAAAAACATTACACACTTAATATTCTCGAGTGGGAAACGACCCACAACCACCGACATTACTACTAACATTCATGTAAACAAAAGTGTTATCTAAAACCAAATCCAATTTATAATAGCGCTTATTTGATGCAAGAATGAAAGAATCGACCCACAACCTGTCGCGTTTACTGGCTGGCTGATTGACCTCTGGATTTTACTACTAACATTCATGTTACTAAATGTGTTATCTAAATCCAAATCTAATTCATAATAGCGCTTATTTTGTGCGAGAACAACGTATTTGATTTTTTTTATATTACAGGAAACTCAATATTAGTTTGTCGTTGCTGCATCTAAGAAGCGATATGATGTAGCATAGAGATGTAGCATCATAACTCCAACGAGACTACTGTTTACACCAAGTAATCTTATATATAATTTTTTTTAAAATTTTTGAATAAATTTTCCAGTGTCAGAAAAAAGTATATTTTTCTTATTACAAAAATAAGATAAGGTACTTAGGATGCTCAATTATTTTACTTATTTTATCAGGTTTTTACAACCCATTTCATGAATACCTAGTAAGAATTTTATAGAAAAAAATGTGGAATTTTTCTGGTTTCTTTCCTTGCCTTATAGAACCTTAAAAGCGAATACATTTTCATTAGAACTTTCATTATAAAATATGAGCCTCATATTTAATATTGTTAATTAAAATGTTAATTAAGCACAAATTATAATTATGGATGGATCTAGTTAAGATATAATATTGAAAATCAATACCTTTGTCGTCGTGGTGCAGAGGCACAAGCGTGCGACTGTAAACACGACTGTAGATACGGTTGTGGGTTCAATTCACACTCAGGGGAATGAAATATTTAATATTTTCATTTCCTCTGCTGCAGCTCTGGTAACGAGGCAAAAGCCCGGCGTTGAATTCTGCCACTCAACACCCGATGAAAAATTTGGCGCAATGAATTGTTGACTGATTTTGTAATTGCAGTGTGATATAAAAAATAAATTGGTTCAGAACTGGCCCCTAGTTCTGAATCAGCGATCCGTTGTTTTATTTTTACAGTGTTTTTATTTATTATCTGTCGAGCGAATTAAATATTGTAGGGAGCGAAGCGAGCTAATTTCATATGTAAGAATGAATACTTCAACATCTTATTACTATTCTATACTTGTAACTTAAAAAAAAGTACATAAACATATTTTTTCACAAATATTTTGCATCTTACTTTTACGACCGACAACTTAATAAAATAAAGAAGACGCTCCCGCCCACAAGAGACTATTTATCACGCCCTGATATATTACAGATACGGATTAAAAACTCGGAAGTAATGACACTCTCATTACTACATTTACCGCCATCACAATATTATATCCTTTAATTGAAGTGAGCTGTGAGACTGAATTAATTGAGTACTAACAATAAGTCCAGTCGTGGCGCAGAGGCACAAAGTGTGATTGTAAAACCGACCGGTTGTGGGTTCGGTCCCCAATCGAGGAGATGAATTATTTATTTAAATTTATATTCTCATGTCTTCGCTCTGGTGTCGAGCAAAGCGCGGCGTTGAGTTCCACCACTCAACAGGCAATGCCTCCAGAACTCGGCAGAAAGTGGGGAACGGAGTGTCTTAAAACTAGGTTCCCTCTGCCTAACCTGCTGTGTACGGAATACAGCGTGAAGCTGATTTAATTTTACTAAAAATATATAAATATGTACTTTAAAAATTATATTGTTATGTAAGTATCTAATAAGAAAACACATGAGAAGTATATTGTATTATTTGTGTAGTTTTCCCCATTCTAAAATGGTCTGGTGACACTAGAAATTTCAATAAAAAAAAAACACTACTCAGGAAAATTAATAAAAAAACATTTACACAATCACATATCTGTGCAAAACTAAAGTCTAAAATATATTAAAATATAAATATATGCAATATGAAGCCTATTTCTCAGCAAAATTATACATTAATTATTCTATTATAATTTATAATATACTAGAGGGCGCGCGCGGCTTCGCCCGCTTATTAGGAGTGAATTCTAAAAAAACCACGAAACACGTGTTCAATAAAATATTTTTAACAGTCTGAATTTAAATTTTTATAAAAATCGGTGGCAATTTAAAGATTTTTCCATATAAACTTTCAACCCCTTATTTGAACCCTTAGGGGGTGAATTCTTAAAAACCATGAAACACGTGTTCAATGAAATATTTTTAAGAGTCTGAATTTCAAATTTTATAAAAATCGGTACAGATTAAATTTTTTTTCCATACAAACTTTCAACCCCTATTTCATCCCTTTAGGGTTAAAGTTTTTCAAATTCCCTTCTTAGTGGATGTCCAGAATATGAAAATAAACATCTACCCAAATTTCACGTTTCTACGCACAGTGGTTACGGCTCTGCGTGCGTCTTACCTCAGTCAGTCAGCACAAGTCCTTTTAATTTATAATATATTTAAAGAAAAAAAAATTAAAACAAGCTTATATTCTTACACAACTCTTTGAAATCCATTAAAAAACAAGCGTAGCTTTTGAATAAGACCATAGTAACCAACGGGACTAGTGTTCAACCAGCTAGACGTCACAGCAATAAGCTGGTCTCATAAATGTGCCATATTTCATGCTCACGTTGAGCTCTTAGGCGTGCCGGTTGAAATGGACGAATTTAAAATTTATATGTGCCATATTTCATGCTCACGTTGAGCTCTTAGGCGTGCTGGTTGAAATGGACGAATTTAAAATTTACAAACATTGAGCTGTTTTTTTTTTATTTTTTCGCTTTATCCTGCTTATAACGGGGATCGAAGTAAGCACCAGGATTAATTAATACACTCCATTCTCCACTTTTCATCTGAATTCGAGACGCCGCCTGTTGAGTGGTGGAACTCAACACCGCACTTTTTGTATCAGGGTCGGGAAATGACAATAAGTTATCTCAGAGCGCACGTGCACTAATACTGGTGAGTTACTAAGTGCAAGGAGTGCGCGTGTGCTAGTACGTCAGATTTTATGTTAAGTTACTATATATAATATGTACTATATTTAATATATTTATAATTTTTATAACAAATATTATTCAAACTTTGTGAATGTCTTACTCATCAAAGTCTCTCAAAAGACTTAAAGAAATATCTTTGTTGGCTAATTCGTACCTGAAACAAGTTACTAAAATTATTAGATATATATAGTTTATTTATATGATTTATCATATTTCTTAGTTCATTAAGATTTAATACTGAACTATTAAATTTTAATGAACTTTCTAATTACGCAAAGCAAGATGTCAGGACGATGTTTTTTTAAATGGTAAAAAAAGAAGTACGTAATTATGCTACATTCTGAAAGTACAGAAGCCAGTCGTAGCGCAGGAGTTCAAGCATGCGACTGTAAACGTGACAGATTGTGGGTTCGGTTTCCACTTGACTAAATAAAATATTTAATATTTTCATTTCCTCGCTCTGATAACGAGGCAAAGCGAATTCTAAAAATAGTTAATACTCTAATTTTATTTTGTTTCAATAAAATATAATGTTTAAAATTTTCTCAATAAGTACTCGTACTAGTAACTTAGATTATATAACATTCCATTAGACATAACTTGCTAAATGATCTCTTTAGCTACTCCGGAAGGGATAAAATGTAATGGTAAATAAAAATGAATTAAAATATTCCAAATATCATATCAGTCACGTGAGTGGCACTGGCAACCTGGCTTACTTTAATTCACCTATAATTATTTATAACACGCTATATCCCGAGTAGGCAGAGAGTAGTGCTTACACACTCCTTTCCACTCTGTATAAATATTCGCTATAATATTTTAAAATAACCACACGTTACATCACAAACTCTAATTTTTATTAAAACACAATATTTCTTTTTACATTTCTATACATTTCTCTTAGAATATATTAACAAGGATAAGATTTCCAAGTGTCGTTATCACAGCAAGGCTACATGTTTGTTTCCGCGTTTCAAAATTACATTTGACCCCATTCCCGCTATCTCCGCGTTGCTTGTTAGTTAAAACATTTTGAAGTTAAAGAGAATATTCTTAGTTAATTAAAAAGAGCAGAAATATTTAAAGGAATATTTTAATTTGTTTTATTTTTGAAATATTTTTTTTAGTTTAGCCCTTTGGCCTCGTCTATTGTTGTCATTCTGTCATCATCTACATATAAATACTTCTCCTTGTGGAGTCCTCATGCTTTTTACGTCATTTTTCTCCAGTATCATTGATACTCTATTCTCGAAGGTCAACTAAGGCTGATAATAAATATAACTCATTATACTCATCCAGCTAAAAGTCAAAACTCAAAGCCAGATCAACAAATAAAAATAATATTTAAAATTGCCATCAATATTAATTATAAAATTTAAAATTTTAATTAATCATAGAATTTACAAACTTCATCAAAAGAACTTATCATATTCATCACATATTGGGCCTAAATTCCTGAATTACCCAATCCCAATGCATAAAAGGTGGTTCTCCAGTGATAACGTTTGACGCTACCATGACGAGTCTACCATGCAAATGTGACTAATTTCAGTCAAAGCAACAGCCTCGAATGGGTCCATTTAAGGCCATCCGCAGTATTGTCTGCCTGGTCTTGGTGGCTTAAATGTAAATGTGGACTGGACGTCAATATTTACTAGCGAATATACCGAGCATAGACGATTTATAAAGGAAATATTTGTTGACTTGATTATTTTGCTTTATTGTTGTATTGTATTAAGTTGGAATGGAATATATATTTTTCGAAGCATAATCAGTTAGAGAAAGATAAAAGAAATGAACTGAGAAACATATTTTTTATGCCAAGTACTGCAATTCTTATAAACGTTAGCAAGCTCAAACGAATTCGTAAGCCCTAAAATAAACTTTAAATAGAATAACCCGTAATATTTTACATTACGACTGCTCGGTAAGTCGTTGTTAACTGTACTAAATCACTTTTCTTTATTGTATTCATTACGCGGAAGACAGCTATAATTTACGATATCGTCCATTTTTTCGACGGTTGGAAAAGATGAAGCCTTTTCAATTAGGTGCAATATATAATTTTAAATTTATTTTTACAATGGTCGCTGGTGATATGTCTTAATGTATTGAATTTTTCATTGTAACAGCTGTAGGTTCAAATTTATTATAATTTTTTTTTTCTTTTGACCTACAATTCTGAAATTGGTACAGAAGCCTCGGTAGGCGAGTCCTACTCGCACTTAACCTTATAACAAAAAAAAAGATGTTGAACACTAGGTCGTCTTAGCGCTTAAAACTCACTCAATTACAGATCAACATTCATTGTATTTAGTCATTAATCCTTTCTGAATGATAATATCACAAAAATTGTAGACTACAAAATAATAAGACAAGAAAATATTAAATTCTATTTTATTATTGTAGTAATGTCTTACAGTACACAATTTACATCGAAATGTTTGGTTATTACCGAGACAACGTTCTTGGGGGTAATGTCAAAGAGTTAAATGTTTCGTTGCTTTATGCTTGAAAATATTAAAATTTTATTTCCTCGTGTTAGAAACGTACCCACAGCCTGTCTCATTAACAGTCTGATCAGCTGGTGCCTCTGCGCCACGATGGCCTATAAGTAATATGTTTTAAATAATAATAATGTAATAATGATTGATTCTTGTCTTCGACATAGCTCGTTTCTTCTACACACGACACAGCTTGAAAATAATTTAAAAACTTAATTGATTAAAGTATCTACAAAAGAGAATACTTGGTAATTACATGCAGGAACAGTAAGTACCAAGTTAACTAGACACTGAGTCCTGGTTACAAACTTTGCATACGTTTCGTTAGGATTTTGCGTTGTTTTAGTAATCGTTTTACTTAGACTTCACTATGAAGTTTGTTTGAATTTTTTTTTATTTTTTTTAGATCTATCTCATAGTAGGGTAGGCAGAAAGAATGTGTAACTAATTGAAAGTGATTCAAATGTTAGCATTATTTTTTGTTATGTATAATTAGTATATGAAGAAATTAATATTTACATTTTAAATGATGAAGCATTTTTAGCGTTTGCTTGAAATATTTTCGCTCATAAAAGCGTAAAAAAAAACAAACAAATTATCTTTCAAACGAATAGCAGGTGCGTGTAGAATATATTTAAAAACATATTCCCAATTTTATTTTTGTAAATAGGATTTTTAGAAAGCGGGATGATGACATTAAGGCATTTATCCTGATTTTACCCTAATAGTAATTCTGACATTTTTATTTAATATCACACAAACACAAACAAACTCTAATTTCAAGAATTAAATTATAAATTAATTCTAATTTACTTTCGACCAGTAATTTCCACCATTTTTTCATATCCCGTTTTTTTCCCCGTCTCAATTAATTTAAATAGGTCGTATTTACATCGGCTTTATCGCGAAAATCTCTTATTATGTTTTGTTATTGACCAATTCACTCAGTAACGGCGCTCCTTTTGTTGAAAACAAAAGTTTTACTCCTTTAACTAACGTTATTTAGAAGTTTATTCAAATATCTTCATTGAAATGAACATTTGCCAGTTTGTATAATTAAATGTCTTTTCTGTGTACCGTCATTTCGCTTCTGGATTGCCAGAAGCAGAAAACACTTTGTTGTAGTTATTATTTCTTTTAATAATCTTTTAATCTAGCCTATATTATAATATATAAGATGCCTCATATCCATTGGAAGACAAAAATAAAAAGCACTATACTTTATTTCTATTCCTGCATTATCTTTGAAAGTATATCAAATTGAGTGAATACATAATAAATAACATAACTAACTGTAAAATTATATTTCCATTTCTTCGCTCTGATGTCGAGGATAAGCGCGGCGTTGAGTTCTGCCACTCATCACGCAATGCCTCCAGAATTTGGCAGAAAGTGGGCAACGGAGTGTCTTAACACTAGGTTCCCTCTGCCTACCCTGCTGTGCGCAGGATACAGCGTGAAGCTGATTTATGATATTTTAAATACAAATTAATATTTTTTTCACCGCTGGGGTAACCATACAAAGTGTAGCGTTGAGTTCAAAATGGACAGTTCCTACAAGGATTCCCTCGATCTATCCTGTTAAATGCGAAATACAGCAGTAAAGTTAGCATAAAAGTTATTATGAAATGAAATAATAATCAATAAAATGTAGGAGGTATTCATTAGAAGTACTCGAAGCGAAAATAAATGCGGAATTTATTCAGAAGGAAGAAGTAACAAACTTTGCTAATTTGTTTCCTCGAGTGTTGGTCCGGCGGTTGGTTTATTTTTGTTGAGCTTATTTTATAAATACGGTGACGTCACAAAGAAATTAAAAAGAATACTTTCTATTAAATTTTTTTTCTCTTAAGACAGTTTTGATGATAGTTTTTTTTGTTTATTCGTGCTTGACTAATGGTAATTTTAAAGAAAACAGATATTTCGAGGTTACCAACGAACTGACCAAGATATCAATACATTTCTAGAACATCCTTTGAAGACGGTACTAGTTTAATCAGAGTTGATTCAGAGAGAAATGTAGCGGCAGAGAGAGGACTTTAAATTCTGTTAGATAGTAAAGAGAGCATTAATGAACATCTAAAGGGGCCCCTGTGAGCCTACACTTCTCAGGGTCACAAGTCCCAGGCACTGCTCTGAGCTCCTCCCCCCGCAATGCGATGGAACAGGCATCTGCACAGACAATCTATAGAATGCCAAGTATTTTTTTCTCTTTACTGTTTTTGACTTTGCCAATTTAGTCTATACTACTGTAGCTATTTTGTTGTTTCATTTTTTTATATTTTATCTTGGATTAGTAAACAAACCTTAAGCTCCCCACTTTTCACCCCTAAAATAAGGTTAAAATATCATATGACTGTAAATACGACGGTTGTGGTTTTGATTCGCATTGGGGAAATGAAATATTGGTTGTTTTTATTTACTTACTCTGGTGACGAGGCAAAGCGCGGCGATGAGTTCTGTTGCTCAACACACAATGCCTCCAGAATTCGGCGGAAAGTGGGAAACGGAAGTATCTTAATGATTATGGAGTATCTTAATACTAGGTTCACAAGTTCCCTTTGGCTAACCTGCTATCTGTGGAAAACAGCGTGAGTACCTTTAAGTAAACCAGCTTCACGGTGTATCTCGCACACAGCAGGGTAGGTAGAAGAAAGGTAGCTCCCCCATTTTTAGTTATAGTGGTCATACATTCGTAAATTAGAAAAATTACATAATACACAAGTAGCTTCTTGGCAGCGTTGTACCGGCTTTAATTAAAACTTGTACTACACTGTCATATTATTAGATTGTCAGTGCTTAATAAGAATTTGATTTTGAAATAAGAATTTGAAAAGAATAGATTTTGGAAAATAAATTGTACATTTTTAAATCTAAATTGTAGAAGTATTGACATCTTAAATGAATATTTTAGCAGTTTTATATCAAAAGTAAAAATGCAATCAAAAACGTGTATTTGTGATTTCGAACCGCCATATGTATTGAATAGCGCATAGCGAATAGATAAGGCATATTTTTTGCAACGTAAATAATGAATTACTATCTAAGAAAAAGAATGTGGATTCGATTCCCATTTAGGAGAATGAATCGTTTTCATTTCCTCGCTCCGGCAATAAGATATAACGCGACTTTGAGTTATGCTACTCAACATGTAATGTCTAAAAATTAAGAGGAAAGTGGAGAATAGAGAGTGTTAATACGGTGTTCCATTTGGGACCTGCGAGATATTCCTAACACAACCTCTGACTACTTACCGAACACTTTGTGCAAACAATTTGTATGTAACATTTTCTGAATAAATATCATTTTATATATTTATTTAACACTGGATTTCCTACGCCTATTCTGCTATATAAAGGATAGCATGTGAAGCATTTATTTTATTTAAGTGTAGGTTTAAAAAAAATTGTTGGACAAGTAAAATTTCTGAAACTCATATTCAAACAGATTCAATCCCGTCAAATTAGCATACATCAGCGCGGATCAATACCTCTAAATCAAAAGTGTGACGCCGCGCTATCTAGATATCATGTAAAAGGTAATACTTCACACACGGTATATGTTACGTCAAACGATTTATCATTTACCAAAATAAAATACGTAAATATTATACATATATATGTGCTCCCATATCCCATGTTTTATGGGAAAGTTTTTAAAATGTCAAACTTAAATTTATTGTTGTTTTTTAATCATAATTTTAAATATTTTTTCGGGTATTTTTCTTTATATTAAGCGTTTTAAAATATTATTTTTTAAGCTTCACGCTATATTTCGCACATAGAACCGAACCGATCGAACCTAGGAACCTAGAATTTAAACACTATTATGATTGCAGACAGACGCTGCCGCTGGATGCACGAAGTGTAATACGATACCTTTGGGGAAGGCTTATGAGTAGCAGTGGGCAAAAAGCTGGTGGAATGATGATGATGCTGTCCCACTGCTCAAGAAGCGACGGCCTTTGTATATGTATTACTAAATGACTAATAATTATAATTGTTTCCTACGAAAAAAATAAGAGCGCGATTACGTTTCCATACACAAAATAAAAAAAAAACACAAGACATTCAAAAGAAAATAGCGAAATCTTTGACATTATGTTCAACATTACAAGATTCTTCCTTCCAATGAATCAAATATTTGTCGTACGACATCTTCCATGAAATAAAATTGAACCATCCAGATCAGACTTTTACTTTACGCTTAACAAATTCAACCAGATTGCAAAATGTTAAATACATTCGAAATCTATTTCCAACCTTAAGTGCACTTTGTATCTTTTTCGGTACAGTAGCGCACCGGCCGGATATTGCGCTCCAATCGGTATAAATAAGATTGTTCGGTAAAACCGTGGATACGGTCAGACATAACGAATAACGTTTTATAAACAATCAGTGCTCCACTGATCGGAATGAAACGGACATCTAGGATTTTCTTAAGTTTCAAAGATATAGAAAACTATATATAAGAGAGGCCAGTCGTGGCGCAGGGTTCTACTACTAAACACCCAATGCCTCTACAATTTTAAGGAAAATGGGAAGCGGAGTTCCTTTACACTAGGTTCCCTCTGCTTATCCTGCTGTGTTCAGGATATGCCGAAAATCAGAAGAAGAAAAACACAGAAGTAATATTTCTAAAAGAAGCGAATACACTACAAAAATGACATTATCATTCAATTTTGCAGCTTAATACAATATGAGCTTATATTTCAGGCGCCAAGAAGTCTGCCTTCCGTTCCAATAGTCCATTTCAATCTCGAGAATCCTACTATTTTCCATTCACATTACGAGCTATCGGCGTGTTACAGCGGAGTCAATCTTTTATCACGCTGGGAACCTTACTTACATGTTTTTAAAAAAATTGGACTTTCTATGCATTATTATTGCTGAAAAATATAGACATTTGCACATGAAAATGTTTTATTAGGAAAGATCAAACGAATACGTAGAAACGATCTATTTTATTCCAATTTCAATGTCAATAGAAACTCAATATCCTTATGTACTCAATTTGTATCGTCAAACCGAAACTATCTGAGTATCTTTTATCGTGGTTTTGAATTGCTTTCTTCTCCTTTGAGTAATAATACGGAGGAAGTATTTTATATTTGACTAGTTTTTCCCCGCGGCTTTACCCACGTGGTTTAATAATTAAGCGTCTTTCTCGATAGTCACATTCAATAGAAAAATAATTTACTCTAAAGTTATGCAACAAATAGGTACGACAAATTCAATCTTTGTAAGAGTAAAATAAAAATGCTACAATGTTTTTTTTTTCAATTGAGATAAAAACTCATGAAGAAAATTAATTTTTGACATATTCATATTAGTTTTTTTCTCTTACAGAAATCTTTTTGAGGTGTTAAACAAAAAAAAAAGAAAATTAACAATAGATAGAACATTTATGTTTGCAAGCTTGAGTCTCTTCATCTCTACCAAACAACGAGAGAAGAAACAACGAGAGAAGAAACAACAAGAGAGAAGAAAGAGTTAAGTTCCGCCACTCAACACGCAGTGCCTTTAAAAAACGGTGCAAAGTGGGGAGCGGACTGTCTTAACACTAGGCTCCCTCTGTCTATCCAGCGTGATACTGAAACAAAAAGCTTTCTATAAAGAATGGCGTTGAGTTGCGCTACTCTACTCGCAATGTTTTGAAAATTGGGCGGAAATTAGTAAACGTGGTGTCATAACACTAAGTAATCATCTGTATATCCTGTTACATGCGTGATAGAGAGCATGAAGCTAAAAAAACTGGTTCTTACATCTCAACCACTATCGCTATAGTAGTAAATATTCATAAGAAAAATATCCACCCAATTTTTGTTTTGGCGTTCATTTGCAACGAGTAAATTTGCTTGTCTTCGAACAATGGTGGTCGCAATTTGAGTTTACTTTCATTTATAAGCCATCGCTGAGAGCTCGGTGTGGATAAATAGGTGGAGAGATGCGGAGAACTTTTCGAGTTCATTACATTGAATGTTTCATAGTACATTGGCTGGCGATATTTAATACTAAATATTTAAGGGCAGATTACCAAAATACAAACAAAAAAAGGATTTAAATCGGTTAAGCAGATTCTGAGATTATCGTGAACAGACAAACAGACCAACTGACCAATGCTATTACATCGTTAAATGTAATATCTTCCATGTACAGACACCGATGAGTTAGGATTTTATTGTAAGTATCGATAACTTGTGTTTTTATTTCAAACATTCAATTGAAGATTCTTATGGGAGGTACGAAAATGCGACCTAAAGTTTTAATAAATTTCTCATTAAAAATCTTCATTGCGTTGCAAACATACATTATACGTATATCAAAACACGAATATAATTCAGTGTGTTAATTAAATAATTCTGTGGTTTAAGCGGGCGAAGCCGCGAGCGGGTCGCTAGTTGTATAAAATATTATATAATACTGCTTCAAAAATATATATTTTTATCAACAATCATATAACCCAGACGTTTTGAATGTCATTCTTTAACCAAGAATCTTACCAGCGCGATTGCTATATAATATTCGCAGGCAAACTAATGCCTTGAGTTCATTCAAATGGCGATAACTTTTTTTTAATGAACCGATTTTGATGAACTAAACTTTAGTAGTTAGGTTGAGTTAAAACAAAGTAATTGGGGAAGTTTTCAAGTAAATCGGTTCAGTACTTTCAGAGAAAAATGTGGGCAAAAGTACCGACAGACAGACAGACAGACAAGTAGTTCAAAAAAAATCTTTTTGCTTTCTATTATTTTTTTTAAATGTACCTCTATCCATTTCAGTCAAAATTACTAAAAGTACAGACAAAATATTTTTACTGTCTTATTATATATAGAGATGACATCCGGTTTTGTTTTTGCTATTGTGGGTGTGGAAAAGATCCGTACTCGTATACTTAAATACTAAAAACGTTCGCTAATTTTGAAATGGGTTCATAGAATTATATAGTTTAAATGAAGGATTTTTTTTAGTTTTGACGTATGGCATCGTGCCTTCATAATATTTTTCCACGCTTTATAGCCATGCTAATATCACTGTCCCTTATTTCGCTCAATTTTCTAAACATTGAACGTTAAGTGTAACTCAACGCTGTGCTTTGTCTTGTTACCAAAACGATGACATAAAAACAATCTCGCTCTGGTAACGAGGCAAAGCGCGGCGTTGAGTTGCGCCTCTCTATACGCAAAGCCTAAAGCAATTTACAGAAAGGTGGGAAGCAAGTGTCTTAATATTAGATTCCTAGGTTCCCTCTGCCTAACCTGCTATATGCGAAATATAGCGTGAAGGTAAAAAAACCTAGGTACATATTTCGCAAAACACAAACAAACATAAAGTATTATTTCGATATGACTTTTAATTTATGAGAAATCTGTGGACATGAACCTCTGGATGTGGAGGCCGTCGTAGGGGTACAAAGTGTGACTGTAAGGCGTCGCTTGTGGGTTCGATCCCCACTGGAGGCAATGAAATATTTATTCCAAATCATATTTCAATTTCTTCGCTCTGATGTCATAAAAAAATCTGTGGAAACTGGTAACCGGAGAACTGCTTACCCTGCTGTGTCCGGGATACAGCGTAAAGCTGATTTTTTATAGTCATGACTGATAATCTCCTTTTCTTGTAGTCGGTTAAAAGAAATTCATCTTTTATATGTCTTTAACCTTTGAACTATATTCCATGCAACTCATGTTAAGCTTCCGGTAAATTAAGCCTGAGTTTGAACTTTGTAATCTATTAATAGGATAGTTCAGTTATGTGCAAGCCTAGTTACTTCAGTACAAGCTAAGTAACGTGAGTTGTGTTAACGTAAAGTGACCTAAATGTTATATTATCAGAAGGTCAATAGAAAATGGTCAAAGTCTACTTTAATTATAGTTTTTTAGAAACCACCTCTCGGAAATCGTACAATCACTCTGACCAGGGAACCGTACGTCATATATTAATTAATGGTCAGAATTAAAAAAATAGTTATTCAGTTAGACAGTTACAACAACTGTTACATTTTCAAGATAAATAAAAATGTCAGTAATGTCAGTCCTACAGGGAGCTACCACTGACTAGGAAGGCAGTTCTGAGAGAGCCGACAAGAAACTCAACAAATACTCGTTTCAAAATATAATTTACAATAGATATTTCTCCACCATAAGCTTCTCGAGTTAACATGAACACGTACTGTTAGTAGTTTTGGATTAAATAGTACCTATGCATGCATTTCTAAATATACAAATATATCAAAATATATTTTTTTAACTATTTTGAGGACATAGTGGCGCAGCGCCATAGTATTTGACTATGGCGCTGCACTATTCGAATACGACGGTCGTGGGTTTGATTCTTGCTCGTTAGTATTGATTATTTTTATAAAACATAATACGGCGTCAAGTTCCGTTACTCAAAATGCATTTTCTTGGAAAGTAGGAAGCGGAGTGTTTCTAATATGTTCCCTTTTATACCCTACTATGAGAAAAGTTGAAGCTGCGGAGCTGCTATTAAACTTAAATTAACCTTTTCCAATTAGTACCATAAAAATAAATAAATGTAGTGTAGTAATTAAACAATTATTTCAATGTATTTCAAATAACTTTGTAACGTTTCAAAGACCTCCTGATGATATGATAGGTAGGGATACATTTTCGCGAATCAAAACAACAGTGTGGACTTAAAAGATATCTCTACCATGAAGATAAATAATACTTTGTTAGTGTTCGCTACTTTAATTGTTCAAGTTTACATATCTATCGTTAAATAAATTGTTATATTCATTTTCATCACTCCTGTTTTTTAAAATGGCGACAGGTTCTACAATTGCGAATTCTGCGTTGTAGGTAATTTAATCTGTTTTCTTTTTCTAAGACGGAGTGTCTTCATGTTTCCATTTAGGACACTTAAGTTACCCACTTTCCGCCATATTATGGAGGCATTGCGTTGAGTGGTGAAACTCAACACCGCGCTTTATCTCGTTGCCAGAGCGAGTTAAAAAGTCTTTTCTAATACCTCTAATAATATATGCACAAAGTTTATGGTCGTTCAGTGGTAGTTTTGTTGCGTAGTTTTGGCGTGAAAGCGAAACAAACAAACTTACAAATTTAATGTTATTCCCTAATATAGGTATAAGTATGTACATTTTACATATATATGTTGGTTTATACCGTGAGAAGATTTTTGTATCGAATGCCAAGTACTAAAGTTGTCAAGTGTTACGCGTACATAATCTTAATAAGCTTATATTACATAAAGAAAAATGTTTAAAATAAAACGGATTTAGACGGGCCCAAGTCGTCAAGAAGGAAGTGTCCTTAGAAAAATCATAAATTTCTTCTTTGGTATACACTTAGGAAAATGTGGTAACCGCATAATACGTATTTTCTAAAGGCACGGACTTCAAAATGGCCTTTGTCGCCCTTGCAAAATTCTTTCCAGAATCTTATATGTTATCAATAGAACTGTTACAGTCTAATATAGACTGAGGCCTGATTTAGTATTTTGAAGTTTCAGCTTCACGCTGTTTTATAGGAAATGAAAGTTTTTTTGCTTAAGACAGAATTTCGTTTGTTACAGTTAGTTTTCTTTTAAGTTTTCTTCTTGTCTTCTTCTTTTGCAATTATTTTCTTACTTAGTTTTTTTTTATCAATTTTATCTTAACTGCTAACTGAAAAGAAATTGCTAAAATGAAATTGTCTTTGGGGGGAGGGTATCCCTGGCTGCAAATTTAGTGAGTTATTTCGTTTTAAACTTCGATTGTGGTATGTTTAATTGAGATAGTTTTTATTTTAGGTAGTACGCTAACAGAATGTCAAAAAATATTGAAATACGTACTTTTGTTTTAAGGCAACCTTGAAGGTTAACGTCCCCGTCTCAACGGCAGGCAAAAATATTACACTGGTGTCAGTTGCAATCATGCATATAAGACCTATGTCAGAATTGTTATGTTTTAAGTTCAGAAGTTAGGTTTATTTAAATTTTACTTAGTGATCTAACAATTTATTGTTTATTGTTATTTTCTCAGATTATAAATATAAGTAAATAAATAATTATAAGTTCAATACATTAATTCTTTTAATTTATTGTCCCTTAAGTATATTAAATTATTATTGCACGTTTAGTTCCGATACTTAGCACGCAATACTTCCGGAATTCGGCGGAAAATGGGGAACGGAGTGTCTTAATAGTAGGTTCCCTCAGCCTTCCCTGCTGTGTATGGGATACAGCGTGAAGCTGATTAAAAATATAACTACTAAAAAACATGACAGCTAACTTAAAAAATATCTAAGACATCGTGTCCATGAATATGTTAATAATTTAATATCCACAGTTAAAAATTAAGTAACACTTCATAAAGAATAATTTTAAATATGAAATCAAATAATAATAAAAGAAAAGTCAACAAAATATGAAACTTATATCCACCGTATTCAAAATACGCACTTTGATGAAGTCTCAGAATACCCTTGTCAGGCTGTAGTACACACAGCACCATTGACAAACTATCAACCTATCAAGTTAGCTGATGATTTATGGTTGTTCCTAATTACTTTTAGAGCATTTGCAGAAATTCCGGTAAGTTACGAGTACTTTCGACTATAACATGTGTCCGATATGGTAAATGCAGTTTCAATTACTTGGCTTATTTGATATATGTACTTAGTCTTGCCAAAAAAAATGTTTTTCTTTGTAACAATATTTAATTGTTACAAAGAAAAACACTTTTTTTATTGTACGTAACATTTATTATTATTACAGTGTGTTAATATTTGGGAAAGTAAAAATATTTTCATAGGTAAAAAATCACACTTTACATAATATTGTTTCTGAAATTAATAATATCACAGAGACTGTGTTCAAAAAATATATATGAGGCCGGGGCAAAAGTATTTTGAATACAACATTACAACTAGTTTTTTTTAAATTTATTGCATCTTCAGAATTTCACATTTAATTGCCCCCAAAAATTATTCGAAAAAGGGTCTCAATTCTAAGTTCCCCTTCCGTCCCCCTACCTAACTGTGCGGTGTGCAAAGCATATGTCTCAGCACAAGCGGATATCTTAACAATTGCTTAAAAAAATATTTCGTTATCTTAATAAGATTTATTTTATCTGTTGGATGTCCTTTGGTGGGATTCAATTTTAATTCGCGGTCATTTCGAGCGGATGTCATAAATAAAGGAACTTAATTGAGTAAGCCTGATGAAGCGATATGTTCTGGCTGTGATTATTTTCAGCTTATTTTAAAAGGAAATGATTTATGATTTTTATTTAATCAGATAGAGGCCAGTTGTGGCGCTGTGGCACAAATCTGTGACTGTAAACGCGATAAGTAGTAAGCTCGATGCCCACTCGAGGAAATTAAATATTTAATATTTTAATTTTATCGCTCTGGTAACGGCGGCATAAAGCAAGGCGTTGAATCCCGCCACGCAACACGCAATGCCTCTAAAATTCGGCGGAAATTGAGGAGCAGAGTATGATTGATATAACATTAATTGGTAAATCTTTTGTAAATTTTGTTTCATATACTTAAATATTGTTGTATACATTTTCTTAGTTTCACGACACAATTTCCGATATATTGTGTATGGACTGGTAGAAATCAACGCCACGGTTTTGTTAGTAACGATCGAAGTTACTACTATCGCATTAATAGATAATGTAATAAGACTTAAATTATAAACAAAAAACCGATAATACACCTATTTACCATATATCTACAAAAACTTCCGATACATGCATAGAGCGGATATACTATGGCCTGAAACTAGAAAACGGTGTATGTCTATTTTGCCAGCTTTCAATTTGCCATCATTTGGTTATTTGATTTAAACAACCGCGTTAAAAGATGATACGTTTCCAAACAACCTATAACAGTGGCGAATGGTCCCTTTGTGTAGAAGAATACCTCTAAATAGCCACGGTCCGGTGATAGATGGATACAAAAGGGTGCGATATATAAAAGTGGTTGGGCCGTCGAGTCAAGAAAATATTTTATAAGATAGAAAGTAATAAATATAAGATAAGAATAGATGAAGTTTGAGTAAACCCGACGGTTGTTGGTTCGATTCCCACTCGGGGAATGTAATCTATATACATAAAAGGACATGTACCTGACTGACTGAGGTAAGAGGCACGCACAGCCGTAACCGCTGTGTGTAAAAACGTGAAATTTGGACAGATGTTTATTTTTATAATCTGGACATCCACTAAGAAGGGATTTTGAAAAAATGTAATCCTAAAGTGATGAAATAGGGGTTGAGAGTTTGTATGGATTTTTTTTAAATAGACACCGATTTTTATAAAATTTGAATATTAGACTCTTTAAAATAGTTCATTTAACACGTTTTTCGTGGTTTTTTAGAATTCACTCCTAAGGGTGCAAATAAGAGGACGAAGCTGCGCGCGTCCACTAGTATTTAATATTTTCATTTTCTCGCTCTGCTCGTATCTGCTTTGCTCGTATGAGGCAAAGCACAGCGTTGAGTGTTGCCACTACAGCATACACGAAATGCCTCGATAATTCGGCAGAAAATGGAAGACGGATTGTCTTAACACTAAGTTTCGTCTGCCTACCCTGCTGTCTGCGGCATACAGCGTGAAGCTAAGAAAAAAATACATATTTAAAGACTTTTAATTTACAAAAATACGCCTGTAGCTACTGCGGACAATACTATATAAAAAAAAACAAACAAACAAATCGTAAATATTGCACGTGAACATAACACGAATCCATTAGTCTCGAATTCCTGCCTCTCTACCGTAATGCTCCAAAAAAGGGTAAATTTCCGTTTCCGCTTCCATTTAAAATATTAAACTTCGGGTAAAGAGATATAAACAGTAATACAAGTGGACGATAAAGTTGCATTGCGCAATGAGTGTTAAAATTAGGTTTTATAAATGAGTTATAAGAAAAAAAAAACTTTTAAAAAGGGACAAAAAAATGAGCTTCACGCTATTAATATAACATGATAAGCAGTGGGAGCATAGTATAAAATTATCCATTTTCCGCCAAATTCTGAAAAANCAATGAGTACAATATTAAAACAAGTGAACGTCGCAAGCGATAGTAGCCGACTCTTTACTCGTAGCTAGCAAGCAGGCTACGTCACGCACAGCAAAAAAACTCGAAACAAGTTTATCTTGCGAATGCGCTGCGTGCAGATGAATTATAATAAATATAAATATTAACTTTAGTTTTAAGTAAATTTGAAAATAGAATATAGTGTAGTATTTGTATATATTATTATTAATTAATTTTATTAAAAGTTAATATTCACTACAATTCCATTATATTATTACTATTCTATACTTGTAACCTTTAATAAAAAGAAGTAAATAAACATATCTTTTCACAAACATTTTGCCTCTTACTTCTTCGACTGCCAAGTTAATAAACTAACGAAGACGCTTCCGCCTACAAGAGACTATTTATCACTCCCTGATATAGGGAAGCGGCAGTAAAAACTTGAAAATAATGAGAGAGGACCGCCATCACGATAATATATCCTCTAAGTGAAGTGAGCTGTGGGATTGAATTAATTGAAGTACTAAAAATATGTACTTTAAACGAAAATATATTGCTATGCAAGTATCTAATAAGAAAATACATGAGAAGTATACTATATTTATTATTTGTGTAGTTTTGCTCATTCTAAAATCCCACCACACAATGGGCTCCAGAAATTTCACTAACAAATACATTGCAAAATTTAATGAAACAATATTTACACGAACATATCTGTGCAAAACTTAAGACCAGCAGGAATCCCCACTACCACCCCTCTCCCCAGAAAATATCTCTAGAGGCCAAGCTGATATATAATATTTCTACAACGCTAACTCAAACAAAATAACATTTTTTGTTAACTAAACATTTTCCTTCAACAAATTAGTTGACAGGGAAAGACGAGTCAACTGTAACGAGTGGGGTCGGAAGTAAAATAAAATTCTCATTATTCATCCACCTCAACGTCTACTTAGCGTCCGGCACATTGGACTGTATTTTTTACTCTGTTAATTAGATTTGCAATTTGTCATTTGGAGTATAGTTTTGGGATAAGTATTTGAACAATTTTCTTTGAATATATTTTTTAGCTTTATGTTGTATCCTGTACACAGCAAGGAGGGCAGAGGAAATTGGGAACCTTGGTGTTAAGACACTCCGTTCCCATTAAGACACTTTCGTTACCCACTCTCCGTTAAATTCTCGAGGCATTGCTTGTTGAGTGGCGGAACTCTACGCCGCGCTTTGTCTTGTTACCAAAGCGAGGAAATGAGAGTATTAATATTTTCATTCCCTTTGAATTGGGTGGGACATCCGCGCTTGTGCCCCTGCGCCCTGAAGGCATCTATATATTTTTTTCAAATAATTTAAATTATCGGCTACAATTAATCTTATATATGAGGGTAGGCAAAGAGAACTTAGTGATGGACAATCTATTCTCTCCTGTTGCTCGAATTCGAGACATTGTAGATTGTTTTACCAGAGCCGGCGAAAGGAAATCATACTTTTCCCCAGATGAGGATGATACCCTAACCACAGCCATTTTGTTTACAGTCAGATACTGTCCTACTGCACTGCACTATGATGGCCATATACGTATACAGTATGTTTTGAAGTGATATGTTATTATATGTTACTTATTTCTTAGCAAAATTATACATTAATTATTCTATTATAATTTATATTTACAGAGAAAAATAATAAAACAAGCTTATATTTTGACACAACTCTTTGAAATCCATTAAATAACTTACGTAGCTTTTGAATACGACCATAGTAACCAACGCGACTAGTGTTCAAACAGCTAGACGTCACAGCACTAAGCTGATCTCATAAATGCGTCATATTTCATGCTCACGTTGAGCTCTTAGGCTTGCCGGTTGAGACGGACGAATTTAAGCTTTACAAACATTGAAATATTTTTTTTTCATTTTTCTGCTTTATCCTGCATATAAAGGAGATTGAGGTAAAAACAAGTATAATGAGCATTGAATGCTGAGTGACGACACGCAACGCTTTGTTTTCTTCGAGTGGGAATTGAACATAAACATAGCGTGAACAGTCGCACGCTTGTATCGCTCCACCACGACGGTCTCAAGATTGTGTGAGGGAAGGGATTTTTTTTAAATTGTTATTATTTCCTATATGTAATGGTCAATAAGATGTAAGAACTTTTTTAAATTGTAGAGGTAGCATTTGAATAGTCTTCATTAAAGGAAATTCAGATTTTATGTTAAGTTACTATATGTAATATGTACTATATTTGATATATTTATAATGTTTATAACAAACATTGCTCAAACTTTGGGAATGACTAACTCACCAAAGTGCCGTAAAGAAATATCTTGGTTGGGTAATTCGTACCTGAAACAAATTATTATAATTATTAGATATATTTATATATTATAGTATATTTATTCAAAAATGCAAATTCTAAAAATAATTAATACTCTTATTTTATTTTGTTTCAATAAAATAGAATGTTTAAAATTTTCTGAATAAGTACTCATCTATAGCTTAGATGATGTAACAGTCCATTAGAAATAACCTGATAAATGATCTCTTTGGCTACTCCGGAAGGATAAAAAGAAATTAAAATATTCCAAATATCATATCAGTGACGTGAGTGGCACTGGCAACTTGGCTTGCTTTAATTCATCTATTATATAAATATTTATTACACGCTATATCCCGAGTAGGCAGAGAGTCTAGTGCTTACACACTCCTTTCCACTATGTATAAATATTCACTATAATATTTTAAAATAACCACATGTTACATTATAAACTTAAATTTTTATAAATTTTTTTTTTTTCATTTATATACATTTCACTTAGAATATATATTAACAAGGATAAGATTTCCAAATGTCGTCATCACAGTAAGGCTACATGTTTGTTTCCGCGTTTCAAAATTACATTTGACCCCATTCCCGCTTTCTCGCGCTGCTTGTTAGTTAAAATATCTTGACGTTAAAGAGAATATTCATAGTTAATTAAAAAGAGCAGAAATATTTAAAGGAATATTTGATTTGTTTTATTTGTTAAATATTTTTTTAGTTTTACGTTTTATCCCTAGCGAGGAGTAGAAACTCGCTATATACTCCTTTTTAAAATTAAATTAATTTAATTTAATTTAATTTTGAATTGCCATCAATACATATATTTCTAACTAATAAATTTAAATACCAAATTTAAAATTTTAATTAATTATATATAACAATTGAGAAACTTTATCAATAGAGCTTATGCAACAGATATTGGGCCCAATTTCCCGAATTCCCTAATCCCAGTGTATAAAAGGCTTTCTCCAGTGATAACGTTTGACGCTACCGAGTCTACCATGCAAATGTGACTAATTTCAGTCAAAGCAACTGCGTCGAATGGATCCATTTAAGGCCATCCGCATATATAATTTTAAATTTATTTTTACAATGGTCGCTGGTGATATGTTTTAGTGTATTGAATTTTTTATCGTGACAGTTGTAGGTTCAAATTTATTATAATTATACTTCCTTTTGACCTACAATCCTAAAATTGGTACAGATGCCTCGGTGGGCGAATCCGACTCGCACTTAACCTGTTTTTTCACTTCACGTCACAAATGATTTTAATATCAATACAAATTCATATAATTCCTATACCTATAGCTCAATTAAACAATTAATTATCGATTAAACAATCAACTCGATTCAATCTGCATAAAGATTAATCCCTAAAATATTAATTATTTTTCTTCGATTGAATTGAAGCCCAATTTGTGATTTAATCGGAAATTATTGGACAATTCAATGAGTATTAAATATAATTCAGCTTCACAAATTTATTTATATTTAATTAGGACTATGACAAGGGCTTTTTTACATATTTATTGTTTTTAGGTAATAGGTAAAAACGAAACCCTTGTATTATTATCACTTTGTTGGCAGTCTGTCCGTCTGACAGGACCATTTATTTCAAGATTGCGTAGAGGTATATATAAACTGAAGTTAATATCAAATAGCCAAACCTATGGTCCATAGAAGCAAAGAACAAATCAAACTTTTAAGTCAATGCAATCAAAATATACGAGCATTTATGCATCGATTTTGCTACATCTTGTATAAGATTTGCCGCGTAATCAAAATCTATAGGGTATATATATATATATATATATATATATATATATATATACTTCCCGTGGACCAACAGTTATGAAATTTTATTTGACCTTCGAGAATAGAGTATTTCAAAATGTATAGTTATTTCATTGAAAAAAATAATTTCAAACTTATATTTGAAATTAATTTTAAACAAAATTCATTAATTTTGTTAATTTGTAATCATATGCCCAGAAACTTGAGTTTGTCTACTTTCATAATTTGTACTTCCTGTTGACCTACAATACTGGAATTGGTACGGCAACCTCAATGGGCGAGTCCGACTCGCACTTAACCGGTTTTTCTTACCTTGGCGCAATAGAACAATGTCCGACTGTAAACGCTTTGATTATTAGTTCAATTCTCATTCAGAGGAATTTAAAGTTAAGTAAGGTATATTTAATTCCTCAGTCTAGTACGGTAAACCATGGTGGTGTATGGCGTGGTACCATTTTTCTTATAATAAAAAAAAATAAAAAAAGATGTTGAACACTAGGTCATTTTAGCGTTCAAAACTCTCTCAATTACAGATCAACATTCAGTGTATTCAGTCATTATTCATTTCTGAAATAATATTACAAAAATTATAGATTACAAAATAATAAGACAAAAGAAAATATTAAAATTCTATCCTACTCTATTTCATTATTGTAGTAATGTCTTACAGTACATAATTTAGTTCGGTATTGCTTTAAGGCGCTCTGGTTATTCCCGAGACAACGTTCTTGGGGGTAATGTCAAAGAGTTGAATGTATCATTGCTTTATGCTTCACTTTTTTTTCTTCTATTGAGAAATTCTCAATATAATGAGGTCAGTCGGGGCACGGCCTCGGTCGGGTTAACAGTAGGCTCCCTTTGCTGCGTGCAGCTAATAAAATTTTTCAACATGCCGGTGACGTGCCAGAATATCACGTGGAAACGACACAGGATTCTGTAAGACATTTAATTAAATACCGCTGCGAGCGCTAATTAGGTTCAGTTCATTCATAATGATATAACAAACAATGTTATAAGAGTTTTGTATAAAGTATATTATTTTTATTTAAAAATAAACAGCATCGCGCTTTTTTCTCTTTTCACTTTTGGATCAACTTTAGAAATTGAACCCAATACCATCGCATTTTCAGTCGGTATACTTTTGTTAGATTATATGCTATATGCCGCACATAAAAAAGTAGGCAGAAGGAACCTGGGAACGTAGTGTTAAGATACTCATTAAGACACATCCGTTCTCCACTTTCCGCTGAATTCTGAAGGCATTGCGTGTTGAGAGCTGGAACTCAACGCTGAGCTTTGCCTTGTTACTAGAGTGAACAAATTAAAATATTAAAATTTCATTTCCTCGTGTTAGAAACGTATCCACAACCTGTCACATTAACAGTCTGGTTAGTTGGTGCCCCTGCGCCACGATGGCCTCCAAGTAATATGTTTTAAATAATAATCATGTAATAATTTGATTCTTGTCTCCGACATAACTCGTTTCTTCTACACACGACACAGCTTAAAAATAATTTAAAAACTTAACCGACTAAAGTACCTACAAAAGAGAATACTTGGGAAGTAAATGCAGGAACCGAAAGTACCAAGTTAACTAGACACTGAGACCTGGTTACAAACTTTGCATACGTTTCATTAGGATTTTGCATTGTTTTAGTAATCTTTTTACTCAGACTTAGCAGTAGTTTGTTTAAGCTTTTTTAAACTTCTTTAGCTCCATCTCATGTTAAGGTAAGTAGAAAGAATATATATTCTCCATTCTCTATTCGCTTTCCGCCTAAATTGCAAACAATGTGTTTTGCTTAATGCTCAATATTTTTTTTCTCAGATCTTTTCATTCATTTTTTCATCCGCTAGGGACACATAATTCGTATTTTTATACTAATTATTAATATTCTGCTTAATTTTACCTTATACAGGCACTCAGTTACTTAGTATTTCCTATAAGAATCCAATACGTGGAGTTCCGCCACTTAACACGCAATGTCTTGAAAATTAATATATAATGAATAAAAATCACTCTGGATAACAAAGTGTCTTTCAAACGAATAGCAGGTGCATATAGAATATATTTAAAAACATATTCCCAATTTTGTTTTTGTAAATGGGATTTTAAGAAAGTGGGATGTTGGCATTAAGGCATCTATCCTGATTTTATCCTAATAGTAATTCTGATATTATTATTTAATACTATCAACTTTAAGTTCAAGAGTTAAATTTTTAATTGGTTATAATTTACTTGCGACCAGTAATTTTCACCATTTTTCCATATTCCTAACTCAATTAATTTAAATGGGTTGTATTTTATATTGGCTTTATCGCGAAAATCTCTTATTATGTTTTGATATTGACCAATTAATTCAGTAACGGCGCTCCTTTTGTTGAAGAACAAAAGTTTTACTCCTTTAATGACAGTTATTTAAAAGTTTATTCAAGTATCTTCATTGAAACTCACGTTTTCCAGTTTGGATAACTAAAGGTCTTTTCTGTGTACCGTCAGTTCACGTCTGGCAATAAAACACTTTGTTATATTTATTGTTACTTTTAATAATATTTCAATAGCCTATAGTATAATATATATGATGTCCCATGCCCATTTGAAGACAGAAATAAACAAAAACCTAAGCATTATACTTCATTTCTATTCTCATATTATCGTTGAAGCTATATCAAAATGAGTGAATACAAAATAAATAACAAAAATTACTATAAACATATTGTGGATATGATTTCCTCTCTGGAAATAAATTATTCAAATACAAATGATTATTATTATCACCGCTGGGGTAACAAGACAAAGTTGAGTCGTAATGATGAGTGCTTCTACTTTTAGTGGGAAACGGAAGTGTCTTAACGGGTATGGAGTGTCTTAAAACTAGTTCCCAGGTTCCTTTTGGATACCCTGCTATCTGTGGAAAGCAGCGAGTACATTTAAGTAAACCAACATAAAAAAATATTATTATGCTCTATCTCCACCAAAAAGCCGTTTCACTAATAGTGGTCATACATTCGTAAATTAGAAAAGTTACACAATACACAAGTAGCTTCTTGGCAGCGTTGTACCGGCTTTGATTAAAACTTGTCCTACACTGTCATACTATTAGATTGTCCCTGCTTAATAAGATTTAGATTTTGTCAAATATTTAGATTTTCATTAGAAAATAATAGATTTTAGAAAATAAATTGTACATTTTTTAAATATAAGTTATAGAAATATTGATATTTTTAATGAATATTTTAGTAGTTTTATATCAAAAGAGTATAAATCAAAATGTGTATTAGTGATAGTGATTTTGCATTACCATATTTGCAACGTCAATTATGAATTTATATCTAAGGAAAGGATTGTGGGTTCGATTCCCATTTAGGGGAATGAACAGTTTTCATTTCCTTGCTCCAGCAATAATACGGTGTTCTATTTGGGGCCTGCGAGATATTCCTAACACAATTTACCGGAAACTTTGTGCAAACGTGTGTATGTATGTAATATTTTCTGAATAAATATCATTTTATATATTTATTTAATATTGTATTACCTATGCCTATTCCGCTATATAAAAGATAGCGCGTGAAGCATTTTTTTTATTTAAGTATAGGTTTATATAAAAAAAACCATTGCACAACTAAAATTTCTGAAATTCATATTTAAACAGATTCAATCTCGTCAAATTAGCATACATCGGCGGGGATCACTGCCTCTAAATCAAGAGTGTGACGCCGCGCTATCTAGACATCATGTAAAAGGTAATACGATACGATATATGTATGTATGTACGTCAAGCGATTTATCATTTACCAAAATAAAATACATAAATGCATATGTGCCCCAAATCCCAGGATTTATGGGAAAGTTTTTAAAATGTCAAAGTTAAATTTATTGTTGTGTTTTTAATTAGAACTTTAAATATTTTTTAGGGTATTTTTCTTTATATTAAGCGTTTTAAAATATGATTTTTTAAAATTCACGCTACATTTCACACATAGCAGGGCAGGTATAGGGAACCTAGCGAGCTAGATTTAAGACACTATTATGATTACAGACAGACGCTGCCGCTAGATGCACAAAGTGTAGTACGATACCTATTTACGAGACCTTTGGGGAAGGCTTATGAGTAGCAGTGGGTTTCCATACACAAAATAAAAAAAAACACAAGAAATTCAAAAGAAAATAGCGAAGATCTTTGACATTATGTTTAACATCACAAGATTCTTCCTTCCAATGAATCAAATATTTGTCGTACGACATCTTCGGTGAAATAAAATTAAACCATCCAGATCAGACTTATATTTTACGCTTAACAAATTCAACCAGCTTACAAAATGTTAAATAAATTCGAAAACCATTTCCATCCCTAAAGTGCACTTTGTATCTGTTTCGGTACAGTAGCGCACCGGCCGGATATTGCGCTCAAATCGGTATAAATAAGATTGTTCGGTAAAACCGTGGTTCCGGTCAGGCATAACCAATAACGTTTTATAAATAATCAGTGGAGCAAAAGGACTGGAAGGAGGAGAATTTTCTAAGTTTCAAAAATATTGAAAACTATATATAAAAGAGAGAGGCCAGTCGTGGCGCAGGGGCACAAAGCGTGGGTGTAAACGTGACAGGCTGTGCGTTAAATTCCCACTCGTGAATCGCTCGCGTCTTTGAGTTCCACCACTCAACACCCAATGCCTCTACAATTTAGAGGAAAATAGGCAACGGATTGTTTTTACGCTAGGTTCCCTCTGCCTACACTGCTATATTTAGGATATGGCGAAAATCAGAAGAAAAAAAAAACATAGAAGTAATATTTCCAAAAGAAGCGAGCACACTACAAAAATAACATTACCATTCAATTTTGCAGCTTAATACAATATGAGCTTATATTTCAGGCGCCAAGAAGTCTGCCTTTCGTTCCAATAGTCCAGTTCAATCTCGAGAATCCTACTATTTTCCATTCGCATTACGTGCTATCGGTGTGTTACAGCGGACCCAATCTTTTATCACGCTGGTAAACCTTACTTACATGTTTGTAAAAAAAATGGTCTTTCTATCCATTGTTATGGCTGAAAAATATAGAAATTTGTATGTGAATTTCTGAGTTATCGTAAAATAATATACTTTATGTAATATCAAATTTGTTATAACATACCTAGGTAAATTTATATTTTTGTACTTCTTCTATATTATATCTGATATCAGTACTAACTGATATCAGTACATAATATCAGTTAGTACTGATATGCACTATAATATATTTAATCTAAAAGTAGTTATAGTTTAGCGTGCAACTGTAAACGCGACAGGTTGTAGGTTCGATTCAGACTCGAGGAAATAAAATATTTCATATTTTCATTTCCTCGTTCTTGCAAAAGGCAAAAATGTGGCATTAAGTTCCGCCATTCAACACACAATGCCTCCAAAATTCGGCGGAAAGTAGATAGCGAAAGTCTTAGTTGAAACGGAATGTCTTAATACTACGTTCTTAGCTTCTCTCTGTTACAAACACTGTTACAAAAACAAAACTTAAACTTTTATATTTAGTGTTCAACATTTACAAAGACGTAAAACTTAAATTTGAATTATATTTCCTGTTATTTTGCACACGAAAATATTTTATTAGGAAAGATACGTAGAAACGATCTATTTTATTCCAATTTCAATGTGAATAGAAATTCAATATCCTTATGTGCTCAATTTGTATCGTCAAACCGAAACTATCTAATTATATTTTACCGTGGTTTTGAATTGCTTTTTTCTCCTTTGAATAGTAATACAGCGCAAGTATTTTATGTTTGACTAGGTTTTTTCCTGCGGCCTTACCCACGTGGTCTAATAATTAAGCGTCTTCCTCGATAGTCACATTCAATACATAAATAATTTACTCTAAAGATATGACAAATTCAATCTTTGTAAAAGTGAAATATAAATCTTACAATGCTAAATATTTCATTTCCTCGAGTGGGAATCGAACCCACAGCCCGTCGCGTTTACAATCGCACGCTGGTGCCCCTGCGTTACGATTGGCCTCAAATTTTGTTTATTTATTTTGTTACAGGGACAAAAACGTAAAAGTGATGGAGAATTAAAACTTTTTTACTCGAAATAAATATCTATCAAAATTATGTGACTACGCCGATTTTATGTATTTACGCCGATTGCAAATAGCCAAATTGAGTATTTTTCTCTTCGATCATATCGGTTGAGTGTAAATTATAGGCAAAAGAACTTGGCGTTACAAATTTATGTATATATATTTTAGTCGCATATTTTCATTTTTTTTAAATGAGTTCCTAATCTTCAATTTTGAAAATATCGGAAACAAACAATCACATTCCTTTAAATTTTATTTTAACAATAATATCATCTATTACAGATTTCTTAAAGTAGTTATATTATAGCAAATTTAATTTATACTTTAAGTTTAATTTTATTTATAGAAAAATATATTAAAGATTGATTGAGACAGCGGGCGTTGAGTTCTTCCATATAAAAAAATATGTAACAAGATTGAATAAAATAATTACAAAAACTGGCCTCCGTCTAAGGACTAATCTCATGATTTCTTGGTTCCTCTAACACTTTAGTGTCACCAAATATACAATTTTACTTATAACCTCTAGCCGATGTAACGACGTAAGTGGCCTTCATACCAACTTTAATTAAACCTTGTTCTAAATTGCAATTCTATTACTTCCCAATACACCGCGAAGCTGAGGAAATTGTATCATGCGGTGGCTGTTTAGGTGCACGTTATTGAAACTGAGTTTGAGTAACACGGTGTGCCAGCTCAGTCTGATAGATTTACTACAAGTTAACCTAATGGGTATACTATGTGATTTATCATACAAAGTAGTTAGTTAAAAAATATTTTTAAAGTAGTTGGTTAAAATTTTTTATTTTACTGTTACAAAAAAAAATATATAAATATATACAATTGCTATACGTAGGTGTTGTTGACACATATAAATTAATACCATAGATAAATAGTATGATGAATGCTTATACAAATGTAAAGTGTATTGTGGACCACACCGTCTGTCTTCATATGGAAACAAACAGGTGTTTGCAGTGAGACATTATTGCCCACTACATTAAATACGATGTTGTGATAGTGACCATTTCACTAAGATAAAACTCAAAATATTTTCTTTATTCTTGAGGTATTGTGTGTTAAGTGGCGGAGCCTTCCGCCGCGCTTTATTTTGGTACCAGAAAAAATTTTAATATTAAATAATAACAATTCATTTCCTCATGGAATCGACTCACAACCGTAGGCCTCGACTCGTCTCGATTTTACTATTATTTTCTCTTTATTATTCTAATTGGTAATAAAATTAAATGATAGCTTAGTGGACTCTACCTAGACAACACCTTATACACTATTCACATTAACATTTCAAGAGCATCCATCAAAGGTCGTACTTTTTCTTCAGGGGCGAGCGACTCTCGCCCCTCCCGGCCCGGTGACGCTGTCAAGACCAGTCCAGGATCAAAAGCAATAAAGTTTTTTCGAAAACAAATTTTAAAACATATAGTTAGGAATATTATAATTGATACCTTAATATACAATCATCGGACTATGAGACTCGTTCCTCACTCGGTGGAATAATTATATTCAAATTATTTTCATTACTCCGCTTTGGTAGACAAACTGCGGTGCTAGTTCCACCATTCTACAAGCAATTCCTCAAAATCTGGCGGGAAGTGGAAACTGAAGAGTCTTAACACTAGGTTCTATCTGCCTTCTCTGTTTCGGCGGGAAAAGCGTGAAGCTAGTTTTGTTTGCTATTTTCTCAACAAATATTTTTGACAGTTTTACATAAATAAGTTTTATCAAAATTTAACTTTCAGCTACGTCAGTAAATTCAAAGTTGTTAAGTTTATAGTATGTCTTGTGGTAATATAAACTTGAAGGCGCAAGAGGAACTTACTTATAAATAGTAGCAGATAACAAGTACTTACGCTAAAGTCTTTGGTTTCCAACACATAATATATACCATAATATGCAATTACAGTCTTGTTTTTCTATTTGTTTCGTTATTCTGTACGCGTAAGATGTTTTACGTACATTTTATATGAAAATGACATAATTGTATTTGATGGTAGTGAAACTTAAAATAAAAATCGGAATCGCGAAATACAATTTATAAAAGTAGATGAACTTAAGTTTACGAACTACAAATATAGGTTTGTAATGATTTTTTTTGCTTTGAAATAATTTAAAATTTTCTCTTTTTGGATTCTTTCCTTTATTTATATTATAAGTTCTCACGTTATGTCACTAATTATAATTGGAAGTAGTGAAATAAGAAAATAAACAATTTTATAATCCAAGCGGGTGAAGCCGCTAGCCGGCCGCTAATATTGTATAAGTTGTACAGACGGCGATATTAGCAAGCAGTCTATACTCGCCTTGAGTATTAAAGCATTTTAAAGAGAAGTCTTGTTTTACAAAGAACTTGGAAAAGTGCCCGGACTGCTCCGAGCTCTTCTCATAAGAACCGGTTCATAAGTCTATTTGATAATTAGAGTATAAATAAGTACTTGCTCCTGTTAACTGACAAGTACTACCTATAGATATTGTAAAAAAAATATTTATAAAAACAAAAACCCCGACTGCATAAAACTAAAGAGAAAATAAACAAGCCAAATAGTTTATGATGATTAACACAGTCGGGACCTCTTTAAATTATGCGGGGTTCCTGCTAAAGATTTTATTGGTTGAAGAATTACTTATAGGTCCCGACTGTTACTCCTAATAATCTATTGGGCTTGTTTATTTTCTTTTTAATTTTATGCAGTTGGGGTTTTTGTTTTTATAAATATATTTTTTTTATTTTTCCCTTTTTTTGTTAGGATTTATTATGGTAATGATAATCATGATATATCCTTTTGATATCCTCGTATTGANTAATGATAATCATGATATATCCTTTTGATATCCTCGTATTGAACTATTGAATTTGATACCCAAATTATGATATTCGAAACAGAATTTTTTATTTCATTATTCCAGTGGTGTCCCACAGCCGCTATGATTATTTTTTTAACGTCACCTGTCCACAAACAACACTTGGACTGTTAAGACGAATCTAACGATACCATAATTATGTAAATCCGTTCAGCGGTTCTGGAAATATGAGGTAATAAAGAATATTACATTCATACATACATACATGATACGCGCGAAAAACATAACCCTTACTTAGCAGTCGGGAATAAAAAAAAAGGCAAAGAGACCATGATCTAGCGCAGTGGCACAAGTGCGTGACTGTAAATGCGACAGGTTGTGAGTTCGATTCCTAGACGAGGAAATGAAATATTCAATATTTTTATTTCCTCGATTTGGTGTCCTTGCGCTAAATAATAATTAACATCAACTTGCTATACATAAAAAGATTTTTTTAACAGAAAATACCTTTAAGGATTCGTTTTCAACAAGGCATCACGTCTAATTGACCAATTAATTGAGGTAAGCATTTCCACCTTGGAAACTTCGTTGAAAACAAAAGTTTGTTTTTTAAATCTGAGTTAGTGGAGTTTCTCCCTAAGAATGTTTGTATTTCTGTTTAGGGTCAAAAGATTCACTAACAAATTAGTGCGGGGATTCCACATCTTTATAAGGAATTGTTTGTTTGAAAAGGAAACCTAATGGAAAAACACTCCATTCCCCCAACACCACCCAATTTTCAAGATATTACGTGTTGAGTCGCGGAACTCAATAACGCGAAATAAAACTCAACTCAACTCGATTCTACGACTATGA
This sequence comes from Heliconius hermathena, assembly GCA_013403705.1. Taxonomy (NCBI): domain Eukaryota; kingdom Metazoa; phylum Arthropoda; class Insecta; order Lepidoptera; family Nymphalidae; genus Heliconius; species Heliconius hermathena. The sequence goes on along the minus strand of JAAIXJ010000829.1, from coordinate 9,197 downwards.
ATCGAACCCATTCAACGATTATATTTTAATTTGATAATATCTTTGTTACAACTTTGACATTTTTTTTTACCTCTGGTCAAAAACTTTACGGAGACCACTTGAAGTCTAACATTTGATACAATGTTACTTACAGTATATTAGTATCTGACGGAGCGGAATACTCACAGACATATTCGCGCAATCAAACCGCGCTGGGAGCGAGTTATTAGCTGTGTAAGCTAGGAATTTATTTCAGGCCAGTGGCACGAATTGAACATATATCGCCTACGTCTGACCATGATACGTTCCTTCAGCACGCATAAACTATTGTTATATGTCGAAATATTGACAGAATTAATGGTGTACACCAATATATTATGCATAAAGCACATCGTTGTGGTATTTGTACTCCGTATTAGTTTAGAACTCCAGATTGTCAATAGTAATATTAATGTTAAGATCCTGACTCACTTACAGCGTGAACAAATATTACTTAAACAATTATATCAGGTTTCCAAATTAGACTTCAACGCCGCGCTTTGCCTGGCTATCAGACCGATAAAATTAAAATATGAAATATTTTATTTTTATTATTGGAAAATTGTCTTTTGACTTGGAGATTATTGTGTTTCTAAGGTGTGGTTAAATAAAATTCAGAATTTGGTGTGAAGTCTATGAGATACGATTTCGGCCTAAAACCGCAGTGGACGTGTTAATCTAGTTTTGACAAATATGTTTATCTGGAAACATCGTACCGTAGTTTCCCTAGAGACACATAAAACGCGTTTCCTACCATCACTTGATGCGTTAAAAGTGTATGCAATGAAAGTAAACCGCTCGTAAACTACCCTCACATATCATTCAAATTACTGGTTTATAAAACGAAGGAATAGGGATTTAAACTCTAATGAATGGTGCTATGTAGCTGGTATGACGATAGTTGTAGACAAATGTATTTTTTCTGCTTTACGATATCTCCTGTATAACAGGATAGAAATTCGTTCAAAGCATTTCGTTCGATACTTCTTCCCTAATTTTCCATGTATATAAATAAAAAGTCGAGGTCGTCGAGGCGCCGTGGGTCAACACAACTCTCAACTATTGTGGGTTTGATGTCCAACAATTTTTATTTCTCTATTTTAGTAGACAACCCGCGACATTGAGTTACACCAATCAATGCGCAATGTCTCGAATTCTGATGCAAAGTTGAAAAAGGGTATTTTACCACTAGGTTTCCACTATTTATTCTGTTATATGAAAAAAGCTTGAAGGTGCAAATTAAATCTACAACAAGTATAATAAAAATGGGAGTCAATTTGAAAATTTATGCAAAAACGTGGACCATCTAGTCTGCTCCAGCACAATAAGTTTAACATATTACACAAATATTATGCAGAAAATGTATTTAATATTAATCACGCATAGCTATTGTGTACATCTGTACACAACGAAGTGAAAAAAGACATCCGCAGGATATTTGCAATTCAAATTTGCGATTTCCCAACGGCGTATAAATATTTTGTTTAGAAAATGACATCCGGTTTTGTTTTTGCTATTGTGGATGTGGACACACATATATTTCGCTCAATTTTCTAAACATTGAACGTTAAGTGTAACTCAACGCTGTGCTTTGTCTTGTTACCAGAACGAGGACATAAAAAAAATCATACACCCGAGTGAGAACGGAACCCGCAAACGTCGCGTTAGTTAGTTCGCCGGATTCATTTTCATTCTATTTGGTTATATAAATTTATATTCACCATTGTTATAACGATTTGGTATCGATGTTTATATATTTAGCCAAATATTTCGCAAGTCAATTAAGTAGTTGGCATATTATGAAATAGATGACATTGAGGGGCATAAGCGCGACAGATTGTGGGTTCGATTCTCGCTGAAAAAAAATGAAGTATTTCAAACTCTCATTTTCTCGCTCTGGTATCAAGGCAAAGCGCGGCGTTGAATTCCACCTCTCAACACGCAATGCCTAAAGAAATCGACAGAAAAAGAAGAAGGGAAGTGTCTTAATGCTAGATTCCTAGGTTCCCTCTGCCTAATCTACTATATACGGAATGTACCGTGAATTTAAGAAAGCTACATTTATGATTGCTATATTCTTCAGAACACAAACAAACACAAAGTATTATCTCGATATGATTCTTAATATATGAGAAATCTGTGGATATGAATCTCTGGATGTGGAGGCCGTCGTGGCGCAGGGGCATATAGTATGACTGTAAAGCATCGCTTGTGGGTTCGATCCCCACTGGAGGCAATGAAATATTTATTCCAATTCATATTTCAATTTCTTCGCTCTGGTGTCATAAAAAAATCAGTGAAAAAAAAATCAGTGGGGATCGGATAACTGCTTCCCTGCTGTATCCGGGATACAGCGTAAAGGTGATTTTTAATAGACATGACTGATAATCTCCTATTCTTGTAGTCGGTTAAAAGAAATTAATCTATTATACGTCTTTAACCTCTGAACTATATTCCATATAACTCACGTTAAGCTTCCGGTAAATTAAGCCTGAGTTTGAACTTTGTAATCTATTAATAGCATAGTTCAGTTAAGTGTAAACCTAGTTACTTCAGTACAAGCTAAGTAAAATGATTTGTGGGAGCTACCACTGACTAGGAAGGCAGTTTTGAGAGAGCCGACAAGAAACTCAACAAATACTCGTTTCAAAATATAATTTACAATAGATATTTGTCCACCATAAGCTTCTTGAGTTAACATGAACACGTACTGTTAGTAGTTTTGGATTAAATAGTACCTATGCATGCATTTCTAGATATACAAATATATAAAAATATTTTATTTTAAATATTTTGAGGACATAGTGGCGCAGCGCCATAGTATTTGACTATGGCGCTGCGCTATTCGAATACGGGGGTCGTGAGTTTGATTCTTGCTCGTTAGTATTGATTATTTTTATAAAACATAATACGGCGTCAAGTTCCNAGTATTGATTATTTTTATAAAACATAATACGGCGTCAAGTTCCGTTACTCAAAATGCATTTTCTTGGAAAGTAGGAAGCGGAGTGTTTCTATTATGTTCCCTTTTATACCCTACTATGAGAAAAAAAAGTTGAAGCTGCGGAGCTGCTATTAGATTTAAATTAACCTTTTCCAATTAGTACCATAAAAATAAATAAATGTAGTGTATTAATTAAACAATTATTTCAATGTATTTCAATTAACTTTGTAACGTTTCAAAGACCTCCTGATGACCTGATTAACAGTCTGTACTTTTCAATTGTTTCAATACTACTCTAGTCCATTTAACGATGTTAGTAAAAGGTATTTAATAGATTGACATTTGTTTTAGTACTTCATTTTTACACGGCTATAATAAACTTTAAAAAAGCATCTCTCGCTTTTTACTGCCTACCAAGGTAGAGCGAACCTAGTTTTACCTATTAACAAACTTCTCCATTCCCCAGTTTCTGCCCAGTTTTCGAGGCACTTCGTGTTGAGTGGCGAAACTCAACGCCGGGCTGTGCCATAGTGGTAAAATGAAAAGAATTCAATTTCCCCACTGGGGATTTCCCAGTACACCGATTACAATGCACCACAATCGTCTTTTTATTATATTTGTATTAAATATACAGAAATAAGTAAAATTTTGTATTAATCTATGATATAAATCATCAGGCTTTATCTTAAAAGTTGTTCAAGGAATTCTAAGTGAAAATGAAAACTTACTGCAAGTGATGAAACATGACAACAAAGTCGGTGTCCAATGTAATTAATCAACTATTCTGTAGCGAAATTGTAACGCTCAACGTAGGTAAGGATATATTTTCGCGAATCAAAACAACAGTGTGGACTTAAAAGATATCTCTACCATGAAGATAAATAATACTTTGTTACTTTAATTGTTCAAGTTTACATATCTATCGTTAAATAAATTGTTATATTCATTTTCATCACTGCTGTTTTTTAAAATGGCGACAGGTTCTACAATTGCGAATTCTGCGTTGTAGGTAATTTAATCTGTTTTCTTTTTTTAAGACGGAGTGTCTTCATGTTTCCATTTAGGACACTTAAGTTCCCCACTTACCGCCCCACATTCTGGAGGTATTGCGTTGAGTGGCGAAACTCAACACCGCGCTTTATCTCGTTGCCAGAGCGAGGAAATTAAAATAATAAATCGTCGTGTTTACAGTCACACGCTTTGGCCTTGAATTATGACGGCCTCGAAACTTATTTTTATATTGTAGCGAACATATAATATTTTTTTAAATATACATATATTTTTTAATAAAAAGTCTTTTCTAATACCTCTAATAATATATGCACAAGGTTTATGGTCGTTCAGTGGTAGTTTTGTTGCGTAGTTTTGGCGTGAAAGCGAAACAGACAAACTTACAAATTTAATGTTATTCCCTAATATAGGTATAATAAGCATGTACATTTTACATATATATGTTGGTTTATACCGTGAGAAGATTTTTGTATCGAATGCCAAGTACTAAAGTTGTCAAGTGTTACGCGTACATAATCTTAATAAGCTTATATTACATAAAGAAAAATGTTTAAAATAAAACGGATTTAGACGGGCCCAAGTCGGCAAGAAGGAAGTGTCCTTAGAAAAATCATAAATTTCTTCTTTGGTATACACTTAGGAAAATGTGGTAACCGCATATTACGTATTTTCTAAAGGCACGGACTTCAAAATGGCCTTTGTCGCCCTTGCAAAATTCTTTCCAGAATCTTATATGTTATCAATAGAACTGTTACAGTCTAATATAGACTGAGGCCTGATTTAGTATTTTGAAGTTTCAGCTTCACGCTGTTTTATAGGAAATGAAAGTTTTTTTGCTTAAGACAGAATTTCGTTTGTTACAGTTAGTTTTCTTTTAAGTTTTCTTCTTGTCTTCTTCTTTTGCAATTATTTTCTTACTTAGTTTTTTTTTATCAATTTTATCTTAACTGCTAACTGAAAAGAAATTGCTAAAATGAAATTGTCTTTGGGGGGAGGGTATCCCTGGCTGCAAATTTAGTGAGTTATTTCGTTTTAAACTTCGATTGTGGTATGTTTAATTGAGATAGTTTTTATTTTAGGTAGTACGCTAACAGAATGTCAAAAAATATTGAAATACGTACTTTTGTTTTAAGGCAACCTTGAAGGTTAACGTCCCCGTCTCAACGGCAGGCAAAAATATTACACTGGTGTCAGTTGCAATCATGCATATAAGACCTATGTCAGAATTGTTATGTTTTAAGTTCAGAAGTTAGGTTTATTTAAATTTTACTTAGTGATCTAACAATTTATTGTTTATTGTTATTTTCTCAGATTATAAATATAAGTAAATAAATAATTATAAGTTCAATACATTAATTCTTTTAATTTATTGTCCCTTAAGTATATTAAATTATTATTGCACGTTTAGTTCCGATACTTAGCACGCAATACTTCCGGAATTCGGCGGAAAATGGGGAACGGAGTGTCTTAATAGTAGGTTCCCTCAGCCTTCCCTGCTGTGTATGGGATACAGCGTGAAGCTGATTAAAAATATAACTACTAAAAAACATGACAGCTAACTTAAAAAATATCTAAGACATCGTGTCCATGAATATGTTAATAATTTAATATCCACAGTTAAAAATTAAGTAACACTTCATAAAGAATAATTTTAAATATGAAATCAAATAATAATAAAAGAAAAGTCAACAAAATATGAAACTTATATCCACCGTATTCAAAATACGCACTTTGATGAAGTCTCAGAATACCCTTGTCAGGCTGTAGTACACACAGCACCATTGACAAACTATCAACCTATCAAGTTAGCTGATGATTTATGGTTGTTCCTAATTACTTTTAGAGCATTTGCAGAAATTCCGGTAAGTTACGAGTACTTTCGACTATAACATGTGTCCGATATGGTAAATGCAGTTTCAATTACTTGGCTTATTTGATATATGTACTTAGTCTTGCCAAAAAAAATGTTTTTCTTTGTAACAATATTTAATTGTTACAAAGAAAAACACTTTTTTTATTGTACGTAACATTTATTATTATTACAGTGTGAAAGTAAAAATATTTTCATAGTTAAAAAAATCACACTTTACATAATATTGTTTCTGAAATTAATAATATCACAGAGACTGTGTTTAAAAAATATATATGAGGCCGGGGCAAAAGTATTTTGAATACAACATTACAACTAGTTTTTTTAAAATTTATTGCATCTTCAGAATTTCACATTTAATTGTGTTAAAACTGGCTGGCAGTTACATTGAATACAGCCAAAGAAGTTTGACTACTAATAATACTTTCAAAACACAAAAATACTTTTGCCCTGACCTATTATTTAAAATACGAGTATCTATTATATATTTATTTATTAATAAAAATACAAGAAATCGTTTTGTCTCAGCTTTATTGTTTGCAAAGTAAACAAACGACCGGCGCGTCATGACAGCCACCACGCCACTCTTATACTGCAAAGTAATATAGAAATTTAGGCGAAATTTATCAACAGCATCTGGTACTTTACTTTAAAAATGGTTCTCCATTTGTCTCGTCGAAACACTAGCTAATCAACTAAGGTCCCTACAGTATTCTTCGCATATTTCAATAATGGAGGTGACAAAGGATACAATTCCTCACGTCTCGTAAGATATAACGCTTTCTCTCTTTCAATAAGTAAGTTTAGCGATAGAATGACATTCTAGAAAATTTATTTTTCTAGCAAATATTTTTTAATATCGATACAGGTAATGCCTGGTAAATGGTAGGTTTTAGATTGTTAACTGTTAATAGTCGTGAGTTTGAATCCCCCTCGACTAATATTTATGATATTCGACGTTACGTGCAAATAAGTAGCTGGCGTAGCATGTGGAAGATAGTCAAAAATAATAATATAAGTAGAACAAAATTAAGAAAACATTATTTAACTTAACATTTTTGCAGGTCCTCGCTTTTTACCTCATAGAAGTATAGGCCGGGGGAACCTAGTGTTAAGACATTCCCACATTTCACCAAATGATATACATAGCGCGATATGTGTTCATATTCCAATTGGGAAATTTTATTATTTTTATTTCCAGGAACTGGTAACACGGTAAAGCATGGCGTCGAGTTTCGCAACGAAACAAAGTAATGCTAAGCTCTCTTTTCTACAGGATGAAACTAAAAAACTATGAAAAGAATAACTTATTTTTCTCATATAAAATGTATTATTAAGACAACAAAACAAATGATGCTCGACGGCGAGTATCTTTGGGGAAATAGGGTAACTTGCCAACCCAGCTCCTTTGTGAAGCAATGATTGTAGAAAAGGTCTTTGTATCCTAAAACGGCCTCCAAGAATCCACCTCAAGGGAAGAGTGTCATTGTTAAAATACTTTACATAAGAACAATAATTTGTTTAAGTATACTATAATATGTTTTGTTACTTCTCAATTTTTTTATAGAAATTTTAATTCTTTTTATCGTAGAATATATTATGAGAATATATATGTAGAATATATTTTGTAATGTATTTATTATGAGTATCCAAGACTATCGAATCGATCCTATAATGGAATATGAGGCTGTCTTGGTTTCTAACTGTAAGAGCGATGGTTGTGGATTTCATTTCCATTTGGGAGAATTATTATATTTAAATTATTTTAATTTTCCCGCCCTTGTAAATACACCGGGGCGTAGAGTATCGTCACTAAATACACAATGCCCCCAAAAATTATTCGAAAAAGGGTCTCAATTCTAAGTTCCCCTTCCGTCCCCCTACCTAACTGTGCGGTGTGCAAAGCATATGTCTCAGCACAAGNTCGAGGAGATGAAATATTTACTTAAATTTATATTTCCATTTCTTCGCTCTGGTGTCGAGGTTAAGCGCGGCGTTGAGTTCTGCCACTCAACACGCAATGCCTCCAGAATTCGGCAGAAAGTGGGGAACGGAGTGTCTTAATACTAGGTTTCCTCTGCCTAACCTGATGCGTGCGGGATACAGCGTGAAGCTGATTAAAATAAAACTAATACTAAATATTTAAGGGCAGATTACCAAAACAAAAACAAAAAAAAGATTTAAATCGGTTAAGGCGTTTCTGAGATTATCGTGAACAAACGCACAGACAAACAGACCAACTGACCAATGCTATTACATTGTTAAATGTAATATCTTCCATGTACAGACACCGATGAGTTAGGATTTTATTGTAAGTATCGATAAGTTGTGTTTTTATTTCAAACATTCAATTGAAGATTCTTATGGGAGGTACGAAAATGCAACCTAAAGTTTTAATAACTTTCTCACTAAAAATCTTCATTGCGTTGCAAACATACATTATAGGGATATCAAAACACGAACATAATTCAGTGTGTTAATTAAATAATTCTGTGGTTTAAGCGGGCGAAGCCGCGAGCGGGTCGCTAGTCTATATACATAAAAGGACATGTACCTGACTGACTGAGGTAAGACGCACGCACAGCCGTAACCGCTGATGGCACAAACGTGAAATTTGGACAGATGTTTATTTTTATAATCTGGACATCCACTAAGAAGGGATTTTGAAAAAATGTAATCCTAAAGTTATGAAATAGGGGTTGAGAGTTTGTATGGATTTTTTTTAAATAGGCACCGATTTTTATAAAATTTAAATATTAGACTCTTTAAAATAGTTCATTTAACACGTTTTTCGTGGTTTTTTAGAATTCACTCCTAAGGGTGCAAATAAGAGGACGAAGCTGCGCGCGTCCACTAGTATTTAATATTTTCATTTTCTCGCTCTGCTCGTATCTGCTTTGCTCGTATGAGGCAAAGCACAGCGTTGAGTGTTGCCACTACAGCATACACGAAATGCCTCGATAATTCGGCAGAAAATGGAAGACGGATTGTCTTAACACTAAGTTTCGTCTGCCTACCCTGCTGTCTGCGGCATACAGCGTGAAGCTAACAAAAGAATACATATTTAAAGAGTTTTAATTTACAAACATACGCCTGTAGCTACTGCGGACAATACTATATAAAAAAAACAAACAAACAAATCGTAAATATTGCACGTGAACATAACACGAATCCATTAGTCTCGAATTCCTGCTTCTCTACCGTAATGCTCCAAAAAAGGGTAAATTTCCGTTTTCGCTTCCATTTAAAATATTAAACTTCGGGTAAAGAGATATAAACAGCAATACAAGTGGATGATAAAGTTGCATTGCGCAATGAGTGTTAAAATTAGGTTTCATAAATGAGTTATAAGAA
>JAAIXJ010001631.1:5904-58113 GCA_013403705.1 Heliconius hermathena | reverse complement strand
TGAGTGGCAGAACTCAACGCCGCGCTTAACCTCGACGCCAGAAAAATATACACTCGACACAAGAGAAATATAAATATAAATTTAAGTAAATATTTCATCTCTTCGAGAGGGGATCGAACCCACAACCAGTCGGTTTTACAGTCACACCTCGTGCCGCTGCGCCACGACTGACCTCTATGTCTCTCGTATGTAATTTAATATTTTTATTTTTTTTTATAACTTCATTATAATTTTCAAAACTGTTATACGACAAATATAAGAACAAAGTATACAAATATAAATTTATAACCATCTTTAAAACAAAAAACTAGGACACGTAAGCTTATATAACAGATCAATATATATAGTGTAAAAAAAAGAATTTTGTAAGGAGCCCCAATATCATTCAAGCCTCACGGGAGGTGACCCGCTTACCGCCATATCTCTAAGTAATACGCCTTTAAAGTTATTGTGCTGGAGCCGTAACCGTAACCGATAACTCACGATCGCTATCTCTTGTTGAATAACTTTTACAATATTTTAAGAAAATATAAATATGTATTTTGACATATTACAAATTGACATATACAAATTATTTACATGTAAATGTAATTTAAATGTACATTTTAATAAATAAACATTTTCTTAATTTCAAGAAAATAGTGTCAAAACACTCTCTTCTACGTTTTTCACTCGAATGTGAGCATCGGGTGTTGATTTACAAAATTCAGCAACGTGTTTTACCAAAGCAGAGAAATTAAAATAATATTGTTTTAAAAAAACTTTTATACATTATTACTTTTTATCGAATTTGATATGATGACGCCGCTGTTAACTAATATTAAGCAGAAGAATGTCAAACTGTTCACCTAACAATCAATGTCACTCGAGTTTTTCACCACAATCTCTTGTGATAACAAAAACCCAATTTCGTGAACGACTTTGTACAGCTTTATCTGCTTTTAAACGCTTGCTAGTAAGACACCCTATTACACGGAAAATCCCTTGATAGTTGAGACTAGTTGCAATGTCAACTTGTAAATAAACCAATGTATTAATACTATTATATACTTAAACGCCGAACAATTTTCGACTTTATTCGATTGAGATACGGTATACACAAATAAACCGGTTGTCACATTAATTTTGTCAGACGAAGTGTCCTCTAATACAGACACGTGGCGCAGACGCAGCCCTATTTATTCTTTGTCCCATCCCTTTGATGTGAGCGTCCCTGTTTGTCTAAACATAGCGTTTTAATTACAAGCTCATTAATTTTGGATTATTTACAGAAGTTATACTTTAAATGACCTGGTGATTAGTTTGAAATTGTATTATTCATAAATTTTGTCAACATTCAAAGTATCTTTGGTAACTAATTGGTGTAATAAGCTAGAGGACATGACAGATAATGGTTATTAAGGTATATTTTTGTTTTGTTTTTAGATAATAACATTTGTGTCTTATGTTTAAACAAAAATAGGAATGCTTTTAAAACTGACACTCGTGTAAAACTTTATACTGTCTCAATAAAAACGGAATGTATGTTATTAAATACATCTATAGAAGTCTGTAGAATATTCAAAGTTACAGTTGATATGAAGAATGTTAAAGATTTTTATTTTAGCGTGTTGTGTACTTCTATGTTAATAGGTATTTTTTCAGTAGTAGGTATTTTTCAATTCTTGAGGCATTGCGTTGAGTGGCGGAATTAAACGCTGCTTTTTACCTAGATACTAGAGCGAAAAATGAAAATATAACATTTTTCATTTCCTCGAGTGGGAAACTAACCCACAACTTGTCGCGCTTACAGTCCCACGCTAGTGCCTCTGCGTTGATAATAATTAAATACTCTACACGTGTTTAAGGATAACATGAATATTGAATGGTTATTTAATCAAACTAAAAAGATATCTCTAGTGGGTCTCAAAACTAGAAAAGAGTCGATTTGTAATAAATAAGTTATTTGGAATTCTAATCAGCCTATCCCCGTCCACTTGTAACTGACATCCCAACCTACACTCAATAAAATATTTAAATAATAATTATAATATTTTAGTATGGCTCGTGATACGTCTAATATAGTTAGAACTCTTTCGTAGTGATCGTAAGTAATCCGAGATCTTTTAGAGATTCAGAGGTAACAATATAAATATTAAATGTACAATAAGTTTAATATAAATACAAATAAAAGATATTATGNCCTCATAAAAACATCTTCATGTATTTATTTCCATTTACTATATAAATAATATTTATCTCTGGATATTGACGGCATTATATGCATTAATATCACTCTTCTTTATTTTAATAATAATCTATTAAAAACTTACCGACGAAGTATTTCAATACAAACAATCGTAAATAGTGAAAGCACTTATAACTTATCTTAGCAACCTCAAATACTTATATCACAATTGAAAACACAATCTCACATGCTTTTTATATACATTAAATATAACTAGATATATGTTAATTATAAATTAAAACTTCTCTAAACATTTAAAACATGCATCCTTCCCCAGACGCGTCCGCCATCTTCCCTCTCTTTCCTTTCTTTTTTTCCTTGACTTTGACGTTGACAGTAGCTTATTCAGCCAACATGATATTTTACAATAATTAAAATATTAATTATGTTATTATTTATTTTAAATTATAATACATAACGTTTCATTATAATTATTAAATTATTTTTAATAAATATATTTTATATCTGAGTATTTTACCTACGGTATATTACGTCACTTCAATATTACTTGTGAACGGAACGCGTAATTAAAGAACTGAACTAAACTATTATTTATAAGATTGTATTTATCTTAAGCTATAATTAAATTATATTTATAATATTTTTTTATAAATGTTTTTTTCTTTTTAATTATATTATTTACCAACACAATTTAGTTGTGGAATGGATCGTTACACACTGCGGAACGTAGGTCTCCCTCATCGAGCGCCAACCATCCCGGTCTTGGGCTTCTCGCATCCAACCGATACCAGCCATCTTCTTTAACGCCCAATATTAATAACCTATCTCCAACGTCAATCTTAGATTGTTTCATACGTCTATCCAATCTCTAGATTGAAAAATATATGAAACAATCTAAGATTGACGTTGGAGATAGGTTATTAATATTGGGCGTAAATCGTCTGTCCATCGTGCTGTAGGGCGTCCTACATTACGCTTACCTAAGCGCGGTCTCCAGTCTAGCACGTGTCGGCTCCATCGACCGTTGGTACGTCTGGAGACATGGCCGGCCCCGTTCCACTTCAGCGTGCTGATTCTTCGTGCAACGTCAGTGACTTTGGTTCTCTGGCGAATCGCTTCATTGCGGATTCTATTTGCCAGAGAAACTTTGAGTATTGCGCATTTTTATATTTTTTATTATTTGGAATATATTATCTTAAAAATTATTGATAATTGAAATATAGTAAATTAAGTATAGTTATATTTCTAATATTGATCCGATTTCCCCCATTGATCCGATTCGCCTCGGTCTACCTTACTTATATAAGCATTCCATGTTTAGAATAGTTTTCACTTTTGTGAGTCAATATCGGCTAACCGTAGGTTTCATTGCTTGTACCAATGCTTTCTGTGTAATGTCTTGTGCAAATGCTTTGTATACCGAACTATTCGTTCAAATTCCTGATTTCCTAGACTTCCCCTCAAAGAATTTATAATTAATTTAGAAAATTTACTTTTATATGACATATTGCTTATTTCTTAACGCTGAAATTAGTATATAAATACAAATTGTTATACATAATAGTTATATACGACAATTTAATATNATATATATATATATAATTATTATAGATATTATTATATGACACTTTGGTCCATAAATGACAGGTTACAAATATACAAATTTAATCCTTCCATTTGCTTCAAAGAATACGTAAAATAAACAAAAAAGTGAAGTCTTGCTGAATTATTATCCTTGTTCGCCCCATATGATTCAAATGGGGAAAAAATGCAAAAAAAAAACAATAACCATGCATTAACACATACAGTACCAAATGATCCACCATGACAAATGTCATATCTAGGCCATTATTAAAAATGTATCCAAACACACACATTTTACCTTATTCATTGAAAATATAAAAATAAAAACGTCACCCCAGTATCGCATTACATAAAACAACAGAAACAAAGTCAGCGAAGCGGTACAAATAGCGGTAATTATTTCAATTCCGTTTCCCAAAGTCTAAACAGTGCTATTTCTTTAACATCTGCGTCCATTCTGTATGCAGGAGGCTGGCGCGCAATTACCGAGATTATTGCTACGGAGATACGTAGTCGCGTCGGAAGCCTATTAAATAAACGTTAGGACTTCCTCCGTACCTCGCTAAGCCAAGTGCGTCGTCGAACTTTTTGTATGTTAGAATATATTATTACTTTGTGTATGAAGCGTGTTTTATTTTGGGAAACTTACTTAGATCGTTTTTTTTTAATGTTGACTATATTTTTGTATTTTCTTATTGGGTTTAAGTTTAAGTGTTTTATGGGTTTAAGTGTTTTATTAGATATTAGCTCCACATTTTATTTCTTATATAGCAGGGTACAGGGAGAGAACCTAGAGTCAAGGCACCTCGACCTCTGATGGTTCTCCACGTTCGGAAATTTGTATGTAAAGTGGCGGAACTCAACGCCGTACTTTATCTACCAAAGAGGGAGAATAAAAATAATTTAAATATAGACATTCCTCATTTATAGAGTCTGACTGACTCTATCCCACTGCGCCGCAGCGACCTTCTGTAAGATTTTAGAGTTCAGATAGTAATGTGAATAAATTTGGCATAGACATTGCGAAGAGAAGAATTATCTATTTTCAAATTTTGAAAAAAAAATATATTAAAAAAATTAAGGCCCAGTTTTCAACGTAAAAACTAATGAACAGAACGTAATAAATTGTTATAAAATGGCCAAATATTCAAGCGTTTTCTAACATTTGAAAATATTCGAAATCCAGACTAACTGTTATCTCTACAAGGCAGGTGACAAAGTAAGAAAATAAAGTTCTTGGACAACTGGCACATTATTCATGTTTATCGTCCAACCTGGACCGCAATTAAGGGATTTTACCGTCGTTCTTTTTAAATATTGCCATTTTAAAACGTTTCTCTGTTTTTAAAAGCTGCTAAATATGATGATAAATGTTTAAGGTGTGTTTGTGTTTATTAAGCTTTATTTATTCAAAAATTATGTCATATTTACCATATTAAGGAGAATAACATTGCAGAAGTAAGGATAGGATTATTTCGACATTCTATTTTATTTGTATCTTCAGAATTTTTCTGAAATTATTAAGGTATATGCAGAGACTAGTAGACACTCTGCACTCTCTTTTCAGTAAGTGGAAATCGAATCCACAAGCAAATCGTTTATACTCCGATACTCTTTTACATTACGAAGATGACATCTAAAATTAAAGTATATTAATAACATAAGTCGGTTCAAATTAGTATGTAATCGATTAAAAATAAATACATAATATTTTCAACATCTTTAGCAAATTATTCAAATGTATGCCTAAAGTCCTTCAAGCAGAATCCCATCCATAGTGCTATACTAAATATAGCACATCGACAACATAGAATATTAAAGTGCCTACACCGGACTCACTAATGCTGACTGATCCCTTTGGCAACAGAAGTACAGCAAGAGTACTGTTCCATTATCTTAAATCTTATTACATTACCCTTAAAGACCATAATTGTACGATATTTACGTTTTCCGCAACAAAGATAAATCCGGGGATACCACGGACTACCATTCCGTCTAACGGGATTATGCGACTTCGTTTTTGCTTCAATCATTAATTAGACAGTGAATTAAAGAGTAAATTCTTAATTAATAATTTATTTTTAATGTTTATACGCTTTGTGTTCTATTATTATATGTATACAACTTTTTAAATTATGTATACACAGAAGATATATCAACATACACGATAAAAAGAAAATAATTTTTCGATTCGATGCTTCTGATCTGTTTTCGGCAGTTTGAGATACATAGAGAGAACATTGGGAACCTAGTATGTATATACTTAAACTATGAGAAATGCATAAAGGTTTTTTTTTTCGTTGGGTTCTGCCACTCAACACTGAATATTTTTTTAAAATTAAGCGGAAATTGGGAAGTGGAGTGTCTTAACACTAAGTCCTTGTACTTACTCTGCAATGTGCGGGATACAGCATAAAATTAAAATAACATTTAATTTGGTCTGATTTTGAACTGCAGTTATTGCATATACAATATTAGTAGGTAATTTTTTTAAAACAAACTAAAGAAATATTACTATACTATATAATATCTTATCTTTTCTTATATATCTATGTGGCTGAGTATGGCGAAATTCCTTGTATTTTCATTTATTAACTAAGGCCACTGTAACGCGGTGGGCCAGCGTGTGACTCTAAATGTTGTTTTTGTGGATTCTTACTCTGGCTAATGAATTATTTTTATTTTCTCTACCCTAGTAACACATAGCTTAGAATTCAACTACTGAATATTGTGACTTAAATTCGATGAGAAGAACAACGAGAATTGGTTGTTTTCACACTAGATTGTCTCTGACTTCACTAGGTTATCTTGCTTGATATGAGGATAAAGCAAAAAGCTGGCAATGAATCATACACTTTCTTAAAACCATGATTTAATTAAAAATACCAAATTGTGTTTATCAAGATGGAGAGATAGTTTTTACCTTAAGGGTTGTAATGTAATTACGACAATCGATGATTCCACCCTCAAGGTGTGTTTGGAGGGTGCGACGTTTTGATGGAATATTTATTAATGCAGCGTAAAGGAATAAATAAAAACATAGGTATATACATTTTGATATAAACATAGAATATCATTGGCGTGTATATACAATATTTTTTTTATTTATGTTTATTTTTATCAGTTATTTTATGTTAACGAAATAGGTATACATTTGTATATTTTGTTTTTTTTTCTTTTAATAAAGGAATAATTAGGAAAAATTATTAAAATTATAATAATAACAATTTAGTTTAATTTTCCCAAAAAATATTATACAAATCTATATATTATATAATCTATATATTTAGATAAACTAAAGGTTGAGCTAATCGAAACAGATTTGATTAAAAATGCCACTTTTATTTCAGAGAAGCAGCTCCATTAATATGACACTTGAAAAGAATAACGTCATTTATCACAAGCAGACTAAAGGGATTTTCGGGATCGCTTTATTCGAGAAGAGAAAACCGCATCCTTCACGCCTCTTTTCAGGATCATAATATCATGGATATTTATATCATGTTACTTACAAATATAACAATGGAAAAAAAAAAACAATTTCACACACTGCCAATTTGCTGAAAAATTGTTGAGTGTCGAAACTCAACGCCGTGTTTTGTTCCAACGAGGCATACGAACAGAACAATAGAAGGGAAATAGAACCTACAACCTTTCAGGTTTACAGTAACACGCGTGTGTCCCTAGGCCACGACTGCCTCTATTTTTCTTTACTCATTTTATTTGAAGCTTATGAATAGGTAGCATGCATTTTAAGTGACTTCTGTAAGAGGATGTTCTCAATTCATCTGTATTTTTTCGTTTTGATAAATTAATAAAACATTTTAAGCAAAATATATATGATTGACGATTTACATACAAAAATAACATCAAATAAATAAATAAATCAGCTTCACACTGTATCCCGCACACAGCAGGCTACCCTACTGTGTGCGGGACCGGCTACCCTACAGACGGAACCTAGTGTTAATATACTCCGTTCCCCACTTTCTGCCGGATTCTGGAGGCATTTAGTGTTGAGTGGCAGAACTCAACGCCGCGTTTTGCCTCAACATAACATTCTCGAAATATAAATTTAAGTAAATATATCATCTCCTCGAGTGGTGATCGAACCAACAACCAGTCGGTTTTACAGTCACACTTTGTGCCTCATTTGAATACAATATAAATAATATTGTCGTTATGATATCCTACCGTAATTACGAAATACTGTCACAAATCCGCAAATACGATGCTTAATCGGGCGTATTTTATTATTTCTAAATACACAAATACCTAACCGTAGCGTGTCCCAGTCCGACCCTACTCCTCTGCGTGTTCAAATAAAAGGGTTAAATGTTAAGTCTACGTTATTGGTACTTTACTGGGGCTCGAGATCCTGAAAGGACACGGTGGATTTAGGACAATTCTTTTAAACTGAAAAGCGATACGATTTCCTTTGTGAAAACGAACAATAAACAAACAATGAAGTCGCGATTGTAGAATATGACTATATGCGAAATAGTACTACAATGTCGTATAATTGTGATTACATAGCTTTACACAGTATCCCGCACATAACATGGCAGGCAGAGGGCACTTAGTGTTAAGACTCTCCGTTTCCACTTTCCGCCAAATTCTCAAAACATAGCATGTTGCGTTTTGGTATAAATATGATACTATTTATTATGTACTAAGCATCAGCGACAGCGTCTGACTGTAAAGTGTATATTCCATTCGGAGAAATTAATTATTTCTATTTCGTCATAGCGGGAAGACCAAGCGTGGTGTTGAATTCCGCAACTCAACACATGATGACTCGAGTTCTATCAAAAAGTGGAGAACGCAAGTTATCTCTCTCTCTTTCTCTCTCTCTCTCTCTCTGTCTCTCTCTGTCTTAAATAAAAGTAATAAAAAAGTGAAACTTAAATAAAAGTTAAAAGAAATACAAGATTGAATTATTTTCTTCTTTTCCAATTTCATTTGCAAACATATGACGGAGATGAGTAAATGTACGTACGTACGTACGTACTATATTCTACTAAAGTCATTATACGTACTAGGGTAAAAAGGAAAATGTGTGAACATTACTTTACGTCCCGTTTAAATATTGCCCACAATGAATGTACACGCCGCAGGATTAATTTGAACAGTAAAATCACAATAGGCAACGAGTTTGAAACTCTGAGCGCTCGGACCGACGTAGTTTATAGCTAAAATTTCATATGAAACGTTACTAACTTAGTGTACAACAATACTAATAATATGCGTCATTTTGTAGTAATAAAATTATATAATTTAGTTTATAAAATCAGCTTCACGCTGTATCCCGCACACAGCAGGGTAGGCAGAGGGGACTTAGTATTAAGACACACCGTTCCCCACTTTCCGCCGAGTTCTGGAGGCATTGCGTGTTGAGTGGCGGAACCCAACGCCGCGACCATCAATTTTAAGGCATTATTCCTTTCTGTACTTTCCACAAATTTTAATTTTAAAAGCAAAGAGGAAAACCTTAAGCAGTGGCACAAAGTGTGACTGTAAAATAGACTGGTTGTGGGTTCGATCCCCACTCGAGGAAATGAAATATTTATTCACATATTTTCATTTCTTCGCTCTGGTGTCGAGGTAAAGCGCGGCGTTGATTTCCGTCCCTCAACACGCAATGCCACCAGAACTCAGCGGAAAGTGTGGAACGGAGTGTCTTAATATTAGGTCCCCTTTGCATACCCTGCTATGGGCGGGATACAGCGTGAAGCTGATTTTATTTAATTTTAATATAATTCAATAATTCTATAGAAATACCAAACTTCATAAATGTAATGAATACTATCAACTAAATTAAATTAAAATATAACCAACTGCCGTACAAGCACTCTATACAACTTAATCAATTCACAGTTAGTCCAGAAGTGCTCAAAGTGAATACCCGTAATATCCTTAATCTAAAGACACTACTAGTTTTCGACCTATTAATTAACTAAATACAGACCAATAGAGCCTTTAGTTACACTACGGTGAAGTTTCTGTGAATAGAAAAGTTTGTACGGACTTGCTGGAAGTTTTACCTTTAAAAATGAATTTGATGAATAAGATTTTATATTTAAAGTATATAAATGTACAAAGCGAAAGCTACAGAGTATAATTTCAAGAGTTTTAGATATATTTTATGCGTTAAAACTTTTTGAATTGCCCATTTTTTTATATAATAACATCATTCCCCGGATTTGCTCAAATAACAAATCCTTTTTACTTTTTCGTGAAAATATATTAATGCAAAAATAAAAACTAATATACGATGGATAATGGATATTACATATCCAAATAAATGTGATACAGTTGAAACATGTTTTAGTGCATAACATGATTTAAGATTGAAATTCTATTCTGAATATAAAAAAAAATGAAATGTCTGTTTGATGATTTGTGAAGTTAATGATTTTTAATTGATGAAATGTGATTTCAACATTTGTAAATATGTTTTTTCAAATGCTTATATATTTTTTAAATGTTTTTATTAAATGTAAACAAATGATTATTGAAAATTTGTCTAGATATCTGACTTTTTGTTTTTCCATGTTAATCTCTGGAGCTGATGAATCTATGTTTATGGGACGTTCACTGGAAAATATAGAAAGCAAAACTGGAATATTGTATTGGCTATTATAAAGCAATTCCGGCGAGATCGGGACTTAGGCTAGAAAAATGGCGTTTACCGCGCACGAAAACCNGTTAAGCGCGGCGTTGAGTTCTGCCCCTCAACACGCAATGCCTCCAGAATTCGGCAGAAAGTGGGGAACGGAGTGTCTTAACACTAGGTTCCCTCTGCCTACCCTGCTGTGTGCGGGATACAGCGTGAAGCTGATTTTTATTTTATTTTTTTTAAATATTATTTGTTTTTGAGAAAAGCTAATTAATTTGCAAAAAATGTAAATTATAATTTATTTAGTACATACCTAATAGTATAGATTACCGACCATACTAAAATATTTTTTTTTCGTAAATACACTTAAATATAATAATATTAAGTAAATAAATGATCGTATAGTTTAGGCGTCTGAAGCCGCGGGCAAGACAAGGCTAGTATTAAATATTTGATAAATTCATAGGGTTGTTCTACAAACAGAGCTTTGCGATTGTCATGTTTCTAATTGATTGAACAGAAAAGATAATTGATTGATTGAGATTGAATAAATCAAACTGAGGCCAGTCGTGGCGCAGGGGCACAAAGTGTGACTGTAAATGAGGAAATGAAATATTTTTTTAAAATTTATGTTTGCATTTTCTTCGCTATGGTGGCGAGGCAAAGCGCGCGAGTTCCACCATTCAACACAAAATGCCACTAGAATTCGGCGGAAAGTGGGGAACGGAGTGTCTTAACACTAGGTTCCCTCTGCCTACCCTGCTGTATGCGGGAATATAAAATCTTTTTAAAGTAAGACATATATCATCTATCTTGTACATATTTTTTTCTGTTAGCATTAAACATTTAATTTTAATTCTTGTTTGTAAAAACGTTAAATCGTAATCTTTAGAAGTCAATCGCTAAAGGTTTTAAAACTAAAGGCATTGCAACCTTATAGCTATTAGTTAACTAAATATAGACCAATAGATGCAGTCAGACAGTTTCCTATCAGCAAAGTTTATTTTGTAAGTTACTTCAAGTTTTAGCGTTAAAAGTTTGTAAAGCTAGGGAATAAGAATATATCACGTTTAAAAATGTTTAACGTATAAAACTAGCACTACTGTGTGGTATAAAATAAGAAATATTATATAGAGTTATAAATTATAAATATTTCAAGGACAAAAATCAGTTTAAATTAATCGCGACCGTTGCATTCGTTGTAAATTGAATTGTTCAAAGGTTTATTACTTAAAAAAATACTTAATTGTACTACTAAGAAAACTTAAAATATATAATAATAGTTACAATTTTTTTGTTTCACATATGACAATATAGGTCGGGAGAACCTAGTGTCATAACATTCCGCTTTCCTCCTTCCATATCAATTCAAGACATTGCGTATTTTGGCTATACGAGAAATACGTTAGTTAAGCCCAGCGCTAGGTAATAAAAAATGTTCTGTAACTATAGTACACAAGTCTTGAATTTACTAAAATGATCAGTCTATGTAATATATATATCCGAGAAGGGTAAAGTCCGATAACAAACGAGCACGACTTCCATCACTAGGTGGCTATATTTGTACCCGTCACGTCCCCACTCGGGACAGTAAGGAATAGGAGGCACTTGATTTATTCGCTATTGCAGGAAAACCTGCAATAGTTGACACATAAGCGAAATTTGTTGGTGGAAATGAATTTCCTTTTGCAATTCTCACAAACATGAAAACACGCCATCTGCAGAAACCATACTTCGACACGTCAGATCTTCGAGCAGTAACTAAAATGGTGACATATTTCATTAACTGTCGTCTCAATATTGGTGCTGTAATGTAAGATTTATATAAATGAATAATAATACATCGAAAAAAATGTCATAACTCTATAACTATAAAAGTATTATAATTTTTTTTTTTTTGTCAAACAATTTAATCAAGCCAGATGTGATATATGTAATTATTTTCCAGCTTGCTAGAGCTTTACCAGAGTAGGCAGAGGGAGCTTAGGTTTAATACACTTCGCTCCCCACTTTCCGCCTATTTCTTTCTAGAGGCATTGCGTGTTTAAAACAGAAATTAAAGCGTTTTGCCTCGACACCAGAACGAAGAAGTGAAAATATTAAATATTTCACGTTCTCGAGTGCAAATCGAACCCACAATCCGTCGTGCTTACAGTGTATACGCTGCACCACAATGGCCTCTATGTAAATGTATATACATAAAACTTGGTAGAGCAATAAAATTGACTTAATAGTATAGTAAAATTTAAATCATTATATTATATACAGTTGATAGTCTCATTTTCATATATCAAGTAAACGTATTAAGGGGATAATATTCTCGTAGCCGAACCACAAAATATCGGGTGGAGCGCAGTAAATCCCTCGCTCTTGACGCTACGCTGTAGCTACGACCGCTACGCCGCACCGTTACTTATGTGTATAGATCTTATAATAATGATTATATGCATGTTTATTTTGAAAAAAAACCATGAAATAATATTTTTTTTATATTTATTCTTTTTCCTCATTCTTCATTTATTTAGTTCGAGCAAGAGAGCAAGTGCGGCGTTGAGTTCCACCAATGAAATGCCTTTACAATTCGGCAAAAATTGAGGAGAGGATTCTACCTTGCTGTATCACATACAGTAGTAATGCGTGATGCTAAAAAGTACTACTCATTTAACAGACACGACATAAATGATAATGAAAATCATATTGTTTTGGAGTGTTAAGATACTTTAGATAAAATATTTAAGTAAAACTTGGTTTCAACAAAACAAACGATATCTACATTGCAATGTTAAAAAAAGAAATGATTTTAAAAAACTACAAAATGCAATATGAACCAACTATCACGTGCAGGTGAAGTAAATCGATCTTAAAACGCGTGCCAATAGTTCTAAAACAGTATTCTAATACCATATGTAAAGTTTAGGTAGGTGTAATAAAAAGGTAGTTAGGTATAACAAATCGCTTAATATTCAGAGCAATTTTTCACAAGTGGATGTCGACGGCCGCGTGACTCGAGGGTAACAAAATTACACTTGCACCCGTCGCAGGGAAACACATTCATGTATGAAGGAAGAATAAAAAATATATTTTATGTAATTGTACTTTTGTATTTCGGTAATATTTTTAATCAAATAAATGTATTCCATTTTTTCCATGTTTAGTTTAGTGACTGTGTGATATATGTGTGGAAAAACTCAGTTTTTTTATTAATTTCATGTGTAAAATCCAACATTTTTATAATAAATATTATTGGAATTTCCATATAACCCTAAATAACCTTTTTTTATCCATGTATCACGTTAGATTACTAACCATTTATTATTAAAAGCGATATTGACCACGCAAAGCTGACTACTAAACCATAGTTCTTATCAAGCTACGTCGAAATTCCTATGTGCTTGTTACTACATATTTTTATTGTAAGCATCTCGCTACATTCAAAATTGATGATAGAAATTTTATATAAATATTTCAGTAAATATTTCTTAAATAAATAATTTTACAACATAATTTTGCATCAATCCTGTCTGTCTGTCTGTAAATAATCTGTATGTCTCTAAATAAACAAACGTCACACAAAATAGAGTGTACGTGTGAAAATCCAAATTGAATATTTTATTTTTACGCAACGACTGAAATAGTATAGCAGCAAGGAACTTAGCACTCCAGTGCACATCTTGCGAACAGCAGGTGTCGAGGGAAAGCCCCTAGATGAGGGGACGCAAGCATTTACAGGATTTTTTGTCGATTTAGACATCTTATGACTTGCTGAAAATCCATTATGACTATTACTGTTGTATTATGAGATAGGAAATACTCGTTATGTAAAATGTCTATTTTATATATATGTACTTAATGTAATTTTATTGTAATTATGTGTATTTATATAGAAATATTAATAGAACTCAACACTCTTTGAAATAGTAGGATTGTGCGACAGCAGATTGCTGCTACAAATGTCTATTTTTGATAATTATTATATTAAAAAAAATATTTTTCCCTCACACAAAGTTATTAAACCAAAAAACAAACAAAGAAAGCTATCTCAAAAACAGTAATAAAAATATATTTACTATTATTAAATTATCTAGATTATATTAATTCAAATTGATTTATTCTTTCTTCTATTACATTATGCATAAATAGATTTTTTTTATATATTGTCCATGTTTAATACATTGCATGTTAAGAAACATAGATTTTTTGAAACATTCATTAAAATTTATTATCAGCATTTTTAACATATTTAAAATGCAACACGCAACCATTAAGTTTAAACTTGTACAAGAAACTATTTATAGTGCTGTTTTACAAATAGTTATTATGGATACGTAAGTCAATTATGTATTAAAAATATATATGTTCAAATTTTATACCATGATGTTACATAATATTTAATTTTTTAATTTAATTTAATTTTTAATGTTACATAATATGGAGACGTAAACACAACCACCCATCAATATTTACGCAATGAAAGCCTCTTATTGTAGACGCGACGATTGTAGATTCGATTCTCAGTTAGGGAAATGAGTTGTTCTCATTTCTCTGCTCTGTAACTACAGACAGCTGTGTTGTGTTCTATCACTTAACGCACAATATCTCAAATTCAGGTGGATACCGGAGAACGGAGTATCTCAATACTAGGTTTACTCTGTGCCTTCCCTTTTATATGCAGAATGAAGTGTGAATTTAAAGAATATATTAAAATAAATAAAATATCTTAGTATAATCACATACATTCAATATTATAGAAAAATAAATATTTTAAATTTTTTATATATAGTTAACTATATCAGTATCTATCCTTGAAAGTTCTAAGTAATAATATGAGATAAATTTCATATATAACAATATAAATTAATCTTTACTTCGCTAATAAAATAGATAGATAGATAATAGCTAGATCTTAGAAGTTCACTTCGTAGGTTCCTATTTAAATGGTTCATAGACATGCACGACCGAGCGGAAGGTAATAAATCGAAGAAAATTTATTGCTCTTATCTGATAACAGTTTGTCGATATACTTACTTCCAATTAAAACGGTAACATTTAGGAGGATGATAGAATGAATTATGTAATGTTTGTATATCATTAATTCAATAATTATAATACAGCGTTGAGTTCCGCCACGTACCA
Source organism: Heliconius hermathena (assembly GCA_013403705.1). Classification (NCBI taxonomy): domain Eukaryota; kingdom Metazoa; phylum Arthropoda; class Insecta; order Lepidoptera; family Nymphalidae; genus Heliconius; species Heliconius hermathena. Next base: position 42,589 of record JAAIXJ010001631.1, on the reverse strand, counting down.
CGTAATGTCTCGAAATTTGGAGGATATTGGGGAACGGAGTGATCTAACTCTAGATTTCCTATGCATACTTTGCGGGATACAGCGTGAAGCTGAAAACGCATAAACTTTGTTTTTGAACAAATACGATTTTAATTGTAATATGCACTCATGACAACGATACTTTCATTCACTCGATATTTTTAATTTCACATTACACTCCACTCACACAAACCAATTTTATTCAAAAAATAGATACAAATCTAACCAGTAGCTGCTCAGATACTAGAAATCAATTTACAACCTAAAATTCAATATAGTTAATTTTTGTTCGTTCTACACTCAACACGCACCGAATCAAAACACAAATTGTTCTGTCAATCACGGTGCAGCCCTCGTATGCCCTCGTATGCACTAGACCCTATGCAGTTCTTGTTCACTCTGATTTCAAAAGAAAGGGATGTCATTGCACGCTCTCGTATAACAACGGATATTCGTTTCAGAAGCGCCTTTTAAGGTGGTATCGTTTTTAGTGTTAATTTAGCAACTTGTAGCTTTATTTTTTTTCCACCGCGCCAGTATTAGTATAAAATGTGCAAAATTTATATCCCACTATTTTTTACTGATTTTTTTTTTATTTAAATATTTTTCAGCTTTACAGCTTCACGCTGTATCCCGCACACAGCAGCGTAGGTAGTGGGATCTTGGTGTTAAGACACTCCACTCCCCATTTTCCGCTGAATTCTGGAGGCACTGTGAGTTGAGTGGCGGGACTCAACGTCGCGCATTGCCACAACACCAGAGCGAAGAAATAAAAATTTTAATATTTTCTTTTCTCGACTGGGGATCGAACCACAACCAATTGTTCAGAGTCACAACACACTTGTGCCATGACTGACTTCAAATATTTTCAAATATTTACGATGTTTCAGCAATAAATCGATTTTTGTAAGTAAAGTACTAAGAATAGCAGGTACTATCGCATGGCATGCCGGTCGTATTCATAAACTGACTACGACCATATATATAACTAGATTCATACACACGAAACATGTGAATTTGACATCTTTACAACACTTATTGGGATCGTTCGCGTGAATTAAGACTGCATAAATAATGAATATGGCATGCCTGAAAGTCGGAATTTGGTAGATTTTTGTAAGGATTATTTTTCCAGAGGCCGGTCGTGGCGCAGCGGCACGAGGTGTGACTACAAAATCGACTGGTTGTGGGTTCGATCCCGACTCGAGGAAATGAAATATTTACTTAAATTTATATTTCCATTTCTTCGCTCTGGTGTCGAGGTTAAGCGCGGCGTTGAGTTCTGCCCCTCAACACGCAATGCCTCCAGAATTGGGCAGAAAGTGGGGTACGGAGTGTCTTAACACTAGGTTCCCTCTGCCTACCCTGCTGTGTGCGGGATACAGCGTGAAACTGATTTAATTTGATTTAATTTATTAATTATTTTTCCAGCTCCATGCTTTTTTCTGCGTAGCACAGTACGCGGAACAAACTTGGGGTTTAGGATCCTATTACCACTTTCCACTCAAATTTAGAAACATTGGTGGAAAACTTAATGCCGCGCTTGCTTTTTGTTATTCAAAGAAATATTTCGATTAAATAAATATAAAAATTAATGATGAGACCAGTCGTATCGCAGGGGCACAAAGTGTGACTGTAAAATCAACTGGTTGTGGGTTCGATCCCCACTCGAGGAATTGAAATATTTATTTACATTTATATTGTCATTTTCTCCGCTCTGTGCTGTGTCGAGGCAAAGCGCAATGAGTTCCGACACTCAACACGCAATGCCTCCAGAACTTGGCGGAAAGTGGGGAACGGAGTGTCTTAACACTAGGTTCTTTCTGCCTACCCTGCTGTTTGCGGAATACAGCGTGAAGCTAATTTTATAAATTAATGATGTAATTAAATAAATATATTATAAAGTCTAATTGCGTCTGTGATTGCTTTATATTTCTTATATTATTTCATATAAATAGTTACTGTCATTATAAAATATACAAATGCATACATCCTTGTTCGATAGAAAATCGATTTATTCGTTCACGTTAAACAAATAAAATCAACGTAAAGGGATGGAACGTTAAACAGTTTATTCGATTAGAAATAGAGTAATCAATGAGTAAAGAATTTGTAAAGCAAACAACTCCAACTCTATCACTAACAAGCGAAATGACAAAGTCGACTGCACGCTATGGGTATTTACTCAAAGAAAACTTATTTCATTTCCTTTTAGATGATAGAATAATATTTTTAAAATATTAACATATGTAAATACGTAAATTTCTCTATTTTTTGTAACAACTTGTTATTTATATTTTATTGGTCGCGGCGGAACAATGCCTGAAATGAAAATGTCATTTCACTTCTTTAAAGACACAATGCGATGTTGATCTCCGCCACTTAACAGACAATGTCTCGATTTCGGACGAAAGTTGGGGAAGGAAGTATCTTAATACTGGGTAACCTCTGTCTACTTTGGGATATGAAAGAAAAAGTATAATCTGACTGACATTTTTTTATGATCACAAATTAAAATAAATTTTAGATTAGATATCACACCCATTTTCCGTCTGTACGTATTAAAAATAATATAAATAAAATATATAATTACAGCGCAAAAATATACTTATTATTACGAAAACTATAATAACATGCCAATATAGATTTTCAGAACTGAATAAAGAAATGATAAATTACTTACGTATATCCAAATAATTGAAACCACAAAAGCCAAGAAATAATAAGAAATTGGATACAATTTCTACCTAGCGTGCCTTTAGGGCCGTACAAACCTACGCCGTCCCTTCGTAGAAGAGTAAGGATCGCATTCTTCATAATGAATTCGGGACCTTAGTATTATACATTCAGAAAAGAATTATATAACATAACTTATTGTTTTTAAATTAGGTAGGTACTCTAGTATAATATTAATAAAATTACAACGTATTGGATGGATGGATGATATAATTTTATAATAAACCAGTTTGAATTGTTATTTTAAATGAATATTATAAATTGCACCGCATTAGAAATATTTAATTAGATTTTTTAGTATATTGTATTCTTATACTCGTTACTCTTTCATGTCACTTTACTGTAAAATAAAGTGTTTATATTTAATATATACTTCCACAATTAGAAGAAAGGGAACCTTGATTTTTCTATTAAGTAATGCAGTAAGTATCAAATGAGTGACAATTGACGAAATCACGTGCCGATAGCTATTTTTTACTTCGAATTAGGCTTATGCTATATGTAATATATAATATAGTAGAATTATATATAAAAAGACATTTCAATTATGATTATGACATCCGTCGTGGTGCAGGGGCACAAGCGTGTAACAGTAAACGCGACAATTTGTGAGTTCGATTTCCGCTCGAGGCAATGGAATATTTAATATTTTCATCTCTGCTCTTTGGTAACGAAACAAAGCGTGGGATTGAGTTCCGCCGCTCAACACGCAATGTCTCTAGAATTTAGTGCAAAGCGCAAAACGAAAATATCTTAATGGGAATGGAGTATCTTGACAATAGGTTCCCAAGTTCCCTCGGCCTACCCTGCTATGTGCGGGATACAGTGTGAACCTAAAAAAAATACATAATTCATAAATTCGGATACACATAATAATTTTATCTATATATCAAGTACCTAACTAAGTGTGAAATGAAAATATGTAGGGTTAAATTAGGGCCTAACCGCACGAGCCAAGGGTTATTTAAAATGCCTTACGGTTTCGGCAGTGGTCAAGCCCAGACGAACAGCAATGAATTATTGATGGGAACTGGAAAATGGGCTCTATTTATTAATCTGTCCATAATATGTATGGGCAAAATGTGAAAGTGTGTGTAAAAATGTATTTATCTAATATGGTGTTAAGCTATCATGACGTTGTTGTTAGCTAATTGATTTTACTTAATAGTTGTAGGTTTAAAGTCCGTAATAAATTTTATATATAATAATAAAAAAAATAAAGTTACCTATTTTTTTAATTTTTCTAGTTCCTTGGTTTTGGACGGTTTTAGGTTCGATTCCCACTAAAGGGAATGAAATATTTAATATTTTCGCTCTGGTAACGAGACAAAGCGCGATGTTAAGTTACGCTTCTCAACACGTAATGCTTTAAGAATTCAATAGTAAGTGGGTAACGAAAGTGTCATAATGGGAACGGAGTGTCTTAACATTAGGTACCCATGTTCCTCCTGCCTACTCTACTATGGGGCGGATACAGCATGAAGCAAAAAGGAATATAAACATACGGATATCGTTATTTCAAATATAACATAAAATTAATTTTGACGCATATTCCGAATTATTACTACAGTGTAGCTTTCACGTCATTGAAGTATACTTAAAAGCTCTTCTCTGGGAAATTATGACAGATGAAATCCGAAGAGCAAAGATTTTCACATTCAAGTTTACATGATGAAGACGTCTTCAATCCCTTGAGCTTTCTCCCCTTGTCAGACGGGCTTTCACTATTGGATATTTTTGAGGTTATAAATGTTGCACATTTATTATGTTGTATTTTTCTATTAAAATGGTATTTTTTTCTGAGCCACAAATTTTAATAAAAAGATATTTTTAAATTGATTAAAAGTACTAACCGAATTTAAAAATTCTTCAAACGAATTGATTAAAAGTACCTGCTAAATTTGAAGGTCCTTCAAATATTATCTTTTTTGAAGTTTTTTAAAGTATAAGACTTATAATGACATCTATAGAATATATTTAATTATGTGATAATAGTAGGAACAGCGTCTAACTGTAAGGTGGTGGTTATAGATTCGACTCCCACTCGGAGCAATTAATGATATTTTGATTTCCCCACTCAACCATCCTTTGTGGAATAAAGTGTGAAGATGGACAAAAAATAAACATAACTAACGCGTTTTACTAAATAGTATTTCTTTTCCAAATGTTTACTAAACAATTTACATTGAGCAACTATTGGCAAAATGTACCTGCAAACAGTAAGAAAATAAAATTATGTTAAAGCAAGGAATATTTAGACCAGAAACTTGGGTGAAATCAATAGCACGTGTGGTGCAAAGTAAAACTTATCAAGCAATATTATTTATTAAAACTTATATAATTTTTTTTTATTTAATTTCAACGAAACACTTATTTTTTTATGTTAGCTATTAATTAGTATTAGTAGTGTTAGTTATTAATTCTTATTTTTAGAGATTAAAAAAAAATGGAATCCAATTTATAACATAATTTTGTTTTCTATCTATATTTTTATAAAAACTCTACTAAAAATGTTATTTTGTTAAACTACTGCTACATATTTTTAGTTGTCTTATAATATTTATAAAAAAGGCATTGTTGCTATTCTCTCTTCAAAGAAATTCAATAAATTTTCTGTCTATACGATTCTGCACTATTTCAAAGAAGCTCACACTTCTTTCATTTGTGTATCTATACATTTGAATATACAAGTATTTATATACTTAAATTGAATAAAATAAAAAAATAAAAAATATATAAATAAAACGCTACCGCCTATATTTTGTACACAGGAAAACAGAAACTAACCTTTAGTTTTAAGTAAAGGAGCAAACAGCTCCGGGGTAAGTAAATATGCTGACGGAGGACGGAGGCACGGACACACCTCGCCGTTTGTATCCTGGTCTTATATTTACCGGTTTTTATCTGTCACTGACAGCCGAAGGGACAGCCTTTAAGTGAACCCTTTGATGATGTTGACTTTGAATATGCTTTTTGTGGTTTATTCGGCATAGTTATAATATAATACTTTTTTTGTTTTAATTTTGAAATAAATAAATTTTTAAATATCATTGAAGGTGGATAAAATAGATGTTGTATTTTATCTATTATATATAAAAGTTGCAGTTCAAATAAAAATTTATACATATCCTATACATACATTTTATACATTTCTCTTACGTGTTGTTGGACAACTAACTATGTTGCATAATTTTGTATCATAATATTTATCTTCATATTTTGTACTTTATTCAAAAATTGTGGACTAAAGGTGGGGCTTAAAATCTAATCGAGGAAATGTTATAAATCCATACCTATATTTTTCTAAAGTTCTTTTAAAATATAAAAGTAAAGCTGAAAGTTAATACAGCTCTACCTAGCAAAAACCATCAATTAAAACATAAAATAAACTCAATGCCAGCATCATATATTTTATTCAACTTTAAATAATATTATTTAATAAAAAACTATAGAAAATTACCTCTTATAATAATTAAACATTACTCGACCAAGAAAAAAAAAATCCCATGCACTATTATAGAAATGAAAAAAAAGGATGCATTTTTTATTAAAAGGTAATATAAAATATAAAACGCTGTACACTCATAATGTGAGGGGATCATCCGTCAGCTCGATGCAACGTCAGCTGAACTGAACGAGAGGGTATTGTCAGGCCCTCTGAATTTAACGTAGGGGAACGTAAAGTAGACAAGGAACTTATGTATTAGAATTTTCATATTCTGAAAGTTTTAATATAGCACATAATGCGTAATTTAAATAAAATGACGAACTTAAAAGTCATTTTAAATCTATGAAATGTCTGTTTTTAATAAAACATAACACCAAATTAAGATTGAAGAACACAGTCGAGCCCAACTCAAATGTCGTTGCGATTTTTTTAATTTTTATAGATAGGTTTCTTATTTTAAATAACAGTAATAGTAAAATGAATAGTTTTTTTAATTATTATAATATGTTTTGATAACTTCATATAACTAAGCTCTCTTTGGAAATACATACTTAAAAAAAAATAAGAATGTTTTAGTTCTAGGTTTAATTTAAGTTGTAGTATAACTAAGTGAATCAATAATTTAGAAAAACATAACAAAAGTAACGAAAAGTACTTCTAAGAATAATAAATTTAAATAAAAAAAAATAGTTTAACCAACCAACAATATAATTCGAAAACTTTATTAAAATAAAGAATAAAGTGATATGTGACTGTATGTTCTCAAATTTACGCTTTCAATAAATGCCAGATTTGGTTTGGCCGAGGTCCAGTACATGAATATAAAAATGCTTAACCTGTCAAACGTTTTGCCAAATAGATACCAATACGTAGTCTTAACAATTTTCATAAATAAGATTGTAATCTGGAAAATTCTGTTTATTTAATGTTAGTATATTATACAACAGTGTTTATAGAAAAATTCAAGATAAAATGTTTAGTATAAATCTATTTATAGTAGTATCATTTTCAACTATTACTTATAGAATATACTACTTCTCTATAACCATTATTGAATGGTTCCTTTGACTGGCAGATACCAGTGTCTTTTGTACATTTTACAGCCATATCTATATGATGTAATTCGGAAGTATTATCATGTCAAAAGTGATTATGAATAAAATACATAAATCAGCTTCACGCTGTATTCCGCACACACAGGGTAGGCAGAGGGAAACTAGTGTTAAGACACTCCGTCGCCCAGTTTCCGCCGAATTCTAAAGGCATTGCGTGTTGAATGGTGAAACTCGACGTCAGAGCGAAGAAATGGAAATATACATTTAAATAAATAATTCATCTCCTCGAGTGGGGATCGAATTCACAACAAGTCGATTTACACTTTGCGTCCCTGCACTACAACTGCTCTCAAAAATCATTATAACTAGCCGTTATATTTTTTTAAATGTGATTATGTAGAAATTTCTTTCCAATTTTTAGTCTTATGACCAAAACTTACTTTCAGTTGAATAAGCTTTTGTGTCATTCTAGTTACGCGTGTAACACAATTACCACGAGTCCAGTAAGGGAAGTTAGCGTATTCAGAACGAGCAGTCCGTGAAAAGGGCAGACGTGTGGTCACCCTTGCAGGCTAATGAAAATTCTTTGCGCAAATATTTGAACATACGGCCGTAAGTGACAAGTTTAATGGAATTGATGTACTACTACATACTTTTATAGAAGTTTTTACAGATGCCATTTCTATTTTTATTACGATTAAAACTGTTGATAAATATTTTTTTATAATAAATTATATATACATTTAAATAAATAGGCCATCGTGGCGTGAGAGTGTGACTATACCGCGACAATTGTGGGTTCGTTCCCCATTCGGGTGAATGAATTATTATTTATTAATGTTTTCATTCCTTTGCTCTGGCACCAAGGCAAAAGCCCGGCTTTAAGTTCCACCCGAAAAATTCAGCGGAAAGTGGGGAACGAACTCTTTTAGCACTAGGTTCCGTCTGCCTACCCTACTATATGCGGAATACAGTATAAATCTTATATTTTTATATACATATAATACATATATGAATAATATAAAAATATTAATTAATACAACATGTATTATTTTACTCAAGTAAAATTTGAACGTATTTCTGAAAAAAAAATCAAAATAGCCATATATTACGTTAATGTGCGATTGTTTATTTCTTTTCTCGATCTCATTCTCCGTGCAAGTAATAACTTATACTTGGATTTTATCCAAACGAATCTTCGGAATGCTCTTGAAATGAAGGAGGGTGCTACATGACCACTAAAGTAACTTTATACGCTTGTCTGATTCGAGCACTACCAATAAGGAAAGTTTTATTTTATGGAGACTTCTTATAGTGATAGTTTAGTCACACATTTATTATGTCATTAACATAGTATATTGAGACATTCTATTGCCTAGTTATATGAAATAATACAGACATATAAAAAATCCAATTTGCAAAATGGTAGATATATTATGACTGATTTATATATGTTTTAGTTTTTATAACATCAGTTTTCTTCATATTTTTTGCTCTTCGTTAAGCCATATAAGCCAAATCAGTTGATGAATATTAACAAAAAAACTTTACATATTGGGTTTTGTTGTATTTACATCGATATTTCTATTATTTTTTAACATGACTTCAATATTAAAAAAAATACCTGCTTCATTAAAAAAAAATCTCTAATTCAATCATTACTGCCTTGGTGAGGACAATGATTTATTTGAAATATTCATTAATTGTTTATATTGTCGTAGACATGACTAATTGTGAATGAATACATGAATGATAGCTATAGGTTGAATTTCTCTCTAGGAAAATAATTTACGAATAAATAAAAGAGTTCTTAGAAAAAGTGCTCCGTTAGCTTCCGCCACACAGCATGTAATATATCTGAATGGGTGGAAAGAGAAGATCGGAGTTATTTATTATTAAGTATTTTATATTTATGTAGCAAAAAGGAAGAATATAAGAAAAAACAAATACCTTTTATATTTAAGCCGATAAATATAACAAAAGCAAGTGCATATTCGAATAAATTAGAAGCCAAAAATATAGTAAATAAATTTATTATGATAAAATCATAATATATAGGTTTTTTCTTGTTGCTGTATTTTATTATAAAAAAAATAATCAACAGTATAAGCAAAATAAACTCACCAAAAGTAAGAGTTTATTTATTAAGATACTATTTAGTGGTATCTGTTAGATATTTTTTATGTAATATATATATATATATATATATATATATATATATATATATATATATATATATATATATATATATATATATATATATATATATATATATATATATATATATATATATATATATATATATATATATATATATATATATATATATATATATATATATATATATATATATATATATATATATATATATATATATATATATATATATATATATATATATATATATATATATATATATATATATATATATATATATATATATATATATATATATATATATATATATATATATATATATATATATATATATATATATATATATATATATATATATATATATATATATATATATATATATATATATATATATATATATATATATATATATATATATATATATATATATATATATATATATATATATATATATATATATATATATATATATATATATATATATATATATATATATATATATATATATATATATATATATATATATATATATATATATATATATATATATATATATATATATATATATATATATATATATATATATATATATATATATATATATATATATATATATATATATATATATATATATATATATATATATATATATATATATATATATATATATATATATATATATATATATATATATATATATATATATATATATATATATATATATATATATATATATATATATATATATATATATATATATATATATATATATATATATATATATATATATATATATATATATATATATATATATATATATATATATATATATATATATATATATATATATATATATATATATATATATATATATATATATATATATATATATATATATATATATATATATATATATATATATATATATATATATATATATATATATATATATATATATATATATATATATATATATATATATATATATATATATATATATATATATATATATATATATATATATATATATATATATATATATATATATATATATATATATATATATATATATATATATATATATATATATATATATATATATATATATATATATATATATATATATATATATATATATATATATATATATATATATATATATATATATATATATATATATATATATATATATATATATATATATATATATATATATATATATATATATATATATATATATATATATATATATATATATATATATATATATATATATATATATATATATATATATATATATATATATATATATATATATATATATATATATATATATATATATATATATATATANACGTTTCCGCAGCTGATTTTTATAAATGTTATTTATGAATATCTGGACTATAAAACAACATCAAATGTAACGCGTCGGTAGACGTCGGTAACTGTCAAAAGTCTCGATGAACTTTAAACACGTACCTTTTTTCTCTTCACTTATTGTTAATATTTTTTAGAGGAATATAGTCACAAAATCCTCAATATAATAATTGTTTTAAAATCTACATACTATAGGCTTTTTAAAAATATATAACACTTTATACCTATTTGCACACTTTTTTAAGGAAATTATGTTTAAAGTATCGATGCGAACAACCTGAAATAGACATTCTTACGTATTACAATTTCTCACAATAAAAAAATATATATTCCAAAAGTAGTTCACGAAAAAATAATTCATTACATTAAAGGTCCACTATTATACTATTAAAAAAAAATAAAAAGTGCGTCAAGGACGACTTTAGTAAAAATGAATTTTGCTCTGCCGTTGTTCTACCATTATCCATAGTGCGTGGCAATGAATTTGGTCCCGCAGAACCCACGCAATATCTTGAAATTGGGCACTTCGTGGGGAATGTAGTGTCTACACTAGGTTCCCTCAGTCCACCCAAAAAGCGTGAAGTGACTGCTACTAAAAATAAATAAGTAAATCAGCTTCACGCTGTATCCCGCACACAGCAGGGTAAGCAGTGTTAACACAATTACGTTAGTAAGCCTAGTGTTAACACACTCCGTTCCCCCCTTTCTGCCAAATTCTGGAGGCATTGCGTATTGAGTGGCAAAACTCAACGCCGCGCTTTGCCTCGATACCAAAGCGAAGAAATAGAAATATAAATTTAAATAAATATTTCATCTCCTCGAGTGGGGATCGAACCCACAATCAGACGGTTTTACAGTCACACTTTGTGTCCCTGCACCACGACTGGCCTCATGAAGTTACTGCTACTACTATTAAATTATACTGAAATAACCACACGCCTATACCACAGAGACATATTTAAATGACTTAAGACTGCGAGAAAACCTAGAAACTGCTGTACACCGGCGTACCAACAAAGTGGACTCCAGACGATAGGTCATTAGTAATCGATAATGAGCAGTACGTGCTTAATGCGTATCGAGAGCGACCTAATTGGATTTGCAAATCAATTAATGTTGAACATCGCATCATTATACGTACACACAATATTGTAAAGTCAATAGCGGTCCGGCATTCATAGCTAATTGATTAGTAACTGGAGTGATTGGAATCGCCTTACGGTATAGTGATCGTGTCTACGGGTTGAGTTACTCAAGCAATGTGGGTGTAGAGGTATTATTTTTTTATTATTTTTTAGTAGACAGATGGAGACTGGGAACCTAGTCTTAAGAGATCCCGTTCCCAATAAGTCACTTTCGTTCCACATTTGTCGTCGAATTTGTAGGGAAGGAATTTCGTGTTGCTTTATTTCGTTACCAGAACCGAAAATGAAAATACAAAATATTTAATAAGTTAAGCGGGATTCGAACCCGCAACCTGTCTTGTTTACAATCTCATGTTTCTGGGGCAGAAAAGTGCGCCACAATTTGCCTATATTATTTATTCAATATGATATTATAAATGTAAATCGGGTAAAATTATTGAGATGTAAATACATCTATAGTAATTTCTTTGAACTTAAAAAATTTTAAAGCTTACATGTTAAATGTACATTTACATAAATATATATATTTACATAATATGTAAATACATTTACATAAATGTATTTACATAAATGTATTTACATATTATGTAATTTTTTTATTAAAAAATTTTGAACGCTGTAAGTTTATATAGCATTTAATTTTTTTTCCTATATTTAAAAATATTTACTAAACCAAGGATTTCTGTGGTTTAACATGGAGCTATGACGAAATTGAGTATTAACTCAGTTTTATCTAATGTGCATACATGCCGTTCAATACTAATGACATGTTAAACATTGTCATTGCTACATGACATGTGAAATTATGTATGCGTATATGTAGCTCAATTATAAATTATGATGAAGCCATGCGAACGACAATATGATGGTCGGGGATTCTATTCCCTCTCAAGGGAGTGAAATATTTTATGGCAAGACGCAGCGTTGAGTTCCGGTACTCAACATGTAATACTCAATAGAAGAATGGTATGTCTTAAGACTACCAGATTCGCTCTGCCTATCCTGCTATATGCGGGATACAGCGTGATTTTCTTAGAATTCAGTTGCAAAAATAATCACATTCTTGTTATATTCGTTTTTCTTCCGTGTGCTATTTTATCTTCACTGAAAGAAATAGGCCAAGTTGGTTCAAAGTACGCAACAAGTAAGTAGTTTGCAAAAAAATCGCAAACGCTTCGTGTCATCCCTTTACTGTGTCCAGTTAAATTGTAAAAATTAGAACAATATAAAATATTTTTTGTAGTTTTTTAACTATATATTGTTTTATTAATATATTTCATAAGTTTTTTGAAAAAAAAAACGTGTATATAAGCAGCAGCTTATATAAGCATATTCTTAAAGATGTAAAATAAGGTGTCTTAAATATCTTTGCCCTAAATAAAGTTCCCTGACGTGGAGGGCAGCCTCGTAATATTCTCAATAAAATGCTGTTGACCTTTCTCTTTGTACCGGAGTATAACGATATGACCTCTACATTCCGCTAAGAATATCTTAAAAGTGGAGTATTTCATCGATCAATCTCTTTAGTGTCACCTTCATCCTGCGAGTCATTCAAGATGTGGAGTTGCTATGGCGAAAATAAGTTTTAAATTTATATTAAACTTACTTTGCTTGTAGTTTTGTCTCGTTTGGTTTCCGTGGCCTTTCTATTCACAATGTTTGAGAAAAGAGCACACTATGCATAAAAAAACCTTGATATATTATCACATTTATAAATTTACTTAATAAGAGGCCAGTCGTGGCGCAGCGGCACGAGGTGTGACTGTAAAACCGACTGGTTGTGGGTTCGATCCCCACTTGAGGAGATGAAATATTTACTTAAATTTATTTTTCCATTTTCCTCACTCTGGTGTCGAGGTTAAGCCCGGCATTGAGTTCTGCCACTCAACACGCAATGCCTCCAGAATTCGGCAGAAAGTGAGGAACGGAGTGTCTTAACACTAAGTTCCCTCTGCCTACCCTGCTGTGTGCGGGATACAGCGTGAAGCTGATTTTTTTTTTACATAATAAAAACATACTTTTTCAATTATAAATTGAAATTAATATTTATTGAGACCATTCATGGCGCAGGGGTACAAGCATGTGACCGTAAACGCGACAGATTGTGAGTTCAAACCGCACTCGATGAACGGAAATATTTAATATTTTCATTTCTTCGCTCTGGTATTGAGGCAAAGCACGGCGTTTAGTGCCGCCAGTCAACACACAATGACTCCAGAACTCGGAAGAAAATGTGAAGAGCAGTGTCTTAACACTAGGCTGCCTCTGCCTACCCTGCTACATGCGGGATACAGCGTGAAGCTATAGAAAAACAAATAACAAATATACTAGTATGTGGAGTGTTAGTAAAAATATTGTAAAGGTATCAGGCGTTAAGGCTTTGGATTACACGCTCGCGTTTTAGCAATCAAGTTATACGTTCACATCCCGCCTCTGTGAAATTTGTATATGGCTGTTACAACTTTGTTGTTAGCACCTCGTAGGAAAATTTTATAAAGTTTTACAAATGGCCATTTCGTTAGAGAACATGTTATACAGAATATATATTTTATTATACTATGTTCAAAATTTCAATATACATGTAAAAAATACAATTCAGTTGATATACTATATATTGAATAAAAAGTATATTATGAAACTCTATTTTTCGACAATGAACATAAATAATGAGTTTTGAACGAAGTTACCTAATCGTTCATGAATCTTTCTTTTTTTCTTAGCTTCACACTGTATGCCTAACGGGGTAGCCAGAGAGAAAGGGGCACTACGGTCTCTGTGTACCTCTTTCGCCTCGTCCACTATTATCAACATCTTCATACATGCCCTCCAGGACGTCCTCATACTTTTTACCCGTCACCTTCCTCCAATATCAAGGGCCAAGGCCACCAAGTGGCTAGTAGTCCAAAGTGTGAAGCTCCCTCACAATATTCATCTCAAGTAAACAATTCTGTGTTTTATATACATTTATTGATCTACCAGTAAACCGATAGCCTCTTAAAATTATTGATCAAGGCTTTTCATTATTACAATAATTATTAATAATATACAAAACAGATACTACGTAGCGAATACGTTCCAATCCCAAAACTATAAAAATGGAGACTACTTCTCAACAACGGAGAAATAAACAAAAGAAAGAAAAACAATATTTCCTTCATATTTAGACACATACATGCTTCTATGTGTAAAGCATTTAGATTACAGTAAATTGAACCATGTCATATCTACTTAGCTATATGTATATACGGAGCTTAAAAGCATAGGTCAGTGCATCGGATATCGACGATAATTTGTGTATTGTCCGCTAATACGCACTCTGAGCCAAATGGCAAGTAATTATCGCTCTCTCAACGACTTATTGAATGCTGCCATTGCCGTAAATAAGGCAGGATATAACAGGTACTTTGAACTCAAAATTCTGTATAGGGTAATAAGGCTCAAATGTCAATTTTTAAAGTATTGGTTGGTTTTAGTTTTCTGGATAAAATTTAATAAATATAGTTTTAGGATGATTTGCGTTATGTTGTCTACTTTACATTTATCTTAGTATTCCATTTTTTTTTTCGGGTATCTGGGAACTTAGTTACGCCATTAAGACACTTTCGTGGCCCGTGACTTTCCGTGAAGGCATTGTGTGTTGAATGGCGGAACTCAACGCCGCGCCTCGACACCAGAGCGGAGAAAATGGAATTATTAAATATTTCATTTTCTCAAGTATAAATCGAGCCTTTCAACGTTTACAGTCACACGCTTCTACCACTGCGCTATGACTGGCGTCAATTTTGA
The DNA here is from genome assembly GCA_013403705.1 of Heliconius hermathena. Lineage (NCBI taxonomy): Eukaryota > Metazoa > Arthropoda > Insecta > Lepidoptera > Nymphalidae > Heliconius > Heliconius hermathena. The sequence goes on along the minus strand of JAAIXJ010001631.1, from coordinate 26,867 downwards.
GCTTAATGAAATTCATAATGAATAATTCTTAATTATTTTTAAATGAAATTTATAAAAGATTATTATTCAATTTTTATACAACGAACAGATTTAGTGACAAAGCTCTACCTGTTTTTTTAACTAAGACTTGCATGTCACATATACGTCTGTACGTTTTCGGATAAATTACTCTATTTTAAATGCCATATAAGGTAAGTCCCAGAAGAGAATAGCAATGAAATCTTTAAAAAGTATACTAAATAGCATTTTGAATGAAATTCTAATTAAAAATATCATTAGTTCAAACAATATTATGTACCAAAATAACTCTAAACTAAATTGAAATCACGTAATTCCAGACTTCGGTGCAGCTCGTTAGAATGTAGTTAATAGTCGCAAAAATTCCTGTGTGTTTGTCTAAAACCAATCCGTGAAAACACTCTTGTTCAATAAAAAATAAAAATATTCTTTCTATTTTATCGAGGCCAGTCGTGGCGCAGAGACACAAAGTGTGACTGTAAAACCGACTGGTTGTGGGTTCGATCCCCACTCGAAGAGATGAAATATTTACTTAAATTTATATTTTCATTTCTTCGCTCTGGTGTCGAGGCTAAGCGCGGCGTTGAGTTCTGCCACTCAACACGCAATGCCTCCAGAATCCGGCAGAGAGTGGGGAACGCAGTGTCTTAACACTAGGTTCTTCTGCTTACCCTACTATGTGCTGGATACAGCGTGAAGCTGATATTTTATAGAATGATTTTTTTTATTGACAATAAGCACGTTCCTTTATATGCATACGTTATACGTATTTACATATATTATACAGGTTTGCTTGAAAACAGAAACGGATATGAGTTCAGTCAGTTTCAATAAAGACATGAATATCACACAAACGTCTCTATATTTTCGATAGTGACTCGGTTTTAAATCTCACATGAGATAAACCCTACAAGATAATAGCAATAAAAAATTTTAAAAAGCACACTAATAAATAGAAAACTATTCTCCTTTTTTCAACTTCACGCGGTATCCGTATGTAGCACCCTGCTACAGAGGTAGACGGAGCTTATTGTTGAGACACTCAGCTCTCCTCATTCGCTGAATTCTGGAGGCTTTACTGGTCCTCAAATCAGCTCTAACCTCAAGTCTACTTCTTATTTAGTTTTGTTGAAATGCTTAATCGATAAAGATTAATAATGGAAGAATTAATTTTATGTAATCTATTTTTTTGGACTTACATATGTAAATCATTTACGTCGTATTTAAATATTAAGTCAGTTATTTTAGCATATTTGGCTATTTGTTACTTAATCCTGCGTAATCAAGTAATTATTAACATTTGACTTAAATATTGAGGCCAGTCGTGGCGCAGGGGCACAAGGTGGGACTGTAAGATCGACTGGTTGTGGGTTCAATCCCCACTCGAGGAAATAAAATATTTACTTACATTTATATTTTCATTTCTTCGCTCTGGTGTCGACGCAAAGTGCGGCGTTGAGTTCCGCCACTCAACACGCAATGCTTCCAGAACTCAGCGGAAAGTGGCGAGCGAGTGTGTCTTAACACCCTCTGCCTACCCTGCTGTGTGCGGGATACAGCGTGAAGCTGACTTATATATTCGAATATTAATAATATACATACATATGGATATTATGAAATGCAGAATTAGTAAATTTAATATTTCATAATAATATTACTACCTAAAATATATAAACGAGTTAGCAATAAATTTCGTCCATCGACGACTAACTCTGAAACTTGGATCAAGTTGTTCTAATTAAATTATAGAGGGGTTCAAAGGCAGAATGGATAACATCTATGCACTGACTAAGCTATGGAAATGATTTACCAAGTTCTAGAATGTTCGGTAAAACGGATGGTACACGATGGGATTGATTAAGCATGATAAGCCGCAATCGAATAAGGGCGAATCGAGTTTAGTGGTTACCACTGAAAATGTATATATGTATGTGAGTTTCTAGGTTTTATAATATGTACGGACAGTGGTCTTTATGTAGTTAACTATAAGAACATGATCAAATATTGTGGGTGGAAATTAAATTTTGAGTATTTTCATTTCCTCACGTGGTGTCTTAACAATAGAGTGTTTTAACACTAGCTTCGCGGCTTTCCTTTGGCCTGCTATGCGGGATACAGCGTGATGCTAAAAAGAAAATGAAAGCCGAAAATATAAATATATAATAAAAAATCCATATGACAATTTTGCAGTTCAAGTAACATTTTTTTTTTATCTTTGAGAATATTTTAGCAACCGTATCAATTTTTTTGCGTGTAAAAAGTTTACATATACATATGTGCCTTAGTAAGCTAAGTTTACATGTCTTCATTTAGAATAACACAGTTTGAATTGGTATACAAATATAGCACGAAGCTGATCTTGAGTGCAGACCACCTTAAAACAACAAATTTACATTTAAAGGTAAATTACCACACTGTAGTAGTGCAATCTGTCTGTTAAATAGTTTCAACCGATACCCTTAAAAGTAACTTTTTTATTGTCTTTCATTATTATCATAAGGAATTTTGTTTAGTATTTATTAGAAGAGCAAGTCTATATTTTTTTCATTCTCGTATCATATTCGGTATATTTAAAAAAATCAAAATGAATACAATTCGATTGACATTTCTTTTTGTAACAGCTATGTATTATATATCGTTAGCATAAACGAAGTGCTCGGCGCCGTCTCCGTGGCGCGTGACTGATGTTTTTACTAGGCCTACTTGCGACGTTTATTGCACCTTTACTCAGAACAAACATCACAGAATATATACTACTATATTTACATAAATATAAACAATATATATGATCAAATCGTCCAAGTCAATCAAAATAGGAAATATATATATATATATATATATATATATATNATATATATATATATATATATATATGACAAAATTAAATTATCAGTATATACACAATGGAAAAAATAGATTTATGTTTTCATAACCATGCTGAATTATTCTTAAAAAATGTTTTCTTTTATTAAACAATTTTTCCGAAAATGCAGCAATGAGTCACACCAGCGGCTCAAAATTTTACTATAACAGTTATTCCATTTAGTACTACGCACACCAAATAAAATAATAGTTTTTGTTTCATCAAAATCGGGTCAGCATTTCCAAAATTACAACGTTGTCATGTTTCATAGCTTTTTTAAATTTGCGCTTCTTCGCCCAGTCGCTGTGTGACGTCACGTGGCGACTATCTATTTTTTATATGTGCTGATAACAAAAACGTCACTGTGACTCACTGACCGTAATTATCTCCATTTATTATTAAAGATAGAACTAAAAAATAAATAAGATTATTACACATACATATTTTATTGTTAGACATAAAGTAATGTGAAATATACCATAACAACTTTCTATTTTGTTAAAAAAAATCTAGCTTCAAATTGTATTCTGCATATACCTAAGTAGGCAGAAAGAGAGAAACTAATGATAGAACACTCTGTTTCCCACTCTCCACTCAATTTTCGAGACATTGCGTGTTGAGTGACGGTACTCAACACCACACTTTTAGTCATATTACCAGAGCGAAAAGAAAATAATTGACTCAAACTTTTTTAAACATATCTTCTTCAAAATAGAAAATGTACATATTCCCGTCAATTTATTACTAAGCGCATTTAACACTTCTATTATTTTTTTATTGCAATAGAAAGATCTCATGTTTATATCGCATACGTTCGCATTTTATGGGTAACTGTGATGGGTTTGATTTGAATACCGTAAACACGTGTAGAAACGAATGCAAAAGCTACGAAGTTTTATAGGTATGTAGCAAAATTGACTTGCAATATCACTAAATATTCTATATTATCTCCTTCTCTTTTGTTTCCAGGAGGCGCGAGTTCGAGTCCCGCTACGTTCAAAATTTTATACGCTTTCTAAATAAGTATTCCTCTTTCCTAAATGTGGAATAACACTTTAAAAAAGTTTTAAAATATTCTATATTAAGTCACCTTGTGGCCTTGTCTCTGTGAAACTACTGTACAGATAACATACTGTATTCTCCAGAAGAAAATATGATTACCGAGGAAAGTAAAAGTTAGTAGATTATTTGACAAAGTAGAACGTGCATACTATTAAAATAATTCAATCTCTTCATCAATGCTTAATACATATTTGAAGATAGAATAGTTTCTCTGAAAACTATTTCAGAGAAACCTAACCTAAACTAATTTTTTCTTATAACTTAGATAACTTTTTTTATTTTTTTAAGTTTTTGTTTTCAGCTTCACGCTGTATCCCGCATAAAAGCGGGATAGGTAGAGTGAGCCTAGTGTAAAGATACTCCGCTTTCCACTTTCCGTGCAATTCTGGAGGTATTGCGTGTTGAGTGACGGAACTCAACGCCGCGCGTTGCCTCGCTACCAGAGCGGAGGAAATGAAAATTTTTAATATTTAATTTCCTCGAGCGGGAATTAAACCCACAACCTATCGCGTTTATAGTCGCACGCTGCAGCACGACTGCCTTCAAAATATACGTATCTTTTATATAAGGGTATACAACATTTACGATGTGGTATGTTTTCAAAGAGAAGTTATGACACAGGGAAAGCTGTAAAAGGATGATAGCTTTCACTCACGTACTGCCTTCCGTAGTTTGCTTACTGCGATTTGAAATCGTGCAAATAATAAACGTAGATACATATAAATATATAATATATTCTATTTTATCATGCCAAACTTTACTGTTCTAAAAAACTTCATATAAGTTTTCCATATTTTACCCCAGGAGGATAGCCAGAGGGAACCTATTTTTAAGTTACTCCGTTCCCCATTATTTTGTTATTTCTAAATAACTGAAACTAAATAAGTTTCATTGGTTAATAAAAAAATATATATTTGATAGTATCATATATTTATGGAACACTGAGAGAAAAACTTTCAGGTTCACTTTTAGTTATCTAGACTAGATAGTTCAACTTAATAAGTATCCTAGATTGACTCTAGGTTAACAAATATTGCTTGTTATTTTTTAAATACATTCATAATTGGCTTATAATATACATAAAAAAAACATGTAGAGGTTCAATTTTACAAGAATCAAGATTATTTATTTTAATAAATTTTATTGTTATTTTTGTATAGATACCAAATTAAAATAGGATCATACGTGAAACAAACTGAGGTTGAAACTGAGTTCTGAAAGAGTTAAGAAATATAAAAAAAATACTTTCGTATTTTTTTAGATTGAGATCCGTCTTTTCTTACAGAAGTTAGTTAAAAATAGATCCTTTTGTGAGTAAAACATATTTTCAGAAAATTGGTAAAATAAAATTTCCACATTAATTAATTGTTTATTTCAACTAATTAAAGAAAATGATACCTACTAAAAAGGATTCTTATCAATGATAAATAAATAAAAACAAAATTATCTATAGATATGTCTTGTTGATAAAACGATTATAAAAATATTTTAACAATTTATCAAAATTTGATCTCAGTATTTAAATTCTTATATGAATCATCATCTATTTGAACGAACGATAGTAAATACTCACAACTTCGTATGCGTTGACTAAAAAACCTAAATATGAGATTTAGGTTTTATTTCCGATTTTCCGGAAGGAGGAGGAACTTTATTTGTTTGTTTTTTTTGTTTGTTTTTTGTTTGTTTGTTTGTTTAAGCAATCTAGAACTACTGGTCGGATTTAGTGTTTTTTGTTTTGTATGAAAGTTACATCCCTCATTATTGTCATAAGCTATATAACATTACGGTGTTAGTGTTAGTTAAACTTAAATAACGAAATAACAATAATAATGAACGCCATAGAATTTCTTTAAGCTCTGCAAAAATAGTCAAATATATAATATGTAAAGTATATATTGTATGAAAAAAAAATCTATTTGTTTTTGTTCTAAAAAAAGTACAATAAAGCATTTTGGGGCCAAAAAAAATAAAAAATTGAAAGAAAGAGATATGTTACCGTTTTTTTATTTAACAATGATGTTGAAACTTACGAGTGAAAGTTATTTCATCATCTAGGAAATTTTACGCTAGCAATGAATATAAGTGCATTTAATTACGCATTGATAAAATTAAAAAAAATCCTTGTTTTGGTTTTTTTTTGGGACTTTTTTTTCCCAGGTTTCTTGGTTTTTTTCTCAGTTTTTGATCTTTTTTTTCGTTTTCAATGTTTTGTTGTTTGACATATTTTGTGAATTATTATTTGTACAATGATTGTAAAATAGGCCGAAACTTAGAATTCTTCATTGTAAGTTGACACCGTCTCAAGCAGCGTAGCATAGTGCTTGCAATTTCTCAGTGATAGATTGACATTTGTGGAGCATTATCATATATATCGGAATTTATGTGAGAACAACTGCGTTCGCGCAGTTACACAACAACATTTTCTGTTAAATTTGAAAATCGAGTCAACTCCAAAAGTCCAAAAAAAGACGCCAACACTTGAATTACGATTTATTTAATGCCTAACAATATAGATAACCAAAGTAAAATAATTAATACATTTTTAACATTTTTAGAGGCCAGTCGTGGCGCAGCGGCACGAGGTGTGACTGCAAAACCGACTGGTTGTGGGTTCGATCCCCACTCGAGGAGATGAAATATTTACTTAAATTTATATTTCCATTTCTTCGCTCTGGTGTCGAGGTTAAGCGCGGCGTTGAGTTCTGCCACTCAACACGCAATGCCTCCAGAATTCGGCAGAAAGTGGGGAACGGAGTGTCTTAATACTAGGTTCCCTCTGCCTACCCTGCTATGTGCGGGATACAGCGTGAAGCTGATTTATTTTTAACATTTTTAAACTGTTATGGCACACTTAGGAAAGAAAAATACTTATTAAGACAACGATTAAAAATTTGAACGTAGCGGGATTTGAGGCGCGGGTTCAAATCCTGCTACAATCAAATTCTCATACGTTCTTTTTATAAATAAAAAAGGATTCTTTTAGTTTTTTGTTTTTTTTTTCAGAGGTTTAATTGAACCAAGTTCCTTTTATTCCCTGAGAAGACATTCCCGAGGGATGCCTCAACAAAAGACACAAGTTTATTTCGGCACTGTTCAGCAATTTACCGAGAAAGACTTGTGCGGCCAAAGTAAACAACGTCCATTGTGCTTCATCTATCTCAAAATCTAATAAATGCTAAAATCTTTTAACATATCATTGATATGCAGAAGAAACAGCGTAGGGGACAGCACGCAGCCTTACGAGATGCCAGCGTTTACGGGTATGTATTCCAAGCAAAAACCAATGCCACCTTTAAGCTGCTCCCAGTCAGAAAGCTGGCGATCCACTCGCAGAAATTCTCGGGGAGCCCGTAGGATGGAAGTTTTACAAGGAGCGCCACATGATACACGCGATGGAAGGCATGGTACAGAACTTCGATGGGCGAGTCCGGCTCGCTCTTAACCGGTTTTTTCTTAAATACATTTAAATAAACATTCGTATATTTATAAGCGGGCGTAGCTGCACAGGAGTCGCTTGTATACAGGGTGGAAGCGTCAGCGCTCCTTTTACGAGAACAGCATATAGGGTAAAATATTTCAAACCCATACCTAAAGAAAGTAATCAAGATACGTCAACAGTTTAGACATAGGTTTTTTTTTCATTTCACAATGTTTATCCATATCTGTATTTCGTGTGACGCAGTTACGCATAGATATGGATAACGTAAACACATACTACTACAAAAATACTGCTAAACAACTTTGAACTTTGCCGCCAATACCTACGACTCGATTTTGGAATGAGGCGTATGCGGTATTCCCTTTGATAGGTTTATGTGTGCGTGCGTCGTTCTTGACAAATGGCGCTTTATTTTACAACGACAATTTTATTATTTATTTTGTTTAAAAAATTAACTTTTTCATTTTCGGGAAAAAAAATAAATTGTATAAGGCTTTTATAGAGTAGTTAAAATTATGGTTTCATTTAAAGTGGTGCTGACAAAAACACTGTATATATATAAAATTATATGCATCTCTAGATAAAATATAGATAAGCATCATCGTAACACAGTTACAAAAAGTGCAGCTATCGATTAATGTGGTTCATTTGTTATTTAGGAAATAATTATATGTTTTTTATTATTAAGGACGTGTAACTAAAAATGTTTTTAGTTATTTAATAATAACAAAAATATTATAATACTTATACACAAAGGAGACTGAAACTATTCCATACATTTTTGGGCCCAGAATGTAAAGAGATGAAAATGATATTATTTAATAGATTTAGGTACATCATTCACTGCTGAGTTATTAGAGATTTAATAAAAGTGAGGTTAAATTCGCAGCACAATTTCTTGACATCAACTTCTATAAAATACGTGATTACTGAGTTGTTTAAGCATTAATGTTTATTATTTATAAATAAAACACATTTTAATGAATATTTTTTTCTTCTTCTATTAATAATAAAATATCATCTAGGAAGTGTGCAAGTGGAACTAAATTATTTTGGTACCTAGCCCAACTCAGGTACCATATAATACTCATAACATGAGCACAGCAGCATTCGTCTTCCTACAATACAATTGCAGTATTTCATAGCAATAGCTTCCCTTCCTCTACGAGAGCTGTCAATTAAAATGTAACAGAAATGTTTTCCTGCTTATATGTTGGGATTATATCTGACCTCTAAGTAACCAGGTGATGGTGGTTTTCATTGTCTAAAGGTCGTCGGACTAGGGTATTGCAGTGTCCATTGGCTATCCCATAATTCACGCAGCGATTCATATCCATGGCGTGGTGGTCGTAAGATCCAAAAGATTTCGGAATCTATCTAGATTCGAATATAAAACAAACGGGAAAGCACTCAAAATGCATCGACACAAACGTAATGAGAAAAGCAAAAAATACAAAAAAATGCAAGGTGTCATTGTCAATCAGCTGTCACATATCTCATTTAAAATATGATTGATTTTAATCGATTAAGGATCTAAAACTTATTTTTTCATTTTTCTCCACTTCCAGATGGTCCATTAATTTATTATTTGCTATTCTAAAAATAAAAAAAAATAGTAATTTTTTAGACCACATCTCAATTCTTTACGTTTTGGCCCAAAAGTTTCAGTTTTCTTTGCAAGATATATTATTTATTATGAAGATTGCATTTTTATCACATTTTAGCATCGCATATGATAGTGATATCATGATTTTTTTTTCTTTTAAGAAAGATTAAAACACTTTGTAGGTATTAATACTTTTATTATACTTAAAAACCACTTATAAATAAAAATTAATACATTGGTATATTTTTGGACATCCTATAAACCTATTAAGCCTTAAATACGTTAGAGTTCTAAAACGAATATTTCTCAAATATATTTTTAAATAATTTAAAAAATGAGATTACGTTTTGTATACATATGTGTTATATGATTCATTCACAAGAAAAGTAGGAATTATCACTCAAATACAAGTTATATCACTAAATATAACTTAACAAGTGAACTATAAAAAATATTATATAAAATTTTCAAGCTATAATTGTGTGCCAATATATGCGTTGCATTTTGGACAGTAGTGTACAGCTTTCTTGCAGACGTCCGTGCAATATGGTATAGGGACACATGGCCAGCATCTGAAATAAAAAAAATCAATCAAATAAAAAAAATATATTAAAAGATAAATTGATTTTCATTTATCACATACCTCAATGTAGAAGAATTTTATATCAACATTAAAAATATTTCATGATTTTGATTATTAACAGTAATAAGCTTAATTCTGTTTATCTACAACAAAAGTACTTAAAACATGTAAATAAAACTAAGAACTAAAACCAGTCTAGCACATATTATATTATTTTCAAAATCTACATTATACCTTGATGCATTATCAATGTCTTGATAGAAGCAGTTAATGTCATCGACCACAGGCTACTCAGTACTTAATAAATTAAAAAAATAAACGATATACAGGTATAAATATATATTTGCACTTATTATTTTCTAAAAGTACCGGAGCTCGTTAAATAGATTTTTTTTTGCTTTTAGAGTATTTTGTGTTTTCGATAGATTATAGAGAGTCAAAAAGAAAATTTTATATTGATTATTTAGATTTTTTGAAAAATTTTCAATCTTTTTTTGCATCAAATATTGTAATTTTTAATAGTGTAAATGGATCAATCGTGAATAATCAAAAATATTACAAACAATAATACTTACCCTATAAGACACAATATGCCAGCTACGACATGAGTACGGAGCGAAACCGACCTCTTAATTCTTGTAACAATACGCTCATTACACGAACTACACACCATTGCTACAGGTTCATTTCCTAATGTACTTGCTATAACCATAGCTGGCGCACTCACAGGTTGAACTGTCACTATATTTCCATTATATTCGGCAGAATCATAATTTGGTGGAGAATTCGGTGGTCCTGGGTAGGCTGGTAGCTGTGCAGGGTCTGATGCAGCCGATTTTGTTACATTTACTGAAAATATTGTAGTTGCGTTACAAATTAAAATATATATGATATAATTAAAAGTTCAATCCTTATGCAAAAAATGTTTAAATTCAACTTATTTTTTAGTCTTTATGTCGTGTTTAAAAAAATCGCTTCTTTAACTAACAAATCATTAAAATCTACTAATAATAGTTTATTACTTTACTTCAACCACACATTGGGTTTAGTCCAATCTAATTATCTTGTTAAAGATTAAATAAAGAAATTAGAAGATATGAAGATATATTTAGTACAAAAAATATATTCTTACCTTGGCCTTCCATTTTGCAACACTCAATATCACGATTGGATCGCTACTAATTTTAGATACCAATATCACATAATATATACAAATTCGAGTACAATTTTCGTAAAATTTTATCTACGATACGGCAGAGATAATCTTTTGGCTATCAATATAAGAAATAAAGTATGTTTATTTATGTAATATTTCCAACTTTACGTCTTTCTATCTTTTCGTAGATCAGGCATAAAATACCTAACGAAGTCTCCTTTTATCTGAGACAGCCTAAGAGCTATGTTTTTTTCTTTTTAACTTCATACTTTATTCCGTATATAGCAGATTAATAAGCATAGGGATTTCCTCGAGTAGAAATCCAACTCACAACCGTCGTGTTTACAATCACACGTCCAAGCGTGGCCCAAGCCACTGCGTCATGGCTATGTGCTAAGAGCTATCTAGCAGAGTTTAATTGCTGTGTTAAACTAGGCCCGAAAAAAAAATACTATTACTATTATAAAGATTTCTGACTGCAAACGCAGTGGTTATAAATTCAATAAACATTCGTAAGAATATATTATTTTATTGTGGTGGTGATTTTCGTCACTCAACGTCGATTCTTCTCAGTCATCTTGTTTCGAATTTGGGCGGAAAGCAAAGAGTAGAGCGGTGTCTCCCAACGTGGGGCCTTCGCCCCATATTCTGATAGTTAAGGTTGACAATTCAAAAATGGACTCGACGTGACTTTAACCTTTTCGCTGCAGGCCATTTAAATGTATTGCTAAATATGGGTGCCAAATTTAACAAAAAAAGCAATTTCCAAAATAGTTGCTGTAAATAACTGTTAGTCAAAATTTTTCATATTCAGATACGATACTTTATATACAAGTAAATAATAATCAATAATCAGCTTCACGCTGTATCCCGCACATAGCAGGGTAGGCAAAGGGAACCTAGTGTTAAGACACTGTTCCCCACTTTCTGCCGAATACTGGAGGTATTGTGTGTTGTGTGGCAGAACTCAAAGCCGCGCTTAACCTCGACACCAGAGCGAAGAAATGGAAATATAAATTTAAGTAAATATTTCATCTCCTCGAGTGGGGACCGAACCCACAACCAGTCAATTTTACCGTTACACCTCGTGCCGCTGCGCCACGACTGGCCTCAAAGGCATCGGCTAAATAATTCACAAAGTAAATCATTTGTGAATTATTTAGCCAGTGTCTTTGAAACACTAAATATATTAAATAAGTAACTCCAAGAAACAAATTACTCTTGTTGATGCAAAAGCGAGAGTATTTGATTTCATTACCAATATGGAACTATGTCAGAAATATATTAAGAACAAAAACTTTGACCAGTTTCATTGGCTACAAAAATGTGAAGTAACTGATACCACTTTACGTCTTATTGTCAATCATTTGAATATTCTATCCGTTGATTTCAAAGAAAAAAATTTAATTTAAAACAATTTGATTTCCCAACATGGATGATGCAGCCAATATTTGTGGATTTATCTGATATATCAATATTAAAAAGAACTTCCAGATTGCAAAACTCTACGAGTTCTTCTTGATATGAAAACTTTCTTTAAAATAAAATTATAAAATTTTGAATGTAAATTTCAGTTTTGCATCATATGTTTAAAAATTTTACTTACTGTATTTCATAATGATTTCTTCCTAGAACCTATCATTTGTTTCTTAAGTGAGCAAATATATTTTTTTTTATTTTAAAGATTATGTATATTTTAAATAAAAGTTTTAGAAAGGTTAAAGTAAAAAAGTTTGAGAAGCACTGGAGTAGAGGGCTTCCTCTTAGTAGCAGCAACCAATAAAAATTAAGTTTGATCAGAGAAAAGTCGATTGCGCCATAATTAATAATTATTATTACCAATAAGTAAAGAAAATATAGTATGAGTCATATTGATACTTTAAATATAGTATGAGTCATATTGAACATTTTCTATTTATAAATTCTTATCGTCTAAATAATGAATGATACTAAGAAGATGATAAAAATAATAAAACCATTATCATAAATACAAAAATCTGCATAAAAAATATATATTTTTTTATTAATTATATTTTATAAATAATATAGCTTCGTTTGTAAATGGCATTTGCATGCAATGTGCCTGGTGCTTGTATATTATAAAAAGTAGAAAAAAGGGGAGAGGGGGTGGCATTAGATATAGTATCGGCAAGATAGATGACAGAAGTAAAATTAAAATTGTCAGTTCAAAATACGTACGACGCTATAAAGTAATTCATTCTGACGAATAGCGACTGAACCTATAACCATCGCGTTTACACTCAAGTATTATTTATAGGGAAGCAGGCCTATTTGCGCCATGATGTTTTAAAAATATATTGTTATCTAAAGCGTTTTCTTTTCAGTATTACTTACTCGACTTGACTTAAAATATAAACCTATTGATAAATCGTGCATCGTTCTTGACAAATGGCGTGCTATTTTACAACGATAATTTTATTATTTATATTGTTTAAAAAAAAACACTTTTTAATTTTTGGGAAAAATAATTAAATTGTATAATTAAGCTTTCATAGAGTAGTTAAAACTACGGTTTCATTTAAAGTGGTGCTGACAAAAAAAACACTCTGTATATATATAAAATTATATGTATCTATAGATAAAATATAGATAAGCGTCATCGTGACGCAGTTACAAAAAGTGCAGCAATCGAATAACTTGGTTCAATTGTTATTTAGAAAATTCATACCTATATTATAAATTCGAAAGTAACTCATGTCTGTCTGTCCTTTACGCAATCAGGGCCAAACCGCTTATTCAATTTGGATAAAATACTCATATAGAGATACTTGAGGGTCTTGGGATAAACATAGGTTACTTTATTTTTCTCATGATTGTAATTTTCTCGATATATACTAATATATTAAATTATATTTCAATTTGACAAGCAATTTATTCTGCTATATTAATAACAACCGTCGCTAAGCAACAAATAACTTTGTTGTTTTAACAAAAAGTTGCCCAAAATGGGTTTCCTGAACTCTTACATGGAGTGCGCTGACTCAACCTTAAGAGACATAATATAAAAATAATGTTTTATAAAAATATTGTCCTTTAAGAAATCAACTGAAAAAGTCTGCAATAGTATTTGTTTATCCCTGAAGGTTGAGGTACAGGAACCATTTTAACATATTTAATTTAAGTTTAATGTGTTTTCTTTGGTATTCATCCTTATCAAAATAAATATAATAGTCACCTTTGGCAGTTCACCTAGATTAAAATTATATTTTACTATTCACATACATTCTAGCAAGAGGCCGGTCGTGGCGCAGCGGCACGAGGTGTGACTGCAAAACCGACTGATTGTGGGTTCGATCCCTACTAGAGGAGATGAAATATTTACTTAAATTTATATTTCCATTTCTTCGCTCTGGTGTCGAGGTTAAGCGCGGCGTTGAGTTCTGCCACTCAACACGCAATGCCTCCAGAATTCGGCAGAAAGTGGGGAACGGAGTGTCTTAACACTAGGTTCCCTCTGCCTACCCTGCTGTGTGCGGGATACAGCGTGAAGCTAATTTATTTATTTTTATTTTATTTAATAAAAACATTTATTAATAATATAGCTGGTTTTATTTAGCTTTTTTTAATTAATATTTTACTTTGGTTACGTGTACTTTTTATTTTTGTTCATTTTAATTAGTTACGTATTTTTTCTAATAATAAGAATTTTCTCTACTTATTAATCTTTTTCGGTTTATTTTGATTATTTAGGCTTATATTTTCTTACCAATCCTATTGAAAACTGAAAATAATTTCATAAATATATTTAATAAATATTCGTATAGTACAAGCGGCTAAAGCCGCGTCCGTGTCCGCTAGTAATTATATATGTTTTTTATTATTAAGAACGTGGAACTAAAAATGTTTTTAATTATTTAATAATAACAAAAATATTATAATACTTATCTACAGCTACTAGCGGACGCGGACGCGGCTTCCCCGCTTGAACTATACGAATGCGAATCCGAAAAAGAATAATAAGTAGGGAAAATTCTTATTATTAGAAAAAATATCCAACTAATTTAAATGAATAAAAATAATAAGTAAACGTAACCAAAGTAAAATATACCATAATAAAAAAAACTAAACAAAACCAGTTACATTATCTATATTATCAAAGTAAAATAAACATTTAAAAGTATTAAAATTAAAAGTGTTGTGCTATGTTTTTGCAAGTGCATGCATAATTACATAATACTCAAATATAATAAAAAATAATTGTATATAAATTTTGTCTCTGTCTGTCTGTCTTTCTATTTCCCCGAGCTAATGTCCAGAACAACTAAACTGTTTTTTATTAGACTTTCAGTAATCGATTTTACTGATTTACCCGGGAAAAATCTTTGTACACGTTTTCCTTGCGCGCGTACATAGATTCTATATGAAATAACTACACTCTTTTCTACATTAAATTCTATAATTTTTGCAAGCAATATCAAATAAGATCCCAAAAAACTAAAACTATGATTTATTAAGTGAATAATAACGGTACAGATAACCTAACTGAAATAACCGACCATTCTTTCCTTAATACTTAAATATTATTATGCCGATGCCGCGCAGGGCCGAAACTTACATCACACCAAGAAATTAATGTCTGTAAGTTGTAAGTTACTGTAACTCAACTTTCAGAGATAAACAAACATCATCGTGGACTTTTTAATAGATTTTTAAAAGACAATTTTTTGTAAAACATAGTTTTTATATGTCTCATAAAGTTGAGTCAGCGCACGCCATGGAAGCGTTCAGGAAGCTCATTTTGGGCGAACTTTTCTTAAAACGACAGAATTCCTAGCGACGGTTGTTATTAATATGGCAGAATAAATTACATGTCAAATTGAAACATATTTTAATATCTTAATATATATCGAGAATATTACAAATATGAGACAAAAAAATTAACCTATGTTCATCCGAAGACCCTCAAGTATCTCCTCTCTATATGAGTATTTTATCACAATTGAATTAGCGGTTTGGCCCTGATTGCGTAAAAGACAGACAGACAGAGTTGCTTTCGAATTTATAATATAGGTATGGATTGCATTTTTATCACATTTTATCATTGCCCGTGATATTGATATCACGATGTTTTTTTTTTTTCATTTAAGAAAGATTAAAACACTTTGTAGGTATTAATACTTTTATTATACTTAAAAAGACACTTACAAAAAAAATATTACATTGGTATATTTTTGCACATCCTAAAAACCTATTAAGTCTTTACTACGTTAGAGTTCTAAAACGAATATTTCTCAAATATTTTATTAAGTAACTTAAAAAATGAGATTACGTGTTGTATACATATGTGTTATATGATTAATTCCCAAGAAAAGTAGGAATTATCACTCAAATACAAGTTATATCATTAAATATAACTTAGTAAATTATAAAAAATATTATATGTTATAAAATTTCCAAGCTATAATTGTGTGCCAATATATGCGTTGCATTTTGGACAGTAGTGTACAGCTTTCTTGCAGACGTCCGTGCAATATGGTATAGGGACACATGGCCAGCATCTGAAATAAAAAAAATCAATCAAATAAAAAAAATATATCACATGCCTCAATGAAGAAGAATTTTATATTAACATTCAAAATATTTCATGATTTTGATTATTAACAGTAATAAGCTTAATTCTGTTTATCTACAACAAAAGTGCTTAAAACATGTAAAAAAAACTAAGAACTAAAACCACTCTTCCACATATTATATTATTTCCAAAATCTATATTATACCTTGATGCATTATCAATACAGCTAGAAAAAATAATCGATGTCACTGATACCTTATCACCAAGTCGTGATAGAAGCAGATAATGTCATCGACCACAGGCTACTTAGTACTTAATTAAGATTAAAAAGAGTTTTTTTTTGTTTTTACAGCTTCACGGTGTATCCCGCACACAGCAGGGTAGGCAGAGGGAACCTAGTGTTAAGACAATCGTTCCCGGCATTGCGTGTTGAGTGGCAGAACTCAACGCCGCGCTTTGCCTCGACACCAGAACGAAGAAATGGAAATATAAATTTAAGTAAATATTTCATATCCTCGAGTGGGGATCGAACCCACAACCAGTCGATTTACAGTCACACTTTGTGCCGCTGCGCCACGACCGGCCAACATTTTATATGAATTATTTATATTTTTTAAAATTGAAAAAAGTTTTTTTACATCAAATATTGTAATTTTTAATAGTGTAAATGGATCAACTGTGAATAATCAGAAATATTACAAACAATAATGCTTACCCCGCAAGACACAATATGCCAGCTATGAAATGAGTACGGAACCAAACCAATCTCTCAATTCTTGTAATAATACGCTCATTACACGAACTACACACCATTGCTACAGGTTCTATTCCTAATGCACTTGCTATAATCATAGGTGGCGCACTCACAGGTTGAACTATCACTATATTTCCATTAAATTCGGCAGAATCATAATTTGGTGGAGAATTCGGTGGTCCTGGGTAGGCTGGTAGCTGTGCAGGGTCTGATGCAGCCGATTTTGTTACATTTACTGAAAATATAGTAGTTACGTTGCAAATTAATTAATATATGATATAAATAAAACTTCAATCCTTATGCAAGGAATATTTGAATTTATTTAACTTATTTTTTAGTCTTTATGTAGTGTTTAAAAATAATGCTTCTTTATTATTGATTCTTTATCTAACAAATCATTAACATCCACTTATAATAGTTTATTACTTTACTTCATCCGCACATTGGGCTTAGTCCAATCTAATTATCATGTTAAAGATTAAATAAAGAAATTAGAAGATATGGAGATATATTTAGTACAAAAAATATATTCTTACCTTGGCCTTCCATTTTGCAACACTCAATATCACGATTGGATCGCTACTAATTTTAGATATCAATATCACATAATATATACAAATTCGGGTACAATTTTCGTAAAATTTGATCTATGATATGGCTGAGATAGTCTTTTGGATATCAACATATGAAATAAAGTATGCTTATTTGTGTAAAATTTCTATCTTTACGTTTCTATCTTTTAGTAGGCATAAAATACCTGATGAAGTCTCCTTTTAATAGGCTAAAATCTTTTTATCTTCATTCTTTATCCCGCATATAGCAGAGTAAGGATAGGGATTTTATTTCCCCGAGTGGAAATCCAATCTACAAGCAATGTTTGAAATCACACGCCCAAGCGTGGCCCAAGCCAATGGGTCATGGCGGCCTCAAGAGCTATATGCCAAGAGCTTTGTAGCAGAGTTTAATAGCTGTGTTAACAATTGACAAGCAATTTGATTTCCCAATATGAATGATGCAGCCAATATTAGTGGATTTATCTGATATATCAATATCAAGAAGGACTCACAGAATGCTACGAGTTCTTCTCTATATAAAAACTTTCTTTAAATAAAATAATATTATTTTAAATGTAAATTTCAATTTCGCATGATATATTTTAAAATGTTACTTACTCCATAATGATTTTTTCCTAGAACTTATCATTAGTTTCTTAAGTGAGCAATTATTTTTTTATGTTAAATATTATATATTTGTGTGTGATGTGTGTGTATGTGTGTGTATGTGTGTGTATGTATATGTGTGTGTGTGGCTGTGTGTGTATGTGTTTAAATTAAAAGTTTTTGATAAGTATATTATATTATTAGACAATTTTTGTCATACACAAAATGTATGGTCTTTACTGATTGTAGCACTATCTACCGGACCGCCTGATAATCCAAATCCCAAATCTTTTATCTTGTCTCGTCTCTCTAATTGGTCTGAATATTTAAATTATAATATGATTATTTGCTTTTGTAATTCAAATATTTGATTCTGATTTAATAAAAATATGCGTGTTTAAATTTTGAATAACAATAACAGAGACTCTGTTTTGTATCTATAGTTTGGTATTATATTTTAATGGTATTCAGATAAGAAAAAATCTAATAAAATTTGGGCTAGCTATCATCGCATGCAATAATGTAATATTTTTTATTACTAGCGACCCACATGCGACTTCGCCTATACTAGCCCATTATCGTTGCACATGCGAAACCGCGTATGAGTAGTTTGATAATACCGCGTAACTACAAAAGGAGCAAATTTGAAATATTGAGCCTACTGATTCTCTACGCCTATTGGCTTATAGTAGATCACACACAATCGGAATTATCTCATAAAAGACCTTTTTACCATTGAAACGATACCGCGGAACAGTAATAGATCTGAAATTAGAAACATGTCCACGTATTCGCTAAATCATCGAAAAAATTTATCATGATAATGTATATTCTCAAAAATAATTATTTTGCTGAATATAATTACCATGTATGTATGTTTTAATTGTTAATAAATATATATTGTCAAATGCAAGTTTAATCAAACTACATCTAACTCTTAATTAATTTGATACTTATTCGATACATACACCCGTGTATCGCATTATTCTCAAGGAGTCTGTTGGACTGAGTCCTTCATAAATATGGACGTCCATTCCAGAATAGTTGGTATCTCTTGGAAAACTCAGCACCAAGTGGGGAACGAATTATCTAAGCACTAGGTTTCCTCTGCCGACTCTGCTATATGCAGGATACAGCCCTATATTAAAAAATAAAAGATAATATCAAATAAAGACGCGAAATAAAACACTATGTTTGTAATTAAGTATGATTTTTATTTTACTTATATAATAATTATGTAACATTATGCTATTTTAAAAGTATTATTACATATTTCCTTAAATAAATACAAACTGTGTTAGTATGTATTAATTTTACATAGTTTTAAAAAGTATAATATGTAAATGATATGATGCTATAATTGTGTACCTATATAAGCATCGCAATTTGGACAGTAGTGAACAGCTTTCTTGCAGACGTGCGTACAGTATGGTATAGGAACACAGGGCCAACATCTACAACAAAAAAAACAATAAGGGAAAAACTTTATAAAGTAAAATACTGTATACCAAATACATATAAACTCACTCTTTTCCACTTGAATTATTAATATATTCACATCATCGCGGAAATTAAACACAATGATATACACCAATCAACTATTCATAATTGAAATTTACTTTCTAAATCCATTTAATTTCGTATTTTAATTCACACTATATTTTACTTTTTTTTGTATATATCAATCACCATACAGACGAATTAACGGAACCAATAATATTTTTTTTAAAACGAATACCCAGATATTTAATATTAAATTCAAAAAATATAATTTAAAAAGTAAATACTCGCACTCTTTACCCAAAAAGACACAATACACTAGCCCAGCAATGTGTTTGGAACCAATTCAACCTGTTAATTCTTGTAACGATACGTTTGTTACAAACGCCGCACACCATTGCTACTGGTTCTATTCCTATTCCACTAATAACAACAGATGTGCCATCGGGCTGGACTGTGATAGTTGCAAGTTCAGGATCCGCAGCGACATATATAGTCGTAGGATTGGGTGGCTCTGAGTAGCTTGGAGGGTCCACAGGCATTTGGTCAGGTGCCAATTTGGTATCTTTATCTGAAAATGTAATGAAATTCATAAAAAAGCATTCTTGTTACATCAAAAGAAATCAGTTTTATCAGTGACTTACCACCGCACGCATATTCGTTTGCGTGAGGTATAAAACTTTTTTTTTGTTTCTGAATTAATTTCCAAAAATCCTTTCTTATTGCTCTCCACCACTGGAGAGGAATGTTTGGAAACTAATTTATCAGGATCAGGCATGCCTGTGTAGTGAATATTAACTTTTAATAAAATTAATTAATAATAATATATACAAATACTACACTATATTCTATTTTCAAATTTACTTAAAACTAAAGTTAATATTTATATTTATTATAATTCATCTGCACGCAGCGCATTCGCAAGATAAACTTGTTTCGAGTTTTTTTGCTGTGCGTGACGTAGCCTGCTTGCTAGCTACGAGTAAAGAGTCGGCTACTATCGCTTGCGACGTTCACTTGTTTTAATATTGTACTCATTGCTTGTTTTCAATTTTAAGCCTTATCTTCTTACTAATACGTATCTGTTTCGCTTATCTGTTTCTTTTACTATTTCTTTAAATTTCTTTATTTCCTTCTGTGAGTGTGTAAAATTATTCTCTTGTGTATCTTCTTAAAGTGTAAATAAATTTGGACAATTATTCCACAAAATTTTGGAAATTTAATTTCACTCCATAATTGAAAATATAAAATATTATTAAATAGCGTAGTTCACAAAAACCGCTATA
>JAAIXJ010000880.1:44490-58614 GCA_013403705.1 Heliconius hermathena | reverse complement strand
AATTATATTATTATTATAATTTTCCTAGCTTCCCGCGAATAGCAAGGTAGGAAGAAGGAACCTTGTGTTGAGAGTTAAGTAAGTCACTCTGCTCCCCGCATAATTTCCGAAACATTGCATGTCGAGTGGCGGAAATCAACGCCACGCTTTGTCTTTTTACCAGAGCGAGGAAATGAAAACAATGTATTACCTCGAGTCTCTATCCGAGCCACAGCCTTCACTGTATCGATGTGCCACAATTTTTTCCATCTGTTAAGAGTCTTAAGGTCCCGTAGATGTATTTTATCGAAATTAATATCAAATATTCAGGTTTACGGACCGTTGGAGCACAGAAAAAATAAACTTTCTAAGTAAACGCAATCAAAAGATACGAGCGTTTATGCATCGATTTTGTTGTATTTTATATAAAATTCACCGCGTAATCAAAACCTATAGAGTATTTCCCGTTGACCTACAGTTATAAAATTTAGCGCGAAGTCAAAACTTAAAATACAAACCAAGAAAAAAATCCAAGAGGGGAAAATTTAATATTTAGAAAAAAATAATTAGAAACTTATATTTATAGTTCATACATCATACAAAATGAACTAATATTTGTAATGTAATCTGGGTAACTTTTGACAGATATGAGCGATATTTTACACTAAGTCTATCATTAGTATAGAAGAAAATATAAATTTTGTAAAAATAAAAAAACATCCTAAAATCAAAACCACAATTAGATGCCGTACCACGGCACCACAAGAATCTCGTATATGTGATAAAATATGAATTTTAATTTGTTAATAAGTTTTTTGAGGTGAGTTCCGCCCTTCAACACGGAATGCCACCAGAATTCCTAAAAAATGTCTTAGTAGCAACGGAGTGTCTTGACACTGGGTTCCTAGGTTCCCTCTGCCTACTCTGTTTTATGCGGTATACAGCAAAAATAAAAGTTTTGCATTAAGGAAAAGAGTAGTATTGAGGCAACACTTTTGCTTTGGTTGCTTTACGATGTGCTATTTATTTTGCACGTGTGTGTGTGTTTTTGAAGGTGAGTACTGAGTACGTGTCTGTTTGAAGGTCGCAGGTCTATAGTGCGATGTTTGTGGAAGCTTTGTTTTTACGATTCGTAGGTATTTTTCATGTTTTTCGTTTCAACTTATATAAATGAAATTTACTTTTAAATTAATTTCGGACTTATATCTAATTTAAGCAATACTTTTTGAGTAGGTAGCTACAAAAAAATATTATAAATTGAGTATTTACATTTTAATATTAACATTTTTTAACGAATAATTTAGCGTCTATGAGCCGCGTCTCAAGTCCACTAAGCTGATAAAATGGCAGACGCGATTTCCCGCTTCGGCGCGTCCGACGTGGACACTGTGTGACACTTGACGACGATAATACGCCGTTTTTTATTATTTTATTTTATAATCTTTGGATATTTTTATGAAAATAGTTAGAAGGATTTGTGTACTCTTCGTTGAATAATCGATTTGTATATCAATAGGTTAGTGCAGTGATTCTCAACCTTTTTTTTGTTGCGGCACATATTTAACGATTTCAAAATTTGGCGGCACACAAAGAAAAAGATAAAAATTATTTACTACAACACACTGCATAAATAGTTTATGACAAACATGAATTTATTTTTTTGTGGATTTAAATATATATTCACGTTAAAAATATTTTCCTTTTTAAAAGATATAATTTAATAATATTAACATTATTATATATTTGCAAAATTTGGCGGCACTGGGTTAGTGTAACACAAAAATAACGTCTTGATAAATAAAATGATTAGTAAATATTTTGAGTCCGTCATGGCGCAGGTGCACAAGCGTGCGACTGTAAGCGCGCGGGTGTGGGTTGCTGGAATGAAATATTTAATATTTTCAATTCCCTGCTTGAACCTTGAACCCTCTACTCAACTCTTGATTTAAGCTGTATCCAGCGTATAGCAAGCGTGGCCGTAAAAATAGAGGGTCCGTGTCCATCCGAGAATAGTTTTGTGACCAACCCAAAAAAAAAATATAACTAAAATAGTCTAGGCCGCTTTTGTAAAATGTAGATGTATAAATAATGGAAAATATAGATACATACAAAAAGTGGATACGCCAATGATAGCAGGGTAGACGAAGATAATCTAGCATTAAGACACTCTCTAATGTACTTAGGTAATATATCTAACAACCGAGTCGAGAAGGAACCCACAATCATCCTCTTTACATTCTGCGCCACGCAAGCCACATTTATGAACTTAAGTTTTGATTTATTATTAGAATATAAAAAAAAACACCTAAATGTATTTTTCTAACTACATACATTCGTCAAGTTTTATCGAGTCTCATAAACGCGTAATGTCCTTGTTCATTCTGAGTTAAGTTTATGTTTGCAAATGACTTAACTTTGTTATACCCTTAATTATTATAGTAAACTATAATCTGTATAGTTTTTAATTAAAATCATGGTAAGATTCATCTCGTCGAGGTCAATCGTGGCGCAGGGGCGCAAAGGTGCGACTGTAAGCTGGTTGAGGGTTCGATTCCCATCTGAGGAAATGAAATATTTAATATTTTCATTTCCATGCTCTGGTAACGAGGCTAAGCGTGGCATTGAGTTCCGTTACTCAGCCCGTAAAGCTTCCAATGAATTCGGCTAAAAGTAGGAGAGGAAGTAGGAACGAAGTATCTTAACACTAGGCTCCCTCTGCCTACCCTGTTATGAGTACTATACAGCATAAACCTAAAAACAATCAAACGTCTACAAAGCTTATACTTACATTACTAAAAGCTTACTTTAACTTTTCATACAAAACACACAAGTACTCAACTAAATTACCATTTTAGGTATCCACATTGTAGGAACAGATACTAATTAACATAATAAACTTATCTCCAATTAATTACTTTGGGAATTTTC
This sequence comes from Heliconius hermathena, assembly GCA_013403705.1. Classification (NCBI taxonomy): domain Eukaryota; kingdom Metazoa; phylum Arthropoda; class Insecta; order Lepidoptera; family Nymphalidae; genus Heliconius; species Heliconius hermathena. Next base: position 55,707 of record JAAIXJ010000880.1, on the reverse strand, counting down.
GTTTTATATAAAGACATTACAAGACTGTAGAGTCTTACGAGGCGCGCGAGACCGCACACGTCCGCGGCGTGAAATTGAGTTATCCACAAACAAAATAAATGGGTTGTGCTGACAATTTACTTAAAGTAATAAGAAACATTATACTTTAACTTTAATAACAAATTAATAAAAAAATTTAGTTCCGGCTGTAGATACTTNATTAATGGAAAACTTTAGTTCCGGCTGTAGATACTTATGTATTTGATAATGTAGCATGTATAGTTATGTGTAATTTTGCTAAGAGTTTAAATAAATTAATAAACTTAAAGATTAGTATTATAGATTACTTACAGTCCAAGTGCCCAAAAGCAAAAGTATAACACACCCATAATGAAATATTTGTTATTATTAACTTTGTAACTATTAATTACAGCTTTATTTTTTTTTGTTTCGTTACCAGAGCAAGGAAATGAAAATATTAATTATTTGATTTCCTCGAGTGGGAATCGAACCCACAATCTGTCGTGTTTACAGTCGCACACTTGTGCGCCTGTGCCACAAATCGCCTGAAATGGATTTAATTGTTTAAATTGAGTATTTTTACAAAGCTCCAACGTTAGACGCTTTACGATATAAAAAAATGATTCAAAATGTCATAAAGAATCTCATTATAAATTTATAATTTAGATATGATACTACAACTAGTGACAACCATTTTCAATTTCGATTTTCAAAGTTCTGTCATTATCACGAATAATTAACTAGTTTTATTTAGTCAGTATTTAGGGTTAATTGTCTAGTGTCTTTTTCCTCCTTCATTTAGAGTCCTTTTGAGCAATATATGGTTTATGACAAACAGAGTTGAAATTTGGCATATATGGACGTTAGGGAACTTAAGGGAACATTAAGAAGAGGTCACATAAGCTCAAATATGATCCTTGCCATCAGGATACGTAGCACGTCACCACTGTGCGGTTTCATGGAAACTTCTATCCACGCACCACGCTACTGTGGAATGGCCTGCAGCAGTGTTTCAAAAGCTGTTAACGCACCTGCAGCTTCTATGGTATTATAAGGGGACGTAGGCGGCAGTGATCATGAGGTGATCGGTACGTGTGTTTATCATTTCCATAAAAAAATCGGACAAGCGCGAGTCAGGCTCGCTTTTTCTGAAATTCTGGCTTTACTTGAACTATCGGCCTTAATACCAAGTTTTAGCCCGCATTGAAGGCTATTATTTTTTAAGATTTAACCGCAAATATATAGTTTTCAATTTTTTCCTCAACTTGTACTACCTGTAGATACTAGATGCCATATTTCGTAATTCTAGGTTGACCGGAAGTATCCAATTAATTTTGATTCCCTTTATAGTGTCGAAATACGCGTTTTTTACCATTGAATTTGTTGTTGTGTTTGTATTGCTATTACTTTTTAAAATTTAAATACATATAGTATAGTTGTCAGACGTTTTTCTGAAAATGTTAGTTACTTCTAGTCTACTTGTAAATGTTAGTTAAAAATTAATAGTCTTAAAAAGGGGCTCAATTTGCTATTAAAGCCGCTAGTTCAATTGATGTATCAGATAAAGGGGCTTGGCTAAAACTAAGCCTGAATTTCAAAAAAAGCTCAAGACCCCCTATTTTTTATAGAACCCCTGGTGGACGAGCCCGACTCGCGCTTGTCTGATTTTTTTAACTGTTAATACTAATAGCCAATTAAGATACCATTTTTTTCTGAAAAAACTTGAAAACTTAAATATTTCGTTGACATCAAAAGAAACGACAAAAATTATATATTACACGTTGTCCAAGCGACGAGCAACTTGTTCACGCGAGGGATTTGCTGAAATGTAAAAATTATTGTATACTCGTGCTTTCAAGATCCATACCCTGATAAGATGCCGTCTGGTATATTGACATCTTCGTATTGTTAAATTGTAATATTGTTTAACTATACATATATTTTATAGATTGTAAGGTCGTTAATGAAGCCGTCATGGCGAAGTAGCACAGCGTGTAACTGATAATTGCGTCGCTTGTGAGTTCAATTCCCATTCCAATTGTTTTTTTACCTCGCTCTGGTAACAAGACAAAGCGTTGTTGAATTTCCCCATTCAACGCGCAGTGTTTTGAATAGTAAGCGTTACGTGAGGAACGGAGTGTCTTAACACTGTGCTTCCTTTCATCTCTCAAGCCTGCTATTTGCGGCATGAATGTATGATTTTAAATGTGTCTAGTGGCTACTTTTGTTCGCCTCACGACGACGACGAAAAACAATGTGTAGTATACATTACACTATATAAATTACGAAATTATCAATAATCGTGACGAATCGTGGCGGTTTGGGATCGCACCTTCAACTCAGTATTAAGTAATGAACTTAATGTAGTACGAAAATTGAAAAATCACTATTTTTCGTGTGTAAATTTAAATAAATATATGTTTCTACTTAAAACGACATTGTATATTGAATGGCCTAGCAGTTTTTTTTAACTTAGAATGGAAAATATTTTTACTGTTTTTTTCCCACTTTGATTCGAATTTAAAACCACCACGACTTCCCGAACTTACATCACATTCGTCAATATCAATATCTAATATCTATATATCGATATAATGTAATGTATGTACATATGACATTCCGAACACAGATAGTGAGCGGCGGCGCGTTATTTATGTTATTGAAATATTATCGCGTGTGATTAACTGCGGAACTCCAGCTCCGGGGTGATACAATATAAACAAATCATTCCATCAGTTTTATATATAACGGGGCGGCATCGGTGCCAAAAGATATAAAGAGATAGCGGTGTGGAGGAATTGACAATTGTTAATTGTTATTTGAAAATATTTATTCAATGTTTTTGTCCGCACCACTTTAAATGAAACCACAATTTTAACTATTGTAAACTGTGTGTGTGTAAAAGCCTAATATAATTAATATTTTTTCCCAAAAACCAAAAACGTGATTTTTGAAAGAAAATAAATGGTAAAATTATTGTTGTAAAATAAAACGCCATTTGTCTAGAACAGTGGTTCCCAACCAGTGGTCCGTGGACCACCAGTGGTCCGCAGAAGCCTAAATATGGTCCGCGAACGATTTTAATTTTAAGACTGGGGATGATGAGGCGAAGTTTCTGTTTGATTATCACAGTTAATTCTTATTATACCTACATACATAGTGGTCCCTGCCACCAAGAATAATAAAAAAGTGGTCCTTGATCAAGAAAAGGTTGGGAACCCCTGGTCTAGAACAATGCACGCACTCATAAACCAATCAAAGGGAAACTGCCGCACGCGCCTCATTCTGAAATCGAGTCGTAGGTATTGGCGGCAAAGTTCAAAGTTAGTATTCGTTTTTATAGGGTAGTTAAAACTGTGGTTTCATTTAAAGTGGTGATGACAAAGACACTTTGTATATAAAAAAGTATAGTACGCATTTCATTTGCTTTATATCTTTGTTCATACGAGAAGGTAAGAAGGGTAGAGGTAGACCTCGATTGACCTTTGAAAACACAGTATCAAAGATATTGGAGAGGAGGGTCATGTAAAAAACATGAGGACCTCTCAGAAGGCACGTAAGAAGAAGTTGATAACAGAGACACGCATAGACCATAGCGTTTGACACTTCATTATCTCTATCTATCCCGCTAGGGATACAGCGTGAAGCAAGTAAGTAAATAAGTTCATACAAGAAAAAACTGTCGTCTAATATCTTGCATATTCCCCAAATTATAATCGAAAACAACAACACTATATTCTTTAAAAAAGGTCACATCAACAAAAACTGTGTTAATCCGCCTTTATAAAGTTTTAATGAACTGTTCCGCGCGACGCCTTTTATTGCTGCAAATAAGTCGCAAACGGTCATTATTTAGTGTAGTGCACATTAGGGGCGGTAGATGATTTGAGGCCTATCGCAGTCACGCCTGGCTGGACGGACACGGGTGTGTTGGGCATGGCCAGCCCTTGGTAGGGGTATGGGGTGAATATTCGAATGGAAAATATAATGAATGTCGTGGCGCAGGAATATAAGCGTGCGACTGTAAGTGCGACAGGTTGTGGGTTCCCATTAGGGGAAACTTACCCTGTTATGTGCGGTATTTTTTTCTTTTTCATGCTGTAAAATATAAAAATAAAAAATAAAAACAATTTGTTGAAAAAATAAAAACAAATATTTATTATTGTCTTGAATATATAGAATAATTTTAAATCAACCGATTAGAAAGAGTACAGAAGAGATTTTTACGTCAATTGGCTTACAAAGATAACCTGCTGAAACGAACTAAAAGCTATTCCGATCACTTAAGATTTTATAATGCCGTTTCTTTGTCTAATCGTAGACATTTACTTGATCTTTGCTTCTTACATAAAATTATAAATGGGGGTATCGATAGTCCAAATTTGTTAAGCAGAATAGGTTTAGCAGTACCAAGACGCAATTCTAGAAGCCACAATAAAAATAAGCACACGTTTAAAGAGCGTTTTTCTAAGAGTAACTTAGGCAAAGCAGCTCCATTAAATAGAATAGTAATATTGTATAATAGTATATTTAAAAAAACTGGTTTAGATATATTTCAACAATCTATATCCACTTTTAAATTGCAAACAAAAAAATATTGCCTAAATTGTCTTTCTCTTAAATAATTGTTGATAAATGAAAAAATATTATTTATTTTTTTACTACGTTTTTTAACAGTTAAAATTATTATATATTTTTTTTTGTTTTCTGTTTCTTTTATTGTATAAGTTTTTTTTAAGTGTAAGTAATATCAAAGAATGATTTGTATTATGTTTGTTCTCTTTTTTTATTCATGCATGTCAAGTTAGCCTATAAGTGCGGTATACAATTTATGTTGTAGTCCCTTAAGATTGTTTTATTTTTAGCATAAGAATTATTACTGTATACAACGTTGGCTTCCTATTAAATAAAATAAAATAAAAAAATCATATATTGCACTTAAATAAAACTGAAATAATTATTTATCTAAAACCACTTTTTAAATATTTCTTAATAGACAATATTATAAGCTAAATTACTATTTAACCAAAAATAGATCTTGTGGGGACTTAACAAGGTATATTTTAGCAAAACTAAAACGATAAAGGGCGAAAATCCTAAATGTACGGAACGAGGGACGTGTATGTTTATTGTTGTGTGATTCTGTGAAAAGCTCAATTTTATCGAATACCAATTTTGTGTAAATAGGTTGATGTCGATATTTGGCTGGGACGACTCCCCGAAAAATAATCTTTGCTTCAGCTTCTTGTTTCATTCCTGACAGCAGGCAAGTAGGCAGACAGAGAGATTCTAGTGTCAAGAAATTATATTTTAAAGCGAAAGCTAAGCTTTAAAAGCGGAAGCTTTTGGGTTGTACTTAATATCGCATGCCCTTATTAATAATGTAGGATGTGGAGATTGATCATTTTTAAATGATTTTATTAATTAATTAATTATTTATTGTAATAATATCGATGATATCAGTCGTGGTGCAAGGACGCAAATGTGTGATTGTCAACGCTACTCAACACTCAATGCCTTAAGAATTCGACGGAAAATGGGGAACGGAGTGTCTTACCACTAGTTTCCCTCTACCTACCCTGCTTTCGCGATACAGCATGTAGCTGACTTAATTTTATTTTTATGATAATTAGTTCACTGATCTAAATTATTTTAGTGTTCAATAACATTATCATTTTAAAGATTAAGTCAATTTAATAAAACACTTATATTGTGGCAATTTTGTCACATGCAATACTTTTATTGATATAATTGTTTTATTTATGAATCAATTTAAATATAATTAACACTAAATGTCTGAGAAAGCTTGCCTAAATATAATAGTTTTTTTTAAATTAGTTAAGCCATTTCTGAGATTAGAGTGCAGAAACGCACAAACAGAAAAAGTAAATAAAAATTATTGTTTTGGGTTCTATTACATTAATAAATATCCTTAATAACGGATTTTCTCATATTATTCCTCCCATGTACAGGTAACTATTACATACATTCTAAGCAAAATTGGCAATTTCAAATTCTTATCACCGAAATTAACGAGGAATTCTAATTGAGTTTTTAAAAGAGAACACGCGTTCTATGGGGTAATATAATAGTCTATGCACTGTACGGCTAGACCCAAAAAATATTACAACCAGTCGGTTTTAGTCACACCTCGTGCCGCTGCGCACGACCGGCCTCAAACTAAATTACTAAAATATGTTAATAAAATTATAATTTTTTTATGTTCACGCTTTATCGTCAGGAACCTGGGGACCTAGTGTTAGGACACTTCGTTTCCATTAAGACACTTCCATTCCCTCCATTCAGCCGAATTCAGCAATTATTGTGTGTTGAGTGGCGGAACGCAACTTTTTCTTTTCTTCTCAACCATGCCGCCCCCTGCGCCACGACTGATCTCAATATTGGTATAGATCAGGGATCCTCAATCTTTTCTTGATCAGGGACCACTTTTATAGAATTCTTGTTAGCAACCACTATGTAGGTATAATGAAAATAAATTAATAATTAAACAAAATATAAATAATAATTTTAAAGTCAAAAGTTTTAAAAAAGAATCAGACATTATGTATGATGGGGTGTATAATTTTTTAAGTAAATATGAAAAATCAATGAATTTCAAAGTATATTAGTAATTTAAATTTACTAATAATGTAAAATGTCAAAATATTTTATGTTTTACTGAGGAAATAACTTAACTGTAGGCAGACTTTGCTCAAACACCATTTTTAAATCATTCGCGGACCATATTTTAGCTGCTGCGGACCACTACTGATCCACGGACCACTGGTTGGGAACCGGTGGTATAAATAATGCAATAGCTAAATATACCCTACATTTAGACATACGAATAATTAAACTACAAAACACGAACAAAATAAACACAAAACAGAACTACTTAAAAGTATTAAGAGCGTAATAATTAGTGAAATTTTCAGCATTAAATGCAGTCTTGATAATGCGAAGCCAACTAAAGCAACCATTTACATATTTCCAAGACGACAGAAGTCCATTCACAAATTGTAATAAAATTATGTTTTGTTCTCGTTAAAACTTTTGGCTGGAACTTAAATCGCTGAGGTACGCTTTAAAGTTGTATTTAATTCACGTTATAATTTGAAACCTTATTGAGTGAAAGTTTTGTTTTGTAAAGTTAAGGGACGTTTGATATTTCATATAGAATTATAATTCAATCACTTTTTGCCCGTTTAGGGACGTGTGCGAATAGGGTTGCAAAAGCTACAGTGATTTGATTTTAGATGTGTACTATATACAAGTGATAATACCGCCTTTTGTGCTTCAATTGCTTTTTTTTCTCTTTTGTTTTTCCTAATGAATATATTGAATTGTGCACATTAAAGAGTAAATAAATTAATTAATAAAAAAATGCATTTTGAAACTAAGACAATCACAATCTTCAAATTAACTGGTTAGTTAAGTTAGGTTAGCAAAGATAAAAAGGTCTTCAGTTCGAAAAAAGTAATCGCGTGAATTTAGTTTTATCACTCTATTTGAGATATCGCTAATCAACGATTTCTTCCAGATAACTTTTTAATTATATATATATATATNTATATATATATATATAATAACATAGGGTGGGTGGTGTAAATAAACATACATATCTAATACATAAATATAATACATATATTATTTGAAAAATACATGCTATTATGATAAACTAATATAATAATGCCTTTACAATAATGGATTGTGTATATTGATGTCATCTCAAGGTGAATCATCCTTTAAATATTTAAAAATTTTGATCATTTAATATTTAGCGGTAGATCGTTCCACAACTTAGTTGCTTTCACAGCAAAGGAGTGTTCATTAGTGGAATACCTCGAAATTTTAAGAGACAGGTTCTCGGAGGACCTCAGTTTATTTGTATGACAATCTATAAACTCGAACACTTCCCTTAAATAAGGAGGAGTTTATTCGTTGAATAACATATAATACAGAAGAAAAAGTGTATGTAGATTCACGCGACTGCGAATTGGAAGCCACTTGAGCTGATAACGAAATTCAGATACATGGTCATAGTTACATAAATTAAATATGAACCGAATAACAAGATATTATAGAATAGATAAAAGAGAATTTGCCAATATAATTTTGGTTGGAATAGGCAACACGGAGAGAGCCTATTGCATGAAATAGTTGAGTGGACATAAACCGTTTAAACATCATCTGCTTACATGTGGTAGGTCAAGCACCCATAATACCTTAGTGATAAAATTTGCGACAGGAGCAAAGGAGATAAAACACTGCCTTAAGGTATCCCAGTCTAAACGATACGACACGAGGTAATTTCGAAAGCAGTCCACCATAGACGGAGATATGTTAATGAATTTATCGAACTCAAGAACACTTTGTAATCTACGTTGGTAAAAGCGTTGCTAAAGACAAGGAGTACAAGAATTGTGAGTAGTTTATTATCCATAGCTCTTCCAATGTCATCTGTGACTTTTTAGCGCAGTTACAGAACTATGACCAGAACGAAAGAGTGATTGGAAAGTACTTAGAATAGAGTGATTGTTAACGAAGGTAATAAGCTGTTTATGTGTAAGTTTTTCAAGAACTTTTAAAAGGAACTTGTAAAAGAAAAATAACTTTATTAAATTACTTCCGTCCTCTACTTTTTGCCTAATTTATGAGGCGCGATTTGTGGCGGATTTCAACACAATGCTTTGCCTCGTCACCAGAGCGAGGAAATTAAAATATATTATTTCCGTTCCCCTGAATGGGAATGGATCCCATAACCGTCGCGTTTACAATTGCACGCTTATGCCTCTGCGCCAGGACGGATTTATAGATCCCAGCGTATTATATAGCACTTGTAACATTTGATGTAGAATAGAGTGCTTCTTAGTTATATATATCGTATATCATTGACTAATACTTAACAAATAGCTTGAAAAACCCTTAAAGAAATTGTATATCTTGAAAATAGATATAAGTTTCAAAGTGACATTACAACCGCTACGGTTTTTCATAGATTGTCCAAGTTCTTCAAACTGACTTTGTATGAAAAAAAGTACTATTTTTAGTATTTGTAGTTCCGCTCTTTACATCGAGAACACAGTATCGTTGGTACTAAAGGACGGCCATGTAAGAAGCACGATAACGGATGGCATATATGAAAAAACTGATGGCAATGGATAGGGGAAAAGAGATATGCCGATTCCTTTTTGAGCTCTTTTTTTTTTGTTAAAGATAAAGTGAAAGTAAAAAAATACTGTTTTTAACATATAAGGAAGTAGTTTCTTATATGTGCTTGCATCACATTCAAATTTAATTTTTATTTGATCAAATTTATAATATCGTTATTTTATGATTACCACTATTATATGTACCAGGTCTTAAAAGGAAAAAAAAATTGACTACAGACAAAGCCCGGATTATCCGTTAGTTCTTTATAGGCTACAACTAATAAAGAATAAAACTACTTTTGTAGAAACCATTTCATTAGTCAAATGGCGTTATAGACTCCGGACGAGGGTAGACGGCTCATTTACTGCTTCAAATGATGCCTATCGTAGTAATAAATAGTTGTTTAGGTTCATGATCATGATATTGGTAGAAAGAAGGGTGCTTTTAGTATGGAGCTTGTTCGATCTCATTGTATGTAGAAATAATGTAAAAAGTAAGAACTCGATAATAGTGTGTACTGTTGCATTGTAGGTTTCGTTTCTTTTTATTTTTTTTCTGTAATTATACATTTTGTATGTGTGATGCAATTTTACTTTAATCTTTATTAAATATTACTTCAAAAATATAGTTTTTCAGTGTCTATTACCGTAGCGTTTGGCGTTCCGTTCCTTTTTTACTATCCCACTAGAGATACAGCGTGAAGCTAAGTTAAGTTAAATTTGCGTGTTGGGTGGTAGGACTCAACCTTTCGTTTTGTCTTGCAAAAGCGAATAGAACTTAACTTAGCTTCACGCTTTATCCCTTGCGGGGTAATCAGAGAGAACGGAGCGCCAAACGCTACGGTCTCTACATACCTCTTTCGCCTCGTCACTGTCATCAACCTCTTCATACATGCCCTCCAGGGGATCCTCATGCTTTTACGTGACCTTCCTCCAGTATCTTTGATACTGTGTTTTCGAAGGTCAATCGAGGTCTCCTCCTATCTCTTTCTCTCTAAAAAGCTAATATTTATGAGTGTATATTCATAAAAGTTGAAGCAATTGACGAAAAATGGGCGATAGTAAATAACTACTTAATCTGACTACTCCATGATACTAAAATAATTATATAAGACTATTAAAATTTCATAAAGTTCAAAATTTAAGAATAAAATAACTTTGAATACGAATATCATTTTGTTTTGTCGTTTATTCTTATCTTATCGCTTAATATATCGTTTTTCAGAAAGTTCTCACACGTTCACAAACTTGTACAATTTTTTTATCATCATCGGGTCTCAAAGATAGGTTAAAGTGAATCAGGCCTACCCTGAGGCGAGATTGTTTGACGTAATGAAGGTGGGAGGAAAACTTATGCGAACATATTCTCGTAGAAACTTAATATATAACTTTTAATTGTAGACTATAGTGTCATATATTGCAGCAATAATTAACCAGTTACAGTATTTCAAAGTTTTTTAAGACAAGTAGTAATAAGTTTGTTTAAGGGTAGGCAGAGTGAACTTTAAGACACTTCTGTTTCTCATTTTCCCCAAAAATTTTCGGGACGTGTTGAGTGGCGGATCTCAACGCCACTCTTTACCTCGTTATCAGAAAATATTAAATATTTCATTTTAAATGAAACTATTATATTTTAACCGGATTAATCGTGTATATTTTATATTATAAATTTGGGAAACCCGACGTTTCGAACACTTTGCAGTAGTTTGTTATCACGGGATATGTCTTCCCGTGACCACGGACTACTGCAATAATCGTAAAAATCAAAGAACTTATTAAATACTAGCGGCCTGCTCGCGGCTTTGCCCGCTTGAATTACATGATTATTCATTTAAGAAATATAAATATTACAAACAGCCTTAATTATTAACTAATTGATTTGGATAAGTACTCACAATATTATTTGTAAAATAACTTATATTATCTCCTGTACAGTTTGTAAATTAGTAACATATATTATTAGTTAAATATATAATTGGTATACAGAATATACATAGAAAGCACGTTTTTAGGCATTTTTATATAATCTATAAAATAATCAACATTTTCGGGCAAGTTCAAGTCG
>JAAIXJ010000880.1:0-43839 GCA_013403705.1 Heliconius hermathena | reverse complement strand
AAATAAACACTAAAAGCTACTTTGATTTATTTGTAATTTTTATGTATAAAAGTTGCTTAAATTTATTGTGTACTTTTTACGTGATACGTGTTCACATAAACAGACAAACAGACAAACAGATAAACAGATAAACAGACAAAAATTCCAAAAATGTTGGAAATGGATTCTGTTAATTATCCTTTAACACCCTGGCTAATTGTTTTTTAAATATTTTCAATGTACAGAAACGACTTTTCTACAGATTTATTATAAGTATAGATTTCATTTCCTCGACTGGGTATCTAACCCACAACCTATTGGGTTCACAGTTGCACGCTTGTGCCCCTGTCCCACGACCGGCCTCATCGCTGGCGTATCGCAAGTTATATTGGAATCTAGTTAGAACTGAGCAGTTTCATGTTTTTTTTTAAACTTTTTTTAAAATATGGAACTCTAACCGGATTAATTGCGTATATACGATTATAGTATTTTTGGTGGCATCCATCTGTCACTTGCCACAATGCTTTTCAAATTATCTAGAGGGGAGAGGGGAGGGCGGGAGGTTAAGGATACATAACAAAGGAGAAAAATAAACAAGAAAATAATGACGTGTTCTTCAATATATCCTCTCTGCAAAAAAAATAAATATGTAAAACATATAGAATAAAAAGAAAAATTATAAATATGTAACTACTAATATATTATTCGTTAGATAAATAAGTTATGTTGCTGTTAACAGTTCACGCCAGGCTGTTTACCGACTACAGCTGGAGTGGTGCTCGGTGTGAATACAAATGAGCTGCTTTGTTTAGACGTTTGTTAGTTTTTAGATTCATTGTATATCAGTTATACAATCGTCGTAGGGGCATAAAGTGTGACTATAAATGTGACTGGTTGTGGGTTCGATCTCAACTCGAGGAAATGAAATATTTATTTAAATTTTCTTCGCTGTGGTATAGAGGTAAAGCGCGGCGTTAAGTTCTGCCACTCAACATGCAATACCTCCAGAATTCGGCGGAAAGTGGGGAACACAGTGTCTTCAACCTACACTAGGTTCCCTCTGTCTATGTTACTGTGTCTGTTTTTTTCGGGACATAGATGGAAAGATTTTTTACGTGTCTCCATGCCTCACTTTTTAGACGAAGATAATTCAACATATTGCATATTTTAATACTGTTTATTAAGACCAGTCGTGGCACAGGGGTACAAATGTACGACTGTAAACGCGACAGACTGCGGGTTCGATTTTCACTCGAGGAAATTCAATATTGAATATTTTTTCATTTTCTCGCTCTGGTGACGAGGCATGGTGTTGAGTTCTACAACACTTCAAATTATGACATCACGTATGTGATTAAGAGAGGGGATTGGGCGGCGACGTGATCTGTTTTATTGAGCACTTTACTCGTGGCCCCATTCTTAGATCGAATATATACGACGTGTTTCTGAAATATTAAAGTAATACATAATATATAGATTTTCTTTTAATGTACTGTATATTATAAATGTTTTAGTACCCAGTTGAAACGAGTTTTACAACAGCCATTCGTGCTTATTTTAAACTAGATTTTAGATGCCTCCTCCTTCCTAGAGGACGTGGAAACGATTGATGTAATAAAGTCTATAGCATATCTCAATAAATGGAATATCCAAAACAAAAATACATTTAAGATTTGAGCCCGTAGTTCCTAAGATTATTGCGTTCAGCCAAACAAATTCTTAAGCTTTATAATATTAGTGTCGATGTCACTCAAGAGAAACAGAAAGTTGAGAATGGGGCGATCGAAAATGGAAAAAAGTAGTGAAAATAAAAAAAATAACATCTAAAAACGTAAGTATTTAAAAGTAACAAAAAGAGATAAGCAAAGCGTTTCTTATAGTAAGATCAAAAGTACTGTGTCACGCCTCGTTTATGGCTGTGATAAGATAAAAAAAATTGCTTCATGCTGTATCCGCGGTGTAGCCGAAGGAAATGAACGGAAACGGGCGGTAGAAAACAAAAAAGTCATTGTCCTGAGTGAAAATCGAACCAGAGTCGTCGCGTTCACGGTTAGAGGATGTGCCAATGCACCACGACGGCCTATAATCTTTATGAAATTGTTAATAAATCAAATAAAAATTAAATCAGCTTTACGCTGTATCCCGCACACAGCAGGGTAGGCAGAGGGAACCCAGAGTTAAGACACTCCGTTCCTCACTTTCCGCCGAGTTCTGGAATCTAGTGTTTATACACTCTGTTATGTGCGGGAGAGTACAGCAAAGAGCTAAAAATTCTCCAAATGAGATCAAATTTACAACCATCATGCTTACAGTCAGACGCTGTTCCACTACTCCACGACCATTTAAATTTTATTAATAAGCTAACATTCTGAATAATCTCATTTAGGGTTCCGTACCTCAAAAGGAAAACGGAATCCTTATAGAATCACTTAATTTTCAGGACCTACTAGTTATAAAATGTAGCACAAAGTGAGAACTTACAATACATATAAAGCAAAACGTTCTCCAAATTTCGACCAATCCTCGAGACATTGCATTATTGAGAAGCTGAAGTTAACATCGCACTTTGTCTTGTTATCAGCGCGAGAAAATGGAAATAATTCATTCTTCCGCATAGGAATTGGACTTACTATTGTTGCGTTTATAGTCAGATGCAGTGCCGCTGTGCCTCGACGGTCTTTCTAGTAAATATCTCCTAGTAATATATTTGAATTTACTATATTCGAGCAACAACCAAAGTGCTATTAAACCACGAAACTGATAGCAATGTTAGTTAGCAATGTTTTTTAAGAGTATATAAAGCTAAAGATGTTTAAAATGCAATAGAAGTTGCAATGTAGACATTCACAATATAACTTTAAGCATTATCCGTAATAACATCTTAAACAGGTTTGAGGACTCTCTTTGGAATACCAATAGCTTGTTTTTCTTTGCGAAAAGAATTGTAAAGTTTTTATATTCATCGTGTCCTTTCTTATATTTTGTATAATATATATATATTTACAATATATATTTTTATTATATAAGAGAAATAAATTTTACATTTTTAAATATAATTTGTTATCAAAAATACATTTAAAAATATTTAAAAAAACACTCTTCCGAGGGTGGGACTAGGTTCCAAGCCACCGGTGGCTAACGCTCCAGAGAGAGGAACCGCGTTTCAATATGCGTCGTCTCAAGTAAAACTGCATTCTACATCCGGTTCTTGATCCAACAACTAAGCGATAACCTCTGAAGTTGTTGGTCGAGGCTTTTCGCTATTAAACCGTTAACTGAATCCACTATTAGCACAATGTATAGTCGCATTGACATCCCATATGGCAGTAGTCTCATGGGCTAAGTCCAAATATTTAGATAATTTTTCTTTTTCGGCCTTCACGAGATTGTCATCTTTTGTCATGTGGGATAGTAAGGTCAATAATCACTGCGCGGCGCGTCACTCTGTCGACTAGTACTATATCAGGTCTATTGACAACAATATACCTGTCAGTAATAATAGACCGATCCCAGTAGAGCAAAGCACAGCTATTTTTAAACATTTTTAAAGTGTTATTCCACACTTAGGAAAGAAAAATACTTATTTAGAAAACGTATAAAAATTTGAATAAAAATTCGAGTCCCGCTGCGTTCAAATTTTTATACGTTTTCTAAAGCACAGCTATTTTTAAGAACAGACGTGGGATTGTACCTGTAAGCGCGGTCTGTCATGGGTTCGATTAGTAGTCGGGAGGGTGAATTTAATTCATTCTTCACTTTGGCAACAATAAAAAGCGTGGCGTTGAGTTCCGCTACTCAATGTCTAATAAAAATTTGGTAGCGCAGAGCAGGATGTCTTAATATTAGGTTCTCTTCGCCTATCCTGCCCTTTGTGGAATATAGCGTGAAACTGTACAAATATTTATAGCATTATGATTGTTTTTTTTAATTTATAATTTAGGTTTTAAAGTATTGAGATTAAAATTGTAGTGAAAATAGCAGATAGTCGTAAAATATAGTTAATTTTTTATAATTTCTTATGTTTAGATAGCTATTTAAATAAAAAAATAAATATAATTGCTCCGAGCACGGTTGCTTTTCAAAAAGCTATATAAATACTTATATTTTAAATCAAATATTACATTTCCTAGAGGCAATAAAAAATGTATATCTAAAGAGCTTCATGTCAATCTTAAATTCACGCTTATATCCCTTTTTCAAACATGTCATATTTCACTGACAAAATTTTTCATTTTGACTGAAATTTTACGGATTTCATAAAATTTTTGCTCAAACAGAATATGTTTTAATGAAAATAAGAAGTTCTTGTTGTTGCATCGTAAACAAAATGTGAATTTAAATACTTAATTTATTATACGGGTTTTAACCTGTGGTCTTGCTCGCACAAAATTATCTAAAAGTTAAAATATTTCTTTATCTAAATTTGGATAAAATAAACGAAATTTTTAAAATTACTATTTGGAATAAACAAAAAAATATCTAATATATATTTCAAAAGTATATATGTATAAAACATATTTCCATATTTAGGATTGCACGTTCACAAATCTATTAAACTAATAATAATAATAATGTAGATAATAATTATAAATTATATTATAGCAATAGCAAGTCATCATTTAATATTTTCTATCGGAAAATATATTGAAAAATCTATTCACAAAATAAAAAGCCCCGAAGGCGCATAAACTACCTGAGGGCATGGGGCTGCTCGTGACATTTGACACGATAACGCAGTTTCTATCTACCGTATGCAGATATGGGGCCGGATGTCGTGTATGCTTGTCACAAAAATACATACTAAACGTGGAAACATTTTAGTATTTTTTTTTATTATCAGGTCATCGTGAATATGGATTATTTCTCTGACTGACTATGGTTGTGGGTTCGATTTTTATATGTGAATGTTTGTAATTTAATGTATTAATGCATGTACATTTTTCTATTCCTGTTCCCAAAAGGCGGTTTTGAGGTGACAATCCTGTAAGCATCGCCGATCCCTCTCTTAGTGATAAGGCCGCCTATTTACCGTTCTAAATATTAATATATGTACGTATATGTTGTATTTTTGTTATAAAATAAATAGTATTTTTTTATATTTTCGTCATTCAAAATGGACAATAAATGAAAAATGGAACTCTATCTGAAATAAGTAGAGTTTTGACTCCGAATCTGACGGTTGTGACGGATATGTAATAATGAAAAAAGTCAAAATATGTGGTAGCGACTGTATATATCATTTATGTTAACGTTTATGTTACCTACATTTTGTATTTGAAACATAATGGCGGAAGCGCGTGCTTCCCGTGTCTCGTTGATGAGAATAAAACTAGAATGTTATTGTGCATTTGCTTAGACTTAGACTTCTCAGTTGAATGCGATCGGACTTACCATTCCGTAATATTTTTTTGTCTTGTCCTGCATATAGCATAATGCTGAGACACTAAGTTCTCTGCTTTCAGTCTATATTCGAGACACTGCGTTGAGCGGTGAAACTCAATATTTTAATATTGACTTTTCTTTATATTTTCCTATCGCTACTACTATTTTGAATTACTAAACAAACTATATTTCAGTAGGTACTTGAGATATGATATGTCTAAAATAACACAATTGGTATTTCGACAGCCAGATCAAAACCCAGTTGAGGTTAGAATGTCGATGTTCGGAATAATTAAGTGATTTCAGTCTGAATACGGTAATAGCACTGTCGCTTCGCTTATAACAGATGCTTCTATGCAATTTAGTAAATGATCGTTTGTATCAATATTACATTGAAAAGTTGCAATTAAAATATTTTATTTTGGTTATTTCATTTTTGAGTTTTGTGATTAATATTACTTACATTTAATTAAAATGGGTATTTATAAGATTTATTTATTTTATAAGTCTTGATTATGAGAGTAGAACGACCTTAATATTTTTTAATGTGCTCAATATATTATATTACTAGCGGCCCGCCCACGGCTTCGCCCGCTTAAAATACATGATTATTGATTTAATAAGCAGAATTGATTGACAACTCTAATGACTTCTAATATTTTTTTTTTATTACTTTAATCTGTAATATTTTAATATGATTTGTTTACGACGTTATCGTAACTTCTATAAGAATTTTTGATTGTTTCGAACTAAAAAATATGACCAATGTTGACCAAAATGATATTCATAAAATATACATAAAGCTAATTATTTATTATGTATGTATATATTTTTGTAACATTACGTTCTTTTTACCTATGTTATGTTTTTTAAAGCTCTGTTAAATGTGCTGATGTCACTTAATAATTTAATGTACTGCTTCAGAAACAGCCTTAAATGTTAAATTATTGATTTGGGTAAGGATTCATAATATTCTTTGTAAAATAACTGTAATGTTTGCATATTAACTCCTGTACAGTTTTTAAATTAGTTACACATATTATTAGCTAAATGTACAATTGGTAAATATGTAGTTATTACAGAGTACACGTAGAAAGGATGTTTTTAGGCATTTTTATATAGATTTATTTCAAACGAACGAACGAACCAAAAAATCTATGTATTTGCTTGATATCTCTTTGAAGATCAAATCGTTCTTTATCTCTGTGTTGAATTAATTACGATTTAAACTTAACTGTTATGATTTATGAAGGTAATCTCCACTAACAATTCAATTTTGTTTACTTTATTGTATAAAATATTGTATAATAGTGCTTCAAAAATATATATTTTTATCAACAGTCATATAACCAAGACGTTTCGAATGTCATTCTTTAGCCAGGAATCTTACCAGCGCGATTGCTATATAACATTCGCAGGCAAACTAATGCCTTGAGTTCATTCAAATGACGATAACTTTTTTTTTAATGAACCGATTTTGATGAACTAAACTTTAGTACTCAATTTGAGTTAAAACAAAGCAATTGGTGAAATTTTCAAGTAAATCGGTTCAGTACTTTCAGAGAAAAATGCGGACAAAAATATGTCGACAGACAAAGAGACAGACAAGAAATTCAAAAAAAATCTTTTTACTTAATATTATTCTTTTTAAGTGTCCTTCTATCTATTTCAGTCAAAATTACGAAATGTACAGACAAAATATTTTTACTGTCTTATTATATATAGAGATAAACAGTATGTCGATAGAGTAGTATTTTGTGTATAGAGCCCCACATCATTGACAAAAACTTTAAAAATAACTATTATTTACAATAAATATAGTATTCACGTCATTTTGAGAATCCAGCTATATCTAAATCTATCAGCGAAAGCGTCTACGTCTAAGCTATGTTACTAGTAGAAAATTAATGTGTACTTAATTAATATTCAATTTTCAAGTTTTAAGTATAATTATGAGCGAAGTTGATTTTTGTGTAAGTTAAATATACTTTTTGAGACTTCCCCCAGTGTTTGTAGAAATAACAAAAATTTTGCCTTTATGAATCATTTGTTCAGTATGAAATCTACATTTTCAGGGGTGCTATAGGCTATATACGAAATGAAAATAATAAGAAACGCCATCGAATTGCTATAAGCATGTGCGCTTCAAAAATAGTAAAACATATGTCAGTATATTGTATGGAAGAAACGTTCTATTCTATTAGTTTTAAAAAAATCCGCGACATCGTTTCACTTATAAATAAGTTACAATAAGGCATTTTGTGACAAAAAATAATTGAGATTTCAAGGTGATGTTTCACAGATTTATATATGACATGGATATTGAAACTTACGAGCGAAAGCTATTTTGTTATCAAGAAAATTTCAATTCAAGAAAATGGAATTTGGACGTACAGTTAGAGAAAATGTAAAATTAAAATAATTCAACGCTTTGTAGAGGTCGTTCTTGCCGCCAATGACAATTATTTCGCTATATGGGGGTGATGCATCGGGCTATAAAATAGATTTTTTCTAAATGACATTTAATCAAAATTTTACGAACCAAAATCTTGGAAATAGCGGTCCAACTTATTTAAAATTAAACGCCAGTCTTAGAGTAATTTCAGTAAGGCGCCGTCTTCATTCGGCCACCAAAGCCGTTTTCGTATTTAAAATGTTGTATTGCAAACAAATGCAAATTAGTGTGGACCAATTTCTTCGGGTGGAGGAATTCAATTACGGATTTTGGAAACCGTAATTGAAAATTGTCAATCGAAAACGCTTTTATAAAGAAAATTGTTAGTAGCAAAGCCCAATAAAAATATGTACAGTAAGATTTGTTTTTACAAAAGATTTCGTGGAACAAATATATAAACTATAGATATAAATGTACGGACTATGGAGATAGTTGAACGATATTTCATTAGATGATTATATTTTTTATTGTTTTTTGAGCTTCGCTCTGTATCCCACATCTAGAGGAGGGTATTCAGAGGAAGCCAAGTGTTAAGACACTTCGTCCCCTATTTACCGCTCTATTTTTGGTATATTGGCTTGGCTGCAGAACTAAACGCCGCGCTTTGTCTAATTTTATACACTTTGGATAGACGTGTATTATAATAAATTAAATAAGTAGAGACATTTTATGCAATAGTACTTGTGTATAGTAACAAGAATGAACCTAGGGACAAAACTCACCGTTCCCCTCCTGAGTTATTGTATATTGAGTAGGAATCGAGTTCATAACCACCACATTTACAGCTAGACCACGTTACACTGAACCACGTCGGACTTGATTTACTTTGATGTATTATTTATTCTATGCATTTCAGTTCTTTGTTTACGGCAATTTTTTTGAAAAGGCTCAGTACCTAATGATCATTTTAAGTGCCATTAGAGTTGGGTTTCCTGCTTCCTCTCTTGACAAAGACGAAGAAGTATGAATTAAAAACCAGACAAGCGTGAGTCGGGCTCGCCGACCAACGATTCCGTACAAGAATTAGAGGTCTAAAGTTTTTTTAAAATTTAAGCTTAGTTTAGCCTGAGTCCTTCATTTAAAATGTGTAATAATCGTGAAAATTTAGATGCTAGCTGCAAAATTTCATAATTTTAGGTCAATCGACGGATGACAACAAAGTTATCTTATAAGAGTTCCATTTTTCCTTAAAAGAATCGTAGTTCCATTTTTCTTAGAAGAATCAGAGATGCTGACAACATATGTCAGCATCTCTGTAAGGAGATTTTTACAAATTTCCGCTACCCAAAGATAATTGGATAGAACTTTGGGAACAACGTTTGTTTGAAAAAAAAAATTGTATATGTATATTTCACCAAAATTTTTTGATATTTTTTTATACGTTTATCTAAATACGTATTTTTCTTTCCTAAGTGTGGAATAACACTTTAAAAATATCAAAAATATTTTTTTTCTCGAGGATTACATTATTCGATTAGGCATACGTGCTTAAAATAAAATATTAAGCATACGAGCATTTACCAAAAACTTAATTGTTCACTTGTTACAGCAGAACATTACACGCGACGTTTTTAAAGTAGGGCCGGGACGTTTTTAAAGTAGGTGATGTAAGAGAAATGGTCCGGGTAAACATAAATAAAGGTCTTCGTCGTTTAGCGGGAGTGACCTTGTTCAGTGCGGTACAGGACTTAGTCTGATGTTAATAATATACTTTCTTATGTTGTGTGAGTATCTATATTTTTACAGTATTTTTTCTAAATAATATAAATATAATAATAAATTGTGGCGCACAGACACAGATACAGAGATGCGACAGTTGTGGGCTCGATTTCCGTATGGGATGGAGATGAATTGTTTTCATTTTCTATCTCCTTTATATAGATAAACAAAGTGCAGCGTTGGGTTCCGCCACTGGTTAACGTGGTGTTGGTATCTAAAGTATGGACCGGAGTATCTGGAACACTGCTATATGAGGGATGTAGCGTGAAATTGAAAAAATAGAAAATAATATTGGTGTAGTTCTTATATGAGTATGTGGATAGAAAAATGAAACCAAGTAGTGATACTTAACTTCGTACTCCACTCCACTTCAACGATACATACTATTGCTAAAAGTTTCATACCTTAAACATTAGCACAACTAAAACATTAGTATCAATGGATTTTAACTTTAAAAAGTTCATGAAGATAAAGAAGCTTTAAAGTAGAATACTGCGAAGTCCCACGAGCTTAAAGCGTCTTACCACATAGGATTCTGGCAATTCGCCAACAATCTTCGAAAGCTTCAAGTCCAATATAGGTAGCACTACAGTGTGGAGTCGAACAAGTTTACGTACACTCCTGTTATTGTGTTATTGTTGAGAATAATCTTGTGTTTGTTATATATTTTAATGCAGGCAGTGAGAATATTTTTAAACTGTTGTTCTATATAATAAAAAAATATTAAAATACTTTTTTTTAAATCAAAACTCGCTACGTTCAAATTTTCATACGTTTTGTATAAAAGTATAAGGCAGAGGGAATTTAGTATAATAAGAGACAGAAATAAGAGTCTGCTTTTCCCATATTTTTCCTAACTTTCGGGCCATTGCGTGTTGAGAGCCGGAATTCAAAATGCTTTTAGGCAATAAATACAATCATTTTACCGAGTGAAGATTGAACTCACACCTATCGCATTTTCATTCTAAAGCTGTAATACTGCACCACGACGGCCAACGGACATCGGATAACGGCTATAGTATAACAGCTTATAATAAATATAATCTCCACACGAGAACAGAACCCCTTCCGCTTCGTCTAATACCGCCGATGATAAATCGTAAGCTGGTGTTAATAAATGGAGATCGTCCTCGCCCCCGGCGCTCTCAGCAGTTTTTGCACTCCATATAAATGACACTTGGCTAATACTTACCTTATCAGTTATATTGTTTGAAATTATAATAGTGTTGGAGCAGTAAAACGTATAGGCTGTACGCCTTGAAATTAGTAAAAGTATTTTTTGTTCACCTTCACGCTATATCCCGCAGTATGTAGCAAGGATAGGCAATGGGAACCTGGTAACCTAGTGTTAAGATACTCTGTTCTCCATTTTCTATAGAATTGCCGGAGACACTGTGTATTGAGTGGCGAATTTCGACGTAGCATTTTGGCAGTGAGAGGAAATGAAAATATTAAGTATTTAATTTCCTCCAAATCAAGACGCCATCTACTCTTTATTATAAAGTACACATATACATATATCGATGGCTCCTAAGTATAAGGGCCAAAGCGCGAATTATAACTATCTATTATTATATACAAAGTTAGACTTGTGGTTCATTCGAGACCATTAAGGAGCAGTGGAACAGCCTCTGACTATAAACACGATAGTTTTGGATTCGATCCCCACTCAGGTGCAATGGACCAGCATATGACTGTAATCCCGATAGTTTTGGATTCGATTGATTCGATTCCCATTCATGGGAATGAATGTCGATGATCTAATCAGTATGGACTAAAAATACTTGGAAATAACATTTCTAGAGTTTTTTATAACAATAATATTATTATTGTCTTATATCATTATTATTCATCCATATTTTGGCTTCAATTTTAATTTTAAGCAACGAAATATATGGATTAAAATATGACGGCTCACAAAGTAATTTGTACTAAACTTGTGATGGCGTCTAAAAGTTAATTGTATTAGGCTTTTATAGAGTAGTTAAAGCTGTGGTTTCATTTAAAGTGGTCCATTTTACCCCCATATTTGAGAATTTGTGATTTTTTGGAAAAACTGGGAGTCTTAAAGAAAATTCGACTATTGAGTCTGCGCTCGTGATTTTTTTTTTCAATATAGCCCAATAGTAGGGCTTTTGTATAATGTAATATTTCAAAATTATAGGCTTTTAAATCTTGGAAATAACGTAGAAACAATAATATATTTTTGAATAAGCTAAATTTTATCAAAAATCTTCAAAGGCTATAGCGAAAAAAATTACTGGTGATTTTTTTTCCAAAAGTAATTTTAAAAACTACTAGTATTAGTAGCAAATTCTGAAAGTTTCATCGGCGCAGCTCAATGGCAACATGTTAAAAAATGTGCTCTAATCATGAAACATTAAGAAATTATTATTCTTATTTCGAGAATTGACTATATTTAAATCGATTTTTTACATAAGTATTTGCATTTTTTACTAATCTTCTATAATCAGATAATATTTATTGAGACGAACATTTTGATACTGTAAAGCTGTCCAAGCACAGGCCGTGGATTGGTTAATGCACTTTGGTGGTTGTTAATATTAACTTTCACATGCTGCGAAAAGAATATTTCACAAGTCATTTATTTTGTACAGTCTACTATAAAAATTATAGAGACGTATAAAGAATAAACACTAAAAGTTTCATTCGGATAACATTAAGAAACATAAAAGTTTGCTTATATTAAGAAAATAAAATTTGTTATCAATCGGAAAATTTTGTTCAGAGAAAAAAAAATCGGACAAGCGCGAGTCAGTCTCACCTACCGAGGGTTCCGTACAAAAATTGGAGGTCTCGAGCTTTTTCTGAAATTCAGTCTTAGCTTAGCCGGAGCCCTTTCAACTTAAAAAAAGAAATATCAGTTGACAGTTGCTATCAACTATTACTACTATAACTATTCCTATGAATAGCTATAGGTATAGTTTACTATAAATAGAATTATGTGACGCGCATTATAACGCAGTCGTGACTCCACCATTCATATCTCAACAAAGACATCCTCCATTGATATCTCAACTCAGAGCTTTATCGTATTTTTGTAAATCCCGTTTAACCGCGGTAATGCCCTTTTGTATACTCGGTCCATACAATCTAGATGAGAAACCTATTTATCTCGCAAAACTGCGAAACAAAGCGGATCTTTCTAAAACGAGACAATTAGAAAACTTAGTACTATTACTTTTTTAACTTAGTATTATGTTTATTATAATGTGTTAAACATATTATGAAAGGTAAATTGTAATATATAGAATTTTCTAGTTTATTCGTTGTCTTGTAAAATAAATGTGTCCGTTTGCAACGATTGTATGTTGACGAAGTTAAGTTTCGCCATTCTTATGGTAACAAAGTATATAGCCTAGGTCTCTATTTGAAAATTAGTCGGTATGATGTGTTTCTTTTTCTATCTGTGTAATGACAAGTACACATTACGAGTATAATACAATGTTTGTTTAAGAGTAGTTAGATATCTCTACATTTTCTTTTAGCGTCACGCTGTACTCCAAAGACAGCAGGGTAAGCAAAGGGAATCTAGTACTAAGACATCCCGTTCGACATTTTTCGCTGAATTCTGGAGGCATTGCATGTTTCATAACGGGACGCCGTGCTTTGGCACGGCGTTGAGTTCTGTCAAATAGAGGTTTGCCTCGATACTGGGAATATTAAATATTTCATTTCCTCCAGTGGGAATCGAACCAAAAACCTGCCGCGTTTACAATCACCCAATCACCCTACGTAATATACATTATAATTGATTAATGCATTTTTAAAGCAAATTAATTGAATTTGCGTTAAATATTTAAAATGATTTAACTTTTGGAACATGGGTTTAATAAAATGTTATTGAAAAAAAATACTCTATTTTTTTTTATAATTACTACTGCTAACGGGTTAGGTATTTGAATTATAGGATGGAATCGGATTGTCCTCACATTTGTATCCCTGGGAAATGACTAGCTTTACTTTATTTCTACTAGGATCATTATAAATTTGGTTATGTAGAGACCTATCTTAAAGCTTAGACAGGTGGGAGCGTTAAAGCCCATTTAAACCTACATTTAGGTGGCAAGCCCAGGTTTTGGAAGTCNTAAATACTAAAAGTTTCATTCGGATAACATTAAGAAACATAAAAGTTTGCTTATATTAAGAAAATAATCGTCAAATAGAGGTTTGCCTCGACACTGGAAACATTAAATATTTAATTTCCTCCAGTGGGAAACGAACCAAAAACCTGCCGCGTTTACAATCACCCAATCACCCTACGTAATATACATTATAATTGATTAATGCATTTTTAAAGCAAATTAATTGGATTTGCGTTAAATATTTAAAATGATTTAACTTTTGGAACATGGGTTTAATAAAATCTTATTGAAAAAAAATACTCTATTTTTTTTATAATTACTACTGCTAACGGGTTAGGTATTTGAATTATAGGATGGAATCGGATTGTCCTCACATTTGTATCCCTGGGAAATGACTGGCCTTACTTTATTTCTACTAGGATCATTATAAATTTGGTTAGGTAGAGACCTATCTTAAAGCTTAGACAGGTGGGAGCGTTAAAGCGCATTTAAACCTACATTTAAGTGGCAAGGCCAGGTTTTGGAAGTCACGTGTTCGTTCAATCCATAGAATGTTAAAATTCAGCTTCACACTGTATCTCGCACACAGCAGGAAAGGCAGAGGGAACAAACTAGTGTTAAGACGCTCCATTTCTCAATTTCTGCCAAATTCTGGAGGCATTGCGTGTTGAGTGGCAGAACTCAACGCTGCGCTTTGCCCCAACACGCAACAGAGCGAAGAAATGGAAATATAAATTTAAGTAAATATTTCATGTCTTCGAGTGGGGATCGAACCCACAACCAGTCGGTTTTACAGTCACACTTTGTGCCCCTGCGCCACGACTGGCCTCAAAAGAATGTTAAGTTGTATCTTTTCAAGATAATCAAGGTATCTAACTAAGATAGCGACCAATGTTTTCAGTCACATAAAAAATTAATCAAAACTTTAATACGAACAAATTTACAGAGTGTTATATCGTTATTTAATTACATCGCGATCGACTCAAGTTTATTAATTTTCCATATCCAAGTTTGTCTCTTGAGGGGAAGAAAATTTTTAAAATATTACTTCCGAGTCCCGCTACAATTTGCTCTGAGGTATCAACATAAGGAATGTTGACATATAATTTTAATATATTACGTTGGGATACCACGTTTTCACTCCTTCTATTAAAGTGGATTTGAAATACTAAATTATTTACGAAAGTGTCTTTTATATACACGCATATTTGTCGTCTTAGCTCAGTGGAACAGCATCTGGTTTAAAACGCAGAAATAATATAATAATAATTAAGTTTATTTACCACCATTTATAGCTCTTTAAATACAAATTATCTTAACATAAATACTTATTTAGAAAACTTTTATACGTAAATTTTTATACGTTTTCTAAATAAGTATTTTTCTTTCCTAAGTGTGTAAGTGTGTGTAATAACACTTTTAATAATGTTTTGTGGATGTTATTGTCGCAGTATTTTTAAACTGTATACTCCGGAATTTTACTTTTTTATACGTTTTTAGCTATTAGAGATTTAAAGTTATTAGTAGTAATTAAAATGGTAATTATTATATGTATGTACAAATAGTATGTAAGTATGTAGTTTAAATATAGTCATTCCCCCGAATGTCCCATACTTGAAGTTAAATTAATGTCGTTTTTTTAATTTCAATTGTTTTTTAAAGCTAAATCTAATGAGAAAAAATATTGTTCTTATTTTGCTTTATAAACTTATGTGGTTTTGCACACAACTTGGCACATTTCCTAATTTGCATGAACTTTATTCAAAGTACTGGCTTTAAAAAATTGTTAGTGGATTTGTTGAATTCTCATCAAAAAGTTTATGACTGCTAAAGGCATAAGTTTTGTTCTAACTTTCACTAATAGTAATGCTTTTTTTTCTATATCTTTACTTGACATATTATTTTCTGACGTGTCTTCTGAACCGTGAAATGTGACAGGACTGTCACTTTGTACGACTAAGGATTTTTTAAAAAAAATATTTATAGGGTGGATCCCAAGGCTCCCAGATCTACGTCATTTTAGCAAAGCTAAAATTTTGGATATTAATAGCCTAATATGTAGTTAAGATTGTACTGTACTAACTTGAAAATGGGGCCGTTTTTAAGGTGGCGTCAACTTAATGTAAATGTTCACCTACGTTAAAGTAGAAACGCTCATATTTAAATATGTTTTTAAGAATAATGTAAAAAATGTTTTTATTGTTACCAGATTCTTTACTCCCGCCAGAAGTCCTAAAGGTTGGGGGGTTAAATTGGGGCAAACTACGTTATACTAGCAAGCAAGCTATTTAATTTTACTTGTAATATTTACGGTCTTTTTTAAAACCCTTATAAGCACCCGGACAAATCGGATGGCTCCCAGACAGAGATGTATCTTTAATTGGCATTACGTCTGGAAAGACCCCACTTTCAAGTTAGTGAAAACGTATATTGTCTTCTCGTAGGTTTGGGGACCCTGGGGTCTTGGGCTATTTATTATATTTCTAAGATGTTCATAAAGTAAGAAAAAGTTGCTATGCATTTCTTATAACTTGCAAAAATATTTGTGAAGTGGCCTTAAAAATTATAAAAATATAGAAGATATCAAACTCATATACGTAGATATATATTATATTTAGTAAAAAAATGGATAACGAAAAAATTTTCTGCTTACTATACAAAAGGAATAATAATATAGGAAAGCGTTTCCCCACAGATTAACTTCGCAGAGATAGTGTTAAATCACACGATTTTTCCTAATATTGTCAAAAAAAAAAGAAAATGAAATCACACACAAAATGATCAGGATTGGCAAGAATAATATGTTAAAATAGTTGGCAATTATATAGTAGAATTATAAGAGACTCCTATTATAACGAAAAATGAGTCCCATTTCCTAACAATGAAAGGCGATATAACTTAATAGTAGAGCCAGACAGTCTATTTAGGCGATGTTAATGACTAATAAGAGACCTATAGAAACTATCAAACGAGATCTTGAAATATATAGCTTAATAGGTGAATGTGAGATATTATAGAAATGTATGATTCACAAAAAAATTGAATTTTTTAGCGCGTTTATGTAAATATAGTTATAATAAAATTATAAAGTCTCTATAAAGAGATCAATTGAAGTTTATGGGAAAACAACAAATAAGCCGCGGTATAAAACCAAGTTACGAAACTCGAGCTCGATTCTTATCGCACTATGAATAAAAATGACTTTTTAATATTCAGTAATCGAAGCCGCAAATCCTTTTAAAAGTATTTAAGGCTACAAGTATTGTTGTGTGGCTCTTTTTATATATATTTTTATTTTATGTAATAATTATTCTCTTTGTATCATGGTTGTGAGTTCAATTCCGATTCGGGGAAAGCAAAATAAATGATATATCACTGTGTAACTATTATAGTTTCCCCTTCTGTACAAGCTAATATTATATAAATTATTCAAAATCCATTACAATAATAATTATATTGAATAGAACATTTCCGTTTCCGGTTCGCAATTATAAATTTATATCGTATAATTAGGCAATTATAAATTGTAAGCTTATATTTGTAATAATATGGTGGCTTATAATATAATGACAATATATTCATATAAAATTTATGTATTATATTAAATAAAATAAATCAAATATATCAGCTTCACGCTGTAAGACACACCGTTAGCCTCTTTCCGCCAAGTTCTGGAGGCATTGCGGGTTGAGTGGCGGAAATCAACCAGATACCGGAACGAAGAAATTAAACTATAAATGTAAGTATTATAAATATTTTATTTCCTCGAGTGGGGATCGAACCCACAACCAGTCGATTTTACAGTCACACTTTGTGCCCCTGTGCCACGAGTGGCCTCTTACACTATTTTCTTCTTCTTATATTATTTTATAATAATTTTGAATAGATATCAAAGGCTGTATATATAACGTTTTTGTTTATTTATAACATGGAGACATTTTAAGTGCCCGAGGTAACTGACCTCAGGTACAGTGGGTTACATTAACGTGATGTCATATAGCTTACAACCTTCCTCGATAAATGGACTATCCAACCACAATTATATTTAATTCGTACTAGTAGTTCCTGAGATTAACGCTCAAAAGTTTAGCTTTATAATATTATAATAACATAAATACATAATAACTAAAAAATATTTACGAAATAAAATACTGAAAGAAAAAAAAATAAACAAAATAAAAAAAACCTTATTAAACAAAACATAAAAATTAATTGACCGTTTCCAGCACAGTTTTCTACAGGATAATGCATTTGCTTATTAAATTTAATTGATCAATCGTAACAAAGGGACAACAATGTACATTGTTCCATCATTCTTTAAGCGCCTCGAGTTTAACCAACCAAATTAATTGAGCTCTCCGAAATTACGATTCACCCAGTGGTTTTTGGCAGGGTTGAAGATAAGGGGGTCACGGCCGCTGGTGGGGCGTAATGGGCGACGAGACAATGGTTGGATATTTGTTGAAAGTTTTAACTGTATGAGTAGCTCGCTGTAGGGACGGGACTTGCTGTGCGTATGTTTTGGAGATAATTTGAATGTACAGTTTATTTGACACGCGTCGATCTATAACGTAAATTTCTAACCATGTATTAACACAATCGTGGCGCAAAAGCACAAGCATACGACTGTAAATGCGACAGGTTGTGAGTTCGATTTCCACTCGAGGAAATGAAATATTTAATATTTTCATTTCTTCGTTCTGGTAACGAGGCAAAGCGCGGCGTTAAGTTGTTACACAAAAAGCGTGTGTGTAGCAGAACTCAACGTACTGAAGTAGAGAACGAAAGTATCTTAATGGCAACCGAGTGTCTTAACACTAGGTTTCCAGTTTCCTCCTGCCTATTCTTTTATGTGCGGGATACAGCGTAAAGACAGAAAAAAATAGTTAATAATCTAGAGCGAGTGAGATAAGATTAGGGCCTAAAATGGGGAATAAATATGTGCAACGCCTGAGTAATGTATATTATAAATAAGGTCATATATTGTATATATATTGACTTTGGGTATAATATACTGCATCCATGGAATCACTACGTCAGTACTGTTATCAAGAATGAAGACTTAAAATAAATTTAATTACTAAGATTTAAATTTAAACATATTTTCCAAAGACCGTCGTTTTTCCAGTTTTGAACTCATGACAATTTTGTATAATCAGGTCTATATCTCCAAGAATACTTGTCTATTAGACAAATATATATATTTTTAGGTTCCCACATAAGCAAGGTAGATAGAGGGAACATAATGACAAAAAACTCCATCCCAAGCTTCCGCTCAATTGTCATGACATTGCGTGTTAAGTGGCGGAGCGCACGACGCGCTTAGTCTTTCTTATATGAAAGAAATGAAAATAATTCATTCTCCCCAGTACGAATCGAACCTACAACCATACGCTCGCCGTCACCCGCAACGTCGTTGAGCCAGGAGTACCTCTATCTCCTCTTTCTCCTCTATAATGGTTTTAAATTTTAGCATAATATTAAAACTACATTAAAATTTTATAATTTTCTCAATGTATTATAATAAAACCGAAGCTACAAATTACACAACACCAAGTGGTATCACTAATGCATCAATCACGCTAATACACTCGAATCGACGTTGATAGATCTGTTTAAGATCGAAAAGATCGAAAAATATTCCGCGTTTCCTAGTGGAAGCGGTTCATGTATAAAATATGCGTTTTACATTTGCTTTCCTTGTTTTATGTGAAACGATGTGATGGCAGTATTGTGTCAAGGGATATAAAGGAAGTAAATATTTTGTTTAAATATTCTGAATATTTGAAAGTTTTGTTATTTCTAGCTTATGTATTCCGTAGGGTAGACAGATTGAAGTTAGTGTTAAAATATTCCGTGTTCTCTACGCCTTGCGTAATTTTTGGCATATTGAGTGTCGGCTGGGGAACTCTTGGGAACTGTCTAAGCGCTCTAGCCAATTACATAATATAATAACGTGTGGTTTTACGTTCTTACTTGTACTTAGAATACGCACTTTCGTTTCTTAATGTAAACAACAGTTTTATTTTTTTTGCTCGCTCGCTTTCGTGAGAACCTAGTGCTTAGACACTCCGCTCCCTATTAAAGCGTTGAGTTCCGCTACTCAACACGTAAAGCCTCCAGAATTCGGTGGAAAATATCTGTTTCTAAAATATGTTAATTACATAAATATATCTTACTTTATTTAGCATAAGTGATTTGAACTTCACTAATAGATTTTTTCTATATATACCTAAAGCAAAAGAAGATAAATTATGTTTATATAACGAGGTGGAGCTCTATACGTAAAAATATGATTATTCAGCTTTAGGCAACAGAGACTAATGACAGATAAACGAATTACATTAATAAGAAAGACGATCAAGTATAAGCGAGCAGTCAGATGGATCTCGTATAATATAATATAATACTTAAGATATGTTACTTCACTACTGGACGTCTAATGTCATGTAGATTTTGAGGATTTGAGACTATTTTTAGAACTTCACTTGGCTTCAAGCATTTTTGTTTGCTTTAGTGAAGATTAAATAACCTGGTACTTATAATTTATTATTTATCATACTTTTATAGAAATGGATGGGATAAATATTATGGTAATGAAACTTGGAGGTGATGATGATAGTGTCAGATAATGGATTAGAGAAAGCTGCGCCCGCAAAACTATTATATAATACATTAAACATTTTCTTTTCTTTGCGGATAGAGTCAAACACCTACGAACTACTTCACACGTTCATTTTAATGTATTTACATATTTTATAATGGTAAAAACTTATATTAAGACGAGTGTATGAAATTTACAAGTAAAACAGTCAAGACACTTAAGACCTTAGTGGCTTCAATATTTTTGTTACGTATCTTCAAATATTTTGAAAACTAAAAAAAATTTAGTTGCGCAAGTCCCGATCAATTGCTACTCATTTTAATAAAAGTACAAAATTGTAAATACTTATTATAAAAGTATACGAGAACACAAACATATTTCTTTACTTCTTGTACCTTGAACAAGGTTTGGCTTACGAAAAAAATACTTATTAAATAAGTATTTTGTGTAAATATTTCATATTGGTTTGATCAAAATCCTTGGCTTTCACATAAAATATACGGAAAAGACGAAATATCCTATAAATGTTTAAGAAAATGTTTTGCGGTAAAGAGAAATTACATTGAATGGTATCGGAATAAACATCTTATTTTCTTTATCTTATCATCTTTTACGAAGGCGTAAAGTATCGAAAGAGGCTTAATGAATAAGGCAAATATCGTAAGTAGGATGGAAAACGTAATATATTATAGTTTTTCTGTTCGCTTTGAAAGTAAAAGAAAAAGGAAGGAAAATAAGGAAAGAAAGAGGTAATTAAACTTTTAACTGAAAGAAAATTAATTAGTTTTCTATCAATTTCTATCGAAAGAAAACTAGTCAATTGATTAAAGGACGCTAGTCGTGACTGTAAGTAAACACGACAGGCTATGGGTTCGATTCCCACAGGGTAGGCAGAGGGGACCCGGACAACAAGTATTACGATACTCCGTCTCCATCGAGACACTTCCGTTCCCCACTTTCCCCCGAATTCTAATTGAGTAGTTTTGGTAACTGCCTAGTTACCAAAGCATTCTTGCTTTGGTAACTAGGCAGTATTAGGTAATATAAATATAAAATATTCGAATTCTTCGAGGTCGTAACGATCCCACAACCTGTAATGTTTACAGCCGCACACTTGTGCCCCTGCGCCACTACTGGCCTCAATTATATATATATTTTTTGTCCCACTTCATTATAACACATAAAGCTCACACAATAATAGACATACAAATACTACACACTATAAGGAATACACATAATAAGAAAACAGCAAACTGCATATCTTCTCATCATCATTACCGGAACTGCCTCGCTTAGCGAACTAGCATCGAACGTAAACAGTCTAATCGCGCCGTTACAGCTGTATAGCGCGCTATTAAACGGAATGAAGTGATAACATTTAAGTTATATATTTTAAAATGGTGATAAACTTGAAAAATGAAACTGCACTAATATATCCGTTTCCCATTTTCAGCCTAAAGTTGGGAAAGCAAGTGTGGGAACGTAATGTCTTAACACCAGGTTTCTTCTGCCAATCCTACTGTGTGGGATACATAATTTATAGATTTATAGTTATCATAAAGCATTATAACAATATTTAACTGTAAGTGCGATGGCTATGGATTCGATTTTTTTAAGTATTATATAATTTAGTCAGAAACACTTTAAAATATAATTATATTGTTCTTAGTTCTCTACAGTAATCAACGAGAAAATGGGCTATCTAGTATTCATACATCTTTATCTATCATATTCTCATGTTCTCTTAAATTTAGACTTGACTTACAGTGTCAGTTAACTTGATAACTTAAAGTGATAGATCCGTTAGTCAGTAAAAAGTAAAAAGCAATAAGTTACAAAGGTCTTAAATTTGCATCGAGTTTAGGACATATATATTTTATTTAAACAATAAATTGCTTTACACAAATGGTATGTCTAAATTATTTTCTCTGACTATTCATACTATACATATATGTATGTTAAGTTGTAGATTCAAAATTCCTCAACAAATGGAGCGGTGAGTGGACAATGGACGCCATATCTGAAACGATTGTCCTTTCATTTAGTTAAATTCCGCAAATGCAATCTAGAGAATACGTTAAATAAAACATGTGGACTGTTTAATCGTTTAATTTATAAATATAGGCTATGGTTATAATATTGTGTATATCGTAATGTACTTACATATTATATATATATGTATATATATATATATATATATATGTATATATGTGTATATGTATATATATATATATATATATATATATATATATCATATTCAAGGCCACAGTGGGTGGCGTCTGACTGCCACGGTTATGGGTTCAATTGCCACTCGAGGAAATTGGAGGGCGAAGTTGATTTTCACCTGTCAACATGCAATGTCTTGAAAAGTGGATGAAGTATATGCTTAGATAATAAATAAATAAGGTAAATAAATTTATTTTCATGCTTTGGTAGACGAAAAGCGGAGTTGAGTTTGCTTCTCTGTATCAATGTGCTATAATTTGGGTGGGAAAATGAGAATGGAGTTTCTTAATAGTAGGTTCCCTCTACTATTAGGAAACTCCATTCTCATTTTCCCTACGGGAAAAAGCATGGACCTGTGAAAAAAAGGAACACAAAATTAATTCTCTATGCCTTCAATATCATTAAAGTGCAGGCACTTTAAAAATCATATTTGTATAAGTAAAAAAAATCAAACATTAATAAATTAAAAGCAAAAATAAAAAATATGAGAACGACATCAAAATGACTTCAAAACATTTTCCGTCAAAGCTTTTAAAAATTTCATAATTTACGGTATAATTTAAGTGGCGGCGAGATCTAATGAAGTATACGTATGCCTAACGTATGTATGGAGTAAACACTTATTACCTTGCTTGACGTGGTAATGATGTTGGTAGGCTCTTTTCAGATTAGCTTTATGTATGTATTTCATTAATTTTTATTACTATTTAATGAGGCCAGTGGCACAGTGGTACGAACTTGCGACAGTAGACGCGACAGGCTGTGGATTCGATGAAATTAAATATTTAATAGTTTTGTTTCTTCGCTCTGTTAACGAGCCAAAGAGAAGTTCCCCTCTATCCACCCAATTTTCGAGATATTGTAGTGTCTTTACAATAAGCTCCTTCTGACACTCTGTTATATGCAGGATATAATTTAAACTTGTTACTGTTAATGTTGTTGTTGATGTTTAAATGAAGACGATGTTGCGAGACTTTTCATCTTCACGTCTATGGACAACAATTTTTATTTCGTTAATTACAACAAAAAAAAAAACATTTTTTCCAGCATTGAATGAGGTTTAGGTAATTGTATTTAAAATATTCTTAAACAACAAAGTTGAAAGAAGGTGCGCTAGTGAGAAAATGCCCTTGTCCTGTTATCACTGACGTCTCAATTAACATCAACAAAGTTAATGTAAGTTAAATTTTAAGTTAAATTAACGTTAAGTAGATTTATCTAGAGAAGAAATATGAGGCTATTGTGGCTCAGTAGTAGTAAACGTGATGGTTCTTGGTTCGATTTCTAATCGGAGGAGCATTATTTTCATTTCTTTAGTCTGGTAAGACAATGTGTGTCGTTGAGTTCCGCAATTCCACATATTATATTCATGAAGAGAACATATTATCAAGAGCTCTGTAGGAGAACGCAGTGTCTTAGTGTTAATACTGTATTTTCCTTGCTTACCCAGTGCGATACAGTGTGATTCTAAAAAGAAAACTTTTAATAATTTCACGATGGCGATGACCTACGTAATAATAAATGTGACAGTTGTGGGTTCGATTGCCACTCGGGACAATGAGCTACTTACACTTCCTCGCTCTCATAACAAGACAAAGTGTAGTGCCTTGAGTTTTACAACTCTACACGCAGTCTTAAATATATATCCCGAAGCAAGCAGAAACATATTATAATATATAATTTTGTGAAATTATAAATATAAATAAATTATACAAACGAAAATAAATTATATAATATTAATATAAACGAATTTATAAATATATAATAAAACAAACCAAATAAAGATATTAAAATCAAATATATTTTTAATTTATTTCCTCCTAGTTTCAAGAGTAAGAAAAACTTTGCCAAAATAAATAATTTATGTTCCGTCCGTCCGTAAATAGCTCCATCTGAATATTATTGTTATTCTCGAGTTTGGATAAACCTCACTTCATAAATTTGATGTTTACGTAATTTTCACAAAATTATTTCTTATTTGTATAAAATGTTACGTAAATACAAACTTAAATACGCCATCGTAGAATGCTTCTGTAAAATGGAAATTTTAATAAAGAATTTTATTCATCGATATTTTATATATCCACCACAATTTTACTTCGCTATTCACCACGTAATGCCTCAAGAATCTAGCGCAAACTGAGAAACAAAAGTGTCTTAATGGAGAACGGAGTGTCTTAACACTAAGTTTTCAAGTTCCCCCTGCCTAACCCGCTATGTGCGGCATTCAGCGTGACACTGAAAAAAAACAATTAAATATGCAAATAGAGACACAAATATTTTTGTGGTACACTGTCAAAACCACTAGACCCTCCAGGCGCAAAAGATGAGGAAAATTAAAATGTATTAAGTTGAATTAGTTTTCTAGTTTATTTCCTACTTATTGCCTTACATTATCTCGTTGCTCCTCCTTCGGAATAAATTCTTTCCTTATCAACGATTCTCTGTAAGAGATTGCTTGAAGCAATAAGGCGTCGTAGCATATTTTTTACGTTTATTTTTTGAGTGGTTTTTTATTCATTCTTCTTATATTTATTTAGAATCCTAAGTGTGGAATAACACCTTAAAAAATGTTTAAGAACTTCTTCTTTTTTTCTTTTTTTTTTTTGTAAATTTTAATATTAATTTTCATATTTAACGAATTGTAGTCCGAATAAGTGAAATATAAAAAGGTAAATTCTGCTTTAACTGGTTCTCCCATTCTTTTAGTCCCCTATACACTTCTCAAGAAATCCAATCGATCTCCAAATAGAGCATTGTCGTGCGCCTATAAGCGCTAAGATTGTGGATTTGATTACCTCTCGGTGAAATGAAATATTTTATATTTTCATTTCTTCTCTTTAACACTCGGTAACGAGACAAAGAATGGTGTTCAGCTTTTGCCTTTCAAAAGTAGGGAACGGAAGTGTCATAGTGAAGTGTCCAAACACTAGGTTCGCAAGTTTCATCTGCCTAGTCTGCTATGTCCAGAATACAGCATGATGCTAAAATTAATAATAATGATAAATATATTATATTTTTATTTATTAATTACTAAAGCCATCCAACAAAGTAAATAATTGTGTATTTCAAGCAGTCGAAACTGCAAGCGGGTCACTAGGTAGGTAATATTTTTGACAAAGAAATTACAAATACAAAGCGCGGCGTTGAGTTCTGCCACTCAACACGCAATGCCTCCAGAACTTGGCGGGAAGTGGGGAATGGAGTGTCTTAACATTAGGTTCATTCTGCCTACCCTGCTGTTTGCGGGATACAGCGTGAAGTCGAAATTACAAATAAATAGCATTTATTTTCAGTATAAAACGTTTCTTATTATAATATTAATGTACAATTTTGTCCAGTTATCATGTAGTTGTTATTTAAAATAGATTTATTAAAGGAAAAATTAATTATGAGTAAATTGAACTTCTGAACTTATATTAATCTGTATTTTCGATCAGAAAAATGTTTGTATGTATATTTTAAATATTTTACTTTTATCGTAAGCTGCATATAGCAGGGTAAACCGAGGGAACCTGGGGTCCTAGTATTAAAACACTTTGTTCCCATTAATACATTTCCGTTTCTTATTTTCCGCCGCATTCTAGTGGTCTTGCGTTATCGAGCGGCGGAACTCAACGCCGCGTTTTGCCTCTTTACCGGAGCGAAAAAAAGTCATTTGAGTGGGAATTGAACTCAAAATCTGTCGTTCCTACTAAAATTAAATATTTTAAATATTTTCAACTCAAAATTTATTAAAGCGATAAGAGTTTGCTAGGAAGTAGAAAAAAGTGTCTTCTGAGTGTTCATTGTCCCTTTCCCTGCTACAACGAATACGGTAGATATATCCTTTTACATTCACGGTGTATCCAGGATAGGTGAAGAAAACTTGTATTAAGATACACCTAATTTGTCGCCCAAATTTTAAGAAATTCGTGTTATGTAGTATAGAGCGTAAAAATGAAATAATTCATTCCCGAATTGGAGCCGCACCCACAATCTCACAAACGCTGCGCCAATTAAAAATAATGACTTTAGAATTGACTGGCACAATTTAATAGCATAGTTTATTTAATTTTTTTCAGCTTTACGCTGTCTTCCGTATGTCTTAAAACATTCAACTCCTCACTTTTCGCTGAATTTTAGAGGTATTGCGTGTTGAATGGCGGAACTCAATGCCGCGCTAACGCGCGGTTGCCGCGCGCAACGAACGCGCAGAACAAAGGAATGCAAATATTAAATATTTCGTTTCCTCCGTTGGAAATCGAAACCACAACCTGTCGTGCTTACTGTTACACGTAGTTTATTTAGTAGAAATAGAATTTGAGTCCTTGTGGCGCAGTTGAACATCTACATCTAACTGTAAACCCAACGTCTTACATACATAAAAACATAACACGTACTTATTAGAGAAGAAAATTTATCATTTAAAGCTATTCCCATCTCCATACACTTTCACATCAGTCATGAAGACACCTTATCTTGGCTTATTTAAACAACGTCCCACATTACACGCGCGTATGTATGAGTATACGAGTACAGGAACATCTGAGATAGAAGGCAATTTGCAAGTGTGGAGAGCAGCGATCGCTCATCTTGTATCTAGATTAATCTAGAGCACTTAACCTTACGTTTTGCCCTTCACCAGTAGAATGTTGTAAATTATTTTGCGTTGGGTTGTAAATAATAAAAAGATGGCTTGATGCATTGGTTATTGGTTCAATAATAAAAATGATATGAAGATTTAGGTGTTTTTGCCATCAACGTATCTTTCAGTAGTTTTTTTTTCTATTTTCTTTAGCTTTACACTGTGTCCCGTTTGTAGTAGGATGAGGAGAGTGAATCTAGTGTTAAGATACTCCACTCTTTATTTTTCACCGATTCCTGGAGGCATTGCAAGTTGAGTGGCATAACTCAACGCCGCGTTTTTTACCTCGACACCAGAGTGAAAATATTCTATGTTCTGAAAGTAGAAAAAAAAATCTAAATAGTATAAAGTTATACTTTATTTTCTTTTCTTTTTTTATATCACGGTTAGGATCATCAGGATGACTATAACGACCGTTGCAAAGCGTCTATGAAATTGTGCACTTTCGTAGTGATGTAACGACAGAACTTAGGCCCGGAGTTATATCGTTAATCACGATCTCGATCCCGAAACTTGTTCCATTGTTGCGGGGCCGCGTGGCTTCACTTATTATTGCTGTAAATCTTTTGTTTACGCGCAAACAATTTAAATTGGGTACAAGAATACATTATAATTTCAGTTTTGAGTCGTATAAAGTCTTAAATACAATAAAAGTTTTAACGTGATAAAGTTATCTGTGAAATAATATAAGTGGAACACTGTACTGAATAATTAGGAAATAAAAACAGCTTCACGCTGTATCCCGTTCGCAGCAGGGGAGACAGAGGGGACCTAGTGTTAAGAAACTCTTTTCCCTATTTTCCGCCGAATTCTGGCGGCATTGCGGGTTGAGTGGTGGAAATCAACGCCCCGCTTCGCCTCCATACCAGAACGAGGAAATAGAAATATTAAATATTTCATTTCATCGAGTGGGAATCGAACTTACAACCTGTCGCATTTACAATCACACGCATGTGCTCCTGCGTCACGACTTGTAGAGGTCTCATTAAGTAATGAGGTCTCTATAAATGAATTATAACATTTCATTGAACCCATTGCGTTCGTCACAGTCAGACAGTCATAAAACAACAAAATTACCAGATACCGCAATAAATATAAAGAAATCAAAACTTTTGTGGAATACTCTACGTTGAAACTGAAAAACAGTTAACTTACCCCATACTTTACTGCGCCCGATCTCATCAATGACGCTTGAAGCTCTATAAACTCGATTGGGCCTCAATTCTGAAAGCAATCTGTTAACTTCAACTTAAATATTTTTACCGATTGATTTTGATCACGTGCCAGAGCAAGGTTTCCAATTATAATCATTTATCAATTTAACACGATGACCAATGACTGTTACGTTTTATGAAATGACTGCTGTTAATTATGGGTTTTAAAGTTATTCGTAAACTATTAACATTAAAAATTCTTTGTTCTCTGGATTCCGTCCGAATTCAAGACGTTGCGTCTTGAATGGCGGATGTTATCGCAGTTCTTTGTTTTAGTAGACGGAGGAAATGAAAAATATTTAATTAATATGAGCGGGAATCGAACACACAACCATCACATTTATACAGACAGACCTTAGCGGCTACAATGCCACCAATGAAAGCGAAGTGATAAGTCAATAGTTTTTTTAAAACTACGAAGAAAATTTAAATATCCTTTTAATAAATTCTTCATAGTCTTAAAATAATTCACTATCACCTTCACAACCTATAGCTAGTACTGAAATGGGCTATTCCAAATCGTTCTGTGTAGTTTTATGGAATGCACGAAAAATTTTCGTTTAAGTCATTGTTAATGTACATATATGTGTAAGAAATTATGAGGTGATATTATTATTAAAAAAAACGCTACGTCTTGATATACAATATTCGTTCAATTTATATTTTACAAAAAAAAATTAAAATTTAAAATTTAAACTTTTATCCCGCCCTGGTAAGAAAACATCGTTCCGCCTTCCAACATTCACATTAGAGAAGCTAAAATTTGAATACTGACATTGTTTTGTAGTATTGCTCGAGAGTATCTTCTTATTGGGCGAAAAAGGAGAACGGAGTGTCGTAACACTAAGTTTCTTCTGTTTATCTTGCTATGTGCAGGATACAGTATGAAACTGATTTTTTTTAATGCAAATACATTTATCTATAGAGGATATGTCAAACTGTAATAAACAGCTTCATACTTCTTCTGCATAGCAAGGTAGGTAGAGAGAAGCCACTGTCAAAACACTCTGTCTTCACTTTTCTGTCAAATTTGAATCATTTCTTCAGATGGAGATGGAACTAACAGTGATTACGATTAACCAAAATGTCACTGCACCATAGTGATGGCTTTCTGTCCGGACACTACGCGTTAAAAGGAGCAACGAAACTCTGCCAGGCCAGTCGAGGCCAGTCGTGGCGCAGGGGCACAAAGTGTGACTGTAAAATCGACTGGTTGTGGGTTCGATCCCCCCTCGAGGAAGTGAAATATTTACTTAAATTTATATTTCCATTTTCTTCGCTCTGGTGTCGAGGTCAAGCGCGGCGTTGAGTTCTGCCACTCAACACGCAATGCCTCCAGAATTCGGCAGAAAGTGGGGAACGGAGTGTCTTAACACTAGGTTCCCTCTGCCTACCCTGCTGTGTGCGGGATACAGCGTGAAGCTGATTTTTAATTTTATTATTTTTATCTCTATATATAATAAGACAGTAAAAATATTTTGTCTGTACATTTAGTAATTTTGACTGAAATGGATAGAGGGACACTTAAAAAGAATAATAGAAAGCAAAAAGATTTTTTTTGAATTGTTTGTCTGTCTGTCTGTCTGTCGACATATTTTTGTCCGCATTTTTCTCTGAAAGTACTGAACCGATTTACTTGAAAATTTCACCAATTGCTTTGTTTTAACTCAACTTAACTACTAAAGTTTAGTTCATCAAAATCGGTTCATTAAAAAAAAAGTTATCGTCATTTGAAAGAAGTCGTAATTAATTCAACACAGAGATAAAGAACGATCTTGAAAGAAATATCAAGTAAATACAAAGATTTTTTGGTTGGTTCGTTCATATAATATATGTAACTAATTTAAAAACTGTACAGGAGTTAATATGCAATTATTACAGTTATTTTACAAAGAATATTATGAATCCTTCAAATCAATAATTTAACATTTAAGGCTGTTTCTGAATGAGTAAATTAAATTATTCACTGACATCAGCACATTTAACAGAGTATATTATATAGGTAAAAAGAACATAAAGTTACAAAAATATATACGTGTAATAAATAATTAGCTTTATGTATATTTTATAAATATCAAATATCAACAATGGTCGTATTTTTTTATTTAAAACAATCAAAAATTCTTTGACGATAATGTCGTAAAAAAATCATATTAGAAGTCATTATAGTTGTCAATTAATTCTGCTTATTAAATCAATAATCATGTATTTTAAGCGGGCGAAGCCGTGGGCGAGCCGCTAGTGGTAAAATATTTTATAATTGTTTATATTTCTTTGTAAATTTTCCGTTTAGTTTTTTCCTAGCTTCACGCTGTATCCCGCTCATAACAAAGTGGCTCAATGCTGCGGTTGTGGGTTCAATTTCCACTTCGACTGGAAATAGAACCCACAACCGTCACATTATCACAGTCGCACGTTTGTCCCCGCTCTTATAGGGAAATTGTTGCGTATTGTAGATGATAATGGAATTCGCGAAATGTTAGGTACATATTTTACATTCATTCTTTAACTTCACGCTATATTTTGCGTAAGCCGAGGCGTAAAGAGAGGCAGGGAGGATATAGTATCAAGACATTTTGATCTATGCTCATTAAGTTCAAAAGATATAAGTGAGTGTTGGAACTCAACGCTGTGTTTTGTCTGGTTTTCATCTCGAAAAGCAGAGCCTGCTATAGACCACCACGACCGCCTCATATAATATTTTAGCTATTATACTTCTTGTGTTTTGATACGTAACCAAACCGTAATGTACATAGTGGAAGTTAGGTCAATTACATCGCCTCCACGAGTTGTTTCCAAAACAATCGTTAACATTCGAAGCTTATATTGACCCACTAATTAGCTGTGTCTGTGTCGATATCGGTGTTGAATGTGCCTTGTAATTTGTATTTGAAGTATTTAGATGATTTAGTCAATATGGTATGGAAATTTTTATTTTAATATGAGAATATTGAATGTAGTGGATATGAATGTATATATATATGTATAGTTTGTGGCGTAATATGAGGTTATATTTAAATTGTTTATATCCTCCTCTTTATTGGCAGAGCGCGGCGTTAAGTTCCGCCTCTAAGAAGGAATTTCTCAAGAATAAGGCGCAAAGTGAGGAATGGTCAAACTTGTTTTAATACGAAACGGAGTATATTACTACTAGATTTATAGATTTCCTCTGCATGCTCTACTAATATGATATAGCGTGAAAAAGGTCTTTAGTTTGGTAGGACAAAGCGCAACGTTGAGTTCAGCTACTCAAAACGAAACGTCTTGAAGATTTTGCGAAAAACAAGAGCGACTTACGTATAAGTTGACAGGCTAAGGCGTGAAACTGTAATTTTGTCACATCATATATTTACTTTTGCCTTATCTATAATACATGCATTTGTACAACAAAAGGAGTGCTAGCGGTTCATATGTAAAAATGTGATTTTAGACACTCACGCAACATAGCGTTTATATAAATATAATATTATATTTAATATTTTTTTGACCAGTTTGTGAAAACAGAATAAAAATAAAAGCAAAACCCGTTTTGTTCTAAACGGGTTTTGCTTTTATTTTTATTCTAATTAATATCACATAAATGCACGGAGTCTATTTAAAAATAATAGACTGAGATCCCAGGGCGCCCAGACTCACATCATTTCAGCAAAGCTGAAATTGTGATGCTTAATAATTTAATATATAGTTGAGATTGTATCCGTACTTACTGATTTGAAAGTAGACCACTTTCAGTGGTAGCGCCAATTTAAGGTACACGCTCACCTACGTTAAAGTAGAAACAAAAAAAATACTAGATTAAATTTATATTATGTTTATATATATTATGTTTATAAAATAGTTTTAGCTTCAGTGTATTTACACTAGGGGATATAATATCCTCAAGTGTAAATACACTCCGTTCTCCACTTTCTGCCAATTTCTTGAGCTTCACGTGTTGAGTGGTAGAACTCAAACCTGCGCTTCGTATCTTTACCAGAGCAAGGATATTAAAATGTTAAATATTTTATTACCCCAAGAGGAAATCGAATCCATTATGTCGCGTGTATAGTGGCACGCTTGTGCCCCTGCGTCACGACGGTCTCATGACTTCGACGGGTAGAAAAATATTTTTTTGTAATATATATACGCACTATTTGTGCAAAGGTTATGCGGCATGATATAACGCTTCAACTAGTAATCAATGACTGGATGGATTTCGATGAAGCTAAGCTTTACACTGTATCCCGTATATACGAGGGTAGACAGAGATAACCTAGTGTTATGACACTCTGTTCTCCACTTTCAAGCTATATATTGAAAGTAATTAATAATATAAATTAATCTATATGTCACTGCCAATCAAGACGAAATTAATGTTAAGAAATACTATACCTACCAAATACACCGGAAAACCCTACTAACTTAACTTAGCTTCACGCTTTATCCCTTGCGGGGTAATCAGAGAGAACGGAGCGCCAAACGCTACGGTCTCTACATACCTCTTTCGCCTCGTCCACTGTCATCAACCTCTTCATACATGCCCTTCGGGGGGTCCTCATGCTTTTTACGTGACCTTCCTCCAGTATCTTT
This sequence comes from Heliconius hermathena, assembly GCA_013403705.1. NCBI lineage: Eukaryota > Metazoa > Arthropoda > Insecta > Lepidoptera > Nymphalidae > Heliconius > Heliconius hermathena. The sequence goes on along the minus strand of JAAIXJ010000880.1, from coordinate 10,958 downwards.
GATACTGTGTTTTCGAAGGTCAACCGAGGTCTCCCCCTACCTCTCTTACCGCTCACTTTTCCATCATAAATCTTTTTTGCCATTCTTTCATCACTCATTCGTTCGACGTGCCCAAACCAGCTGAGCACGTTCTTCTTCATTCTCACNTATATATATATATATATATATATATATATATATATATATATATATATATATATATATATATATATATATATATATATATATATATATATATATATATATATATATATATATATATATATATATATATATATATATATATATATATATATATATATATATATATATATATATATATATATATATATATATATATATATATATATATATATATATATATATATATATATATATATATATATATATATATATATATATATATATATATATATATATATATATATATATATATATATATATATATATATATATATATATATATATATATATATATATATATATATATATATATATATATATATATATATATATATATATATATATATATATATATATATATATATATATATATATATATATATATATATATATATATATATATATATATATATATATATATATATATATATATATATATATATATATATATATATATATATATATATATATATATATATATATATATATATATATATATATATATATATATATATATATATATATATATATATATATATATATATATATATATATATATATATATATATATATATATATATATATATATATATATATATATATAATATATACATACATTTATATATTTAAAATGTTTTTTATATACAAATTTAGAACTATCTTCCGTCAGTACAAAAAATTGCTAAATATACATAGTAGTTACCTGGGCACGTATCCTCGCATTTAAAACCCGTCGATACCCGTAGATACAGCCTGTATATTACTAAGGTATAGACATTTGTCTTTTATATTTTATATGTCTAAGATTTAGATATTTTTTAAACAATATAATATATAAAATACTCAATATAAACTGTAGCTTTATAGAAAAATTTGTTCTATGCATTTTCTTTTCTTAATTTTAGGCATTTTTATTCCCATTTTATAAATAGCTCTCAAGTCAGATCGATTTTGAGATGCTGTTGTCGCTTGCGTGGCGTTGAGTTCCGCCACTCAATGCGGAATACCTCCAGAACTTGGTGGTCAGTAAATGGGGAAAATAAAAAAGATAAAAATATCCATACCAGAATCAACATTATTAAAATTAACTTTTTGTTAGGGAGCCAGCTTTTTGCTTTTGGCTTAAATGAAGTTCATCGAAGTCGTTCGCATAAAGTGTTTGAGAAAGATTGGACATTAAAGTAACAATATTAGATTTGTAATTCCGATATGCTGACGATATTCACTTTTTGTTCGATCTAAAAATTCAATTTTCTTTCCCCGGCTGTGATCAAATATCAATTTGTGACAGAGCGGAAACTTAATTCAAACGTCGGTTAGACAAAGAGAGAACCTTTTTAATACAAACTCATTTTACTTAGTACTGTCGAAGATCTTTCGGTTCTACTCAGAAAATTCTAGGTAAGCGCGGTCCAAGAGATTATACGGCTAATATGATTGACGACAATGTGCTACAGTTGGTAAGTAGTTCGGTAATATTTATTTTTTTCCCATATTTAATCTTATATGTATATGTACTCGTATATATATTCTTTGGGGAGTCTTCGTGTTTTTAAGTGACGTTCCTCTAATTCATGGTTGCACAGACTTATTAAGACTAGGGGTCACTCGGGCAAATCATGAACTGACGGCGGGCCGGCAGAAGTTTCGAACATATTTTTTTTTTGGTTTTATTCTGGAATAGAATTCAATATTTTTCGAATGTACGAGAGTATTATTTTTGCTGTCGGTGGGCCACCAGTATACGACAGCGGGCCGCACGTGGCCCGCGGGCCGCGGTCTGTGCGCCCATGCTCTAATTGATAGTGTGATACTTTTCGAGGAGCAATCAAAATTTCCAACTTTTTCTATTCTCATTTTTTTGTTTTGCTTTATCCAGTGTATAGCAGAGTAAACCTGGAATCTGGACATTTAGATCTATGGTTTTCGTTCGAGTATGTGTCATAAGGGCGTTGAATGGGGAACTCAGTGTTGCGCTTTGTTCAAAGAGAGAGAAATTACTTCGAACGGATATCGAATCTATAGCCATCGCTTATCTCATTGCGCTAAGTTTTGATAATATACATTATACATTTGTATGAACGTGTGCCACGTTACATATTCAATTCTTATAACAAGTAATTCTGAATAATAATATTGAAGTGTTAACGATTTAATTTGAGATTGGTTGATTTGTAGTCGGCCGCTTGTCGCAATATTTAATACATCAATTTTACATTTGACACGTTTATTATTATTTTATTAACAAAACAATAATAGTTAATATTTAATTAAGAGGAATTTAATTAATTTTTTGAGGCCAGTCGTGGCGCAGTGGCACAAAGTGTGACTGTAAAACCGACTGGTTGTGGGTTCGATCCCCACTCGAGGAGATGAAATATTTACTTAAATTTATATTTCCATTTCTTCGCTCTGGTGTCGAGGACAAGCGCGGCGTTGAGTTCTGCCACTCAACACGCAAAATTCGGCAGAAAGTGGGGAACGGAGTGTCTTAACACTAGGTTCCCACTGCCTACCCTGCTGAATGAAGCTGATTTATTTATTTGATTTAACTATTATATATAAGCTTCACGCTGTATCCTGCACACAGCAGGCAGAGGGAACCTAGTGCTAAGACACTCTTTGCAACCCACCATACCACCAAGTTACAGTTGGCTCATTCTGGAAGAATGCAGGGTAGTACGCGAGGCAATTAAGTAATTGTTGGCGGTAGTTTGATATAATAATTATATCAACTGACCGACGAATGCCACCTCAGTCTACCCGTGACCACGGACTACTGCAAAGTGTACGAAATGTCGGGTTTCCAAAAATGTATAATCCCAAATATGGTTAAATAGTTTCATTTAAAAAAGACAACAAAGTGATCCCTTATACGTTCCGTTTTTTCGTTTAGGTTAGAAAACCTAAAAATAATATTTAAAAAAAAAAATCAGCTTCACGCTGTATCCCGCATACAGTAGGGTAGGCAGAGGGAACCTAGTGTTAAGACACTCCGTTCCCCACTTTCTGCCGAATTCTAGTCGGTTTTACAGTCACACTTCGTGCCGCTGCGCTACGACTGGCCTTAACTGGACTGGACTTTATTTTAATCGGTTCACACAAAATTAAAACCAGATCCACGCTTTATCCCGCCTTTAGCAGGGTAAAGATTATGCGTAAGATTATGAGATTATGTTAAGTATTAAGATATTGCGTATAATGTGTGACTGATGTGCGAAATTAAAATATTATTAAACGAAATGAAAATATTATTAAATTATAATTCAATCCTCCAAGTGGGGATCGGACCCACACCAGTCGCGTTACAGCCACAACTTTGGCCTTTAACAAAGAAGAGAAGAGAAGCGTCAGCGCTCCTTTTACGGAAATAGCATATAGGNACAGACAAACAGACAAACAGACAAACAGACAAACAGACAAACAGACAAACAGACAAACAGACAAACAGACAAACAGACAAACAGACAAACAGACAAACAGACAAACAGACAAACAGACAAACAGACAAACAGACAAACAGACAAACAGACAAACAGACAAACAGACAAACAGACAAACAGACAAACAGACAAACAGACAAACAGACAAACAGACAAACAGACAAACAGACAAACAGACAAACAGACAAACAGACAAACAGACAAACAGACAAACAGACAAACAGACAAACAGACAAACAGACAAACAGACAAACAGACAAACAGACAAACAGACAAACAGACAAACAGACAAACAGACAAACAGACAAACAGACAAACAGACAAACAGACAAACAGACAAACAGACAAACAGACAAACAGACAAACAGACAAACAGACAAACAGACAAACAGACAAACAGACAAACAGACAAACAGACAAACAGACAAACAGACAAACAGACAAACAGACAAACAGACAAACAGACAAACAGACAAACAGACAAACAGACAAACAGACAAACAGACAAACAGACAAACAGACAAACAGACAAACAGACAAACAGACAAACAGACAAACAGACAAACAGACAAACAGACAAACAGACAAACAGACAAACAGACAAACAGACAAACAGACAAACAGACAAACAGACAAACAGACAAACAGACAAACAGACAAACAGACAAACAGACAAACAGACAAACAGACAAACAGACAAACAGACAAACAGACAAACAGACAAACAGACAAACAGACAAACAGACAAACAGACAAACAGACAAACAGACAAACAGACAAACAGACAAACAGACAAAAATTCCAAAAAAGTTGGAAATGGATTCTGTTAATTATCCTTTAACACCCTGGCTAATTTTTTTAAATATTTTCAATGTACAGAAACGACTTTTCTACAGATTTATTATAAGTATAGATAGATATAGATATAGATATAGATTATGGTAATAACGAACTAGTGACTTAGCATAAAATATTGTTTTCTTCCCATTAAAGTAGAAATTTCGAGAAATCTTGTGAGAGTTCTTTTACCTTACCTATCTTTTTTCCTTACCTATCTAATCGGAATGGAGAACAGAGTGTGTTAACACTACAGTTTCTTTGCCTACACCGCTGAGTTCGGGATACAGCATTAAGCTAATTCAAATTATCCGAAAATAAATATAACTGAACTTAAAGATGCAATATTTGTTATATATTTTTTTTAAGTAATTATATTAATGGTTAATTTAAAGAAATTCAAATTTAAAAGTTTAAACAATATATAAATCAATAATTTCTTATAGATTTTTTCCAGCTTCAAGCTGTATTCCGCATAAAGCAGGGTAGGGTGAGGGAACCTAGTGTGAAGACACTCCGTTCCTTCCCTCCAGTGGGGATTGAACCCCCAAACAATAAACACGTAATTTAGTTACGAAAGTAATTTTTCCTTTTTTTGCCAATGGTTCTATATTCACAACAGAGTATTAATTGAAGTCAAAATTCGATCCAATCGGTTTGCTCACTTTGCAAAATTTTGTTGTTTTAGTACGAACTAGTTTAACACAGTTGAACCCAGATACGAGCAAAAAAAAAAACTTTTGCGCATATTTATAGCTGTATTTTGTATTAGTTAAGGGTTGCTACGTGACGAACATACATATTATTAATGTCATTAGAGAGAAATGTAAGAAAAAGAGAAATCTTTTCATGAGAAATGTTATTGATACCACAGTACAGGGATATTATTCAAGTGCGATGCATTTTCTCGAATTTTTATTTTTTTTACTTTTTTTAACTTCATACTGCTTTCCTCACATAGCAGGGTAGGTAAAGAGAACCTAGAAGCCGAGTGTAAAACAGTAAAACACTCCGTTCCCATTCCGTTCTCCACTTTCCGCCGAATTCTATTGATATTGCGTGTTGAGTGGCGATCTTCAACGCCATCCTTACCAATATAAGGAAATCAAAATATTAACAATTTCATGAACCCGAGTGGAAATCGAACACACAACCGTAGCGTATACGGTCGCAGACTTGTGCCCCTGCGCCACGACGCCCTCTATTTATTTTCTTCTCGAATTTTTTGAATACATTTTGTATTTAAAGCAAAGCTTTTGCGGTATTTGGACGTTCTATATGTATCATAATAAAATCCAAGTAAATAGGCCTTTAACAATAAATATTTAAAAAAAATCCATTTAAATTATAAATATTTAAAATATAATAAATATTTAGTGTCTAAGCAATAGGTTCTCTCGTCCTACTCTGCATTAGGAACCTATTGCTTAGACACTCCGCTGTCCACTCTCCGCCGAATTCTGAAGGCTTTGCTTGTTGGGCAGTGGAACTCAACGCCGCGCATTGCATCAACACCAGCGCAAAGTAATGAAAGTAATAATTATGAATATTATTCACAATATATACAAAAAAGCCCGAAGAAAAGCCTGTATATATTGCCTACTCAATAATTTACACCAATCAAAATTTCCCTCACGAGTTCGCGCAGACTTCTTTAAGCGTGACCTCGTTAAAACTTGGCTGTTAGAGTGCGAAGATCTTGAAAATATGTCTAATTTAATAAATAATACGGAAGCTACTTTACTGCCGATGCGGATGGTCCTAAGCGGGTTTAGTTACTTTGATAATAAATAAAAATATGATTTTGGTGCTACTTATTGCTATCACGCTGTATCCCGCATATTGCTGAGTAGAGTACACAAAGTGAATCAAGTATTAAATAACTATATATATAATATAAAAATATACTTCGTTCTCTACTTTTCGCAGAAACAATTCGACATATAACATTCTTTTTATGACTACGAGGTACTTATAGTGTGATGATGCAAAGTTGAGATAAACGCGATAGGCTTTGGGTTCGATTCCCACTCGAGGAAATGTAATATTTAATATTTTCATTTCCACGCTCTAGTAAGGAGACAATGCGCGGCGTTGAGTACTCTTGGGAAACTCTCTGAGGTCACCTGAGAGTAGTCGTAGTATGTCATAAAGTCAATTAAATATAAAAGAATGTATGCGAGCATAACTGCATTAGAGTATATTAAATAACATTATTATTAATGAAGACACTGAAAGTACGTAAATTTACATTTTTTTAAAATTTGAATGACAGACTCAAGTTTTAATAAAAAGAAAAACAGAACTTCTTTATTTTCCTTTGTGATGCAAGGGGCATTCTGTCCTGTAGTCGAGAGCCACTCGCATAATTTAAAATCTTGTCCGTAAGTTTCTTTAAAAGATAAAAAATATAAGCTGGATTCGTTTCACAATTTATTTGTGAAAATGTTGTCTTAGCTGTTGTGTTATTTTTAATTTCACGCTGTATGTAGGTTTACGCTGTAACGGATACACCTTGACATATACCGGTATATATCAAGGTGTATCGGTTCTCCACACACCGCTCAATATTCTAGATAGTATATGTTCAGTGATATGACTCAACGCCGCGTTTTGTCTTCTTAGCAGAGTAAGAAAATTAAATAATTCATTCTCTAAGTGGGAATCGAACCCACAATATCGCGTTTACATTCAAACTCTGTATCGCTGTGCCACATCAGGCACTTGTACCTTAATGTTGTTTTATTTAAAATATAATAATATAATAATAATAATAAAATATTTATTAGATTATTTAATTTATTATTTAAATATACTGAAAGTAACGAGTATTTCAGTATATTTAAATAATAAATTGAATAATCAATAAGTATTATTAACTAACAATATACTGAAAAGATTTTCCTTCTTAATTTGTGATAGTGTTTAATTTAATATTATTTTTCGGATTCAATATAACCTACTTGTTGTAATGTAAATAAATATTTCATTCCCTCGAGTGGGGATCGAACTCTGAACCAGTCGATTTTACAGTCACACTTTGTGCCCCTACGCCACGACTGGCCTCAACTATTATGGAACCTGAAATTGAATAGTGGAACCTGATGTCCTTGCCAAAATAACAGTTGCGTTACAAGGAATATTTTCTTCATAATATTTAGACCATAAAAAAAAACTATCAGAACCTGCAAGCTGACATAAATCCATATTCATTTTAATATTATAACAATTATACATCTAATACGCAATCATTGTGAGTCGTTACAGCCGGCGTTAGTGTAAATGACGCCCAGGCGCAGGTGCCGCTCGTAATATCCACAGTTAGAGGGCTTATTCTGTAAACTATTAGATGCTACATTAGCAGGAATGTTACTTACCGGTCAGGGATTGTTCGGATAGCGGCTTTAGAAGAATCCTAATAAACTATTGGACTTGTTTATTTTCTTTTTAGTTTTATGCAGTCGGGGTTTTTGGTTTTACAAATATTTTTTTATTTTTCACTTTTTTGTTGGGATTTATTAAAGTAATGATAATCATGATATACCTCTTTGAAATCCTCGTATTAAGCTCTTGAATTTGATACCCATATTGTGGTATTCGAAACGAACAATTTTTTTTTACTAAGTCCAATGGGATCCGACAGCTGCCATGATTGTTTTTTTTTAATGTTACCTATCTAAGAACACTTGGGCTGCTAATACGAATCTAACGATACCTCAATTGTGTAAATCCGTTTAGAGATTGTGGAGATATGAGGTAATAAAAAATATTACATACATACAAGATACGCGCGAAAAACATAACCCTTCCTTAGCAGTCGGGAATAAAAATACCTAAGATCTTGAAATCTTAGGCTACAAATACAAATTTGTACAAATTCAAATATACCAAATCGTTTTGTATATATTCAGTAGGCTACGCAGTAAATTCTTTTCGTTTGATATTGTGTCCGATCACGGTATATATCTTGATGACACTTCAATTTCGATGCGGACACTCTTGAAGGCGGAATTGGATCTTATCTTATATTACTGTGAATAAGCATTATTTATTATATTGAGATCGAAAAATAATACTCAATAAATTCATTTAATCTCTTGCATAGCTTACTGTGAATTATGAACTAAAGTATAATATTCATATTTTTTAAGATTTATGTAATTCTCTCGTATAGTAGAGAGGCAAGGAGAGCCTAATGTTAAGACACTCGAAAGTTTCTCCGTTTTCTATTCGTTAAGTGGCGGAATTTAACACTATGTCTTAACAATAGCAATAACTGCACCAATAAAAGTTAATATATTTATTGCTTACTAGTATTCTAATATTTGATTTCAAAGTAGGTATATTAACTTATAGCTCAATTTATTAGCACATCTGAACTGTGAATGAGGTCGTAGTTTTACATTTTTTTAGCTGTTCGCATTTATCTCAAGTGAGGTAGCCAGAAAGAAAAAAATGCCAAACGACACCCTCTTCCTCCACCACTCCACCACCACCTCTTTGGCCCCATCCGCTACCGTCAAAATTCGCATATGACCTTTGAGTAGTTTCATGCTTATTATATGACCTTCCTCCACTATCATCGATACTGTGTTTTCGTATTATTTATACCAGGTGTGTATTTATAACAAGACAATTATAATTATATATTTATATACTATAGGTATATATTATTAAATAAATATTTAAGGCCATTGCGGCGCAGTAGAACAGAAAGTTCGATCCGCATTCGGGAAAACGATTTATTATTTATTCATATTTTCTATTCTTCGCTCTGGTAACAAGACAAAGCGCCATTCTGCCATCAGATAATAATGCCTCAGAATTCGGCGGAAAATGGGGAACGGAATATCTTAACATTAGGTTCCGTCTGCTTGACCTGCAGAGTGCGGGATACAACGTGAAGCTAAAAACGTATGTATTATTTACGTATTTTAAGCCATTCTTGAATTGAGATTAGATTTCAAGATACATGTAAAGTGAACAAATAACTCAACTATTTACAATAAATGTTTAGATTTGCTATTATATAATTGTCACCACGTTATTAAACATCCAAAAGCCGCAGCCGCAGTAGAACAGCGTCTGTTAACCGGGATAGTTTTTGGATGTATAGAAAAATGTTGTTTGTTTTATTTTCCCGCTCTGGAAAGACGGATCGTAGTGTTGAATAGTATCGCTTCATTTGACATATCGAATTCGGCAATGAATTTAGATGGATAGTGTCTTTTTATCGTGTATAAATATATAAATTAAGGAGTGCCAAGACACTATTTTTAGCGCGTAATTTCCTTGGAAGTTCTATTGGTTTTAAGATAGCTTTAAAGCTTTTTATCAGATCTCTCTCTTTAGTATATTCGTAGAATGATCATTTCAGTTATGCTCATTTTCAATTATATTAGATATTAAAAACCATGTACAAATTTAAAAAATGCCGTAGCGCAGCGTCACAGCGTCTCAACTCTTAATGTACAAACGACGGTTGTGGGATCAATTCCCACTCTGGCGAATGAACTATTTTTATTTCCTCACTTTGGTAACAAGTCAAAGCGCGGTATTGAGACCCATCACGCAATATCATGATTTCGGCCTGAAAATGGCGAGCAAAGTGTCTCAACACGAGGTTCTCTTTTTATTACGTTGACGTAGAAGTTTGATTTTTTTTGTGCTCCAAGAGACTGAAGACCTGAATATTTGACATTATTTTAAACTTAATACTTTCGAAAATTAGGGGCAGACAGACTAGCAATAAAGTGATTTCTTGATCTTGTTCCCCCGAACGGAAGTGTCAAGAAGAGAGTCTTAACACTAGTTTCCCAGGTTCCCTCTACAGCAGGGGCAATTGCTTTATGCAGGATACAGCGTGAGCTAAATACCTAATGTGAGCTAAAGTGTGCACAAGCAATATTAGGTTGTTAATAATTTTGAAGCATTTTTCGTGCTACGGCAGTACTCTTCGTCTTTTAGAGTGATATAAAATTTCGTCAATTTATTACTTTTTATATAATGTGATATTTTTGTTTTCTTATGTGATGAATTTCATTATTTTATACATAAACTTTGCCCGAAGCGGGAATCAAACTTGCAAACATCTCATGAAATACAAAATAGTTTTATTGTTCTCAAGGAAAAGCGTTTTAGTTGACATAATATTTATTCATTGTACTGTCTCCAGAGACCGACTCCACTTACGTTAGAGTAAATCGTACGACCGTTATTAGGACCGCGTAAAGCTTCCCTGATGTTGATAATCAGTTCTGAGCACTAAGACGATCCCAGTGGAGACATTTTCTAATTGTTTTAAACTTTGTTGTGTTTTCCAAATTCCAATTAATTCTATATGAATTTATATTGGAAATTACATTTTTGTCTGCCTTTAAAAATTATAATTGACATATTAATACACAACGTTATGTGAAAAGTATAAAAATAAATATACAATGCTTTATGTGCTTCAGTGGCGTAGCTAGGGTATTTGTTGCCTGGTGCGGCTTA
>JAAIXJ010000831.1:9935-58318 GCA_013403705.1 Heliconius hermathena | reverse complement strand
ATTTCGCACTTTGGCCCTTATACTTAGGAGCCATCGATTTGTTTAAAGTAGAGGTGCGAAACATGAAATGACTACGCAGAAAAGTGACTTTGAAATTGTCAAATGCATGCGTCATGTTTAAATATTGAAATAGAAGGAACCCGTTTATATTGTATTTCTCATGATTTGTGAGTACGTACAAAAAGCTAACTTAAAACTGGAAGTAAATGTATTGGAAACTGCCAGTCATTGTGTGGGTAAATTAGTGGAACCAAATTGTTGAGTCAATCCTTCTTTCCATAACAGATTAATAATAAGGAAATTAATATCTACATTCTAAACATATAATAAAAGTGAACTGCCTATACACGAAAGATATATAAATAAATCTACTACTGGGGGCATTTCTCAATGTATCGTAATGTATATAATAAATAGAAACGAAAACAATGATTTTTAGGTTTTTTGTTTGTTTGAACAGATTAATCGTAGAAGCGGCTTAACCCATTAAAATGCAGTTTTCATTAATGTATTTTGGTAGACTTCCCTTAACATTTAGTATTTAATTTATTTAAATCAGTTCATAAATAATAAAAAAAACTTACACGTAAATACATCAATATCAAGTATTTGGTCCGCAAAATAGCAACAAAATAATTATTTTATAGAATTGGCAGATACTAAGTTTCTAATGTATGAGAACATGAAGGTAATACAGATTAGTAAGTAAATAATTGGGTAATTCAAGCGGGCGAGGTCGCGAGCGGGTCGCTAGTCTATACTTATAATAAATCTGTAGAAAAGTCGTTTCTGTACATTGAAAATATTTAAAATAAATATTAGCCAGGGTGTTAAAGGATAACTGTTGTAAGCTGTTGGAATTTTTGTCTGTTTGTCTGTTTAAGCTACTTTTACACACAAAAATTGCAAGTAACTCAGAGTGGTCTTCAATTTTTATTTCATTGTAATCGCTTCAATCTATCAAAAGATATATGTATTTAAGTTTTCAAGAAGTTTATATTTGAGATAGTAGAAATAGATACAAGTAACGCTATCGTTTTTGATTCGTTAGTACCTACTATTTATTGTCAATAATAAATAGTAGGTACTAACGAATCTTGATAACGCATAAAAAATTCTGTGGAGTTAAACACTAATTACGACGGGAGGAATATTAATCAATTTAATACTTTAGCACAACATTGTTGTCGGTTAATATAATTTTATTTTAGGTGAAATTTAACTGTCTAAACAGTCACAGCTTAACTTTAAGCCTTACATAAATGGCGCTGTACATTTAAGACTTTAGAAACGTCTTGATTATATGACTGTTGATAAAAACATTGATTTTTCAAACAAATGTGTTTATTCGTAGTACAAACTGCAAAATAAATAAAATTGAATAGTTTGGAAACGTCACCGCTACTCTCTATCATACACGTAACGCTATCTATTGACAACAAATAGTAGGTACTAACGATTCTTGATACTCTCTATCATACACGTAACGCTATCTATTGACAACAAATAGTTGGTCTTCTAAATTATCGCAATCAAATGACGATGAAATATGAGGGTTTATGCTTCGTTATTTGTCGCATTTTCTATCATAACTATAGGGTACATCCCGTTGATATACAATTACGAAATTTGTTAAAACGTTAAAACTTACGGCACGTATAAGAAAAATTCCAAAATTATTTTTCAAAAATTGACAACTTATTGTATTTGTGTCACAGAAAAAACCATTAGGTACATGGAGCTAATATAAGTTATTTTACAAAGAATATCGTGAACACTTATCCAAATCAATTAATTAATAATTAAAGCTGTTTGTAATATCTCTATTTCTTAAATGAATTATCATGTAATTCAAGCGGGCAAAGCCGAGGGCAGGCCGCTAGTATTTAATAAACATTTTTATATTTCAAGCGGGCGAAGCCGCGCAGCTCCGCTAGTAACAAATAATTTTCTTCAATATTTTCAATGTTCTATTTTCTAGCTGTCATGTGTTTATCTTATCTTTTCTATAAATAATATAGGTTGTTAAGAATGCTTAAATAATTTAAGTGATCTCGGTAAAGAGCAGTTTCAGTTTGTGTTGGACATTCGTTGTGGTCTCACGTCGTAAATTGTAAGTCATCATAACGTCAAAAAAAAATTATATTAACTATTAATAAGCAATTATATTTTTGTTTTTTAATTTGCATGCTCCAAGAAATAAATTGCAATGTCCAGTCTACTCTCTGGCTGACTCCAAAACCAGGGAAACTAATATCAACAATTTCAATGGACATATAAAACATTAACTAAGGCTTTAGAACAGTGTTTGCATTAATGTTTAATTTACAATTCTATTTAATAATTTTAAGAAATATTCTATGTTACAGCAAAATGCCAAAATACGTGTATCACTACTTCCCAGTGAAGTCCTTGGGTGAAGCTCCAAGATATTTGATGTGGTATGGCAATCAAGAATTTGAAGACCACCGCATCCCCAAAGAGGACTGGCCAGCGTTTAAGCCATGTAAGTAAAAGAAATATTTTGTTCATATATTTAAACTGGCTTTTCGACTTAGTTACTTAGCTGTTTTCAAATGGAAATAACAAATTACGGACTACACGACACAAAAAAAAAAACTATTCGAACCGGTGTGGTAGTGAGATTAGCGTGCTCAATCATACAAACTTTCCAGCTTAATTATATTAGTAGAACAAAAATTGAAGTCTTCGGTGATGATCGTTCGGGGTCCAAATTGGCTTACGCTAAAAGAACTACATAGAGAAAATACGATGATGAGTTTCGTTCAAAATGGATAAATAAAAATAAAATCAGCTCCACGTTGTATTCCGCACACAGCAGGGTAGGCAAAGGGAACCTAGTGTTAAGACACTTCATTCCCCACTTACTGCCAAATACTGCAGGCAAAGAGTGTTAAAGAAATTATTAATAATTTTAAAATTATTATTAAATTAAGAAAAACTTAAATTAAGTAAAAAGATTTCTTACAGTGCGAAAAGCGGGACAATGCTTGTCCCGTTCGAGATATTTAATTTTGTTCTATAAAATTGGATGCTAGCTGATGTCTACATTTTATTCACGCTAACTTGACTTAAGTATTTAATTAAGTAAAGTAGACAAAGTAAAAAAAGTATAAAACAATGTAAGGGACTTTTTTTTCATAAACTAAGACAGAAATCAGAAACAAAAAATAAATTTTATTTTATTAGATTTTTAGCCTTTTTGGTTTTCCGCCAATTTTTTCCTTGCAATCGTTATTAGATATTACAAACAACTTCAGATCAGTTGTTCAGATAGTTATAAGTATAAATATTCCCAACCGGATTCGAACCCATAACTGTCTCCGTCATGGTCGTCCGTAGTCCGTCATGGTGTTAATCCACGTCGGTGTGAACTATTAAAAATCAAATTAAATCAGCTTCACGCTGTATCCCGCACACAGCAGGGTAGGCAGAGGAAACCTAGTGTTAAGACACTCCGTTCCCCACTTTCTGCCGAATTCTGGAGGCATTGCGTGTTGAGTAGCAGAACTCAACGCCGCGCTTAACCTCGACACCAGAGCGAAGAAATGGAAATATAAATTTAAGTAAATATTTCATCTCCTCGAGTGGGGATCGAACCCACAACCAGTCAGTTTTATAGTCACACCTCGTGCCGCTGCGCCACGACTGGCCTCCAATGAACTATTAATTAACGTAAATAGTATTATACTACTGTGCGATATAAAATATGCTTTGTCATCGATGTAAACAGTTGGTATCAAGGTTATGCTGTTATTGCTATACGAGCCTATCAAATATATATAGATTATGCCTACTTAATGCTATCAATAATTTTGTTGTTTATAACTTGACACACAATCAATTTAGATTTTTTTATTATCTTTGAAGTAAACTTCAATTTGTCCAGACCATTGGTTCCCAACCAGTGGTCCGCGGACCACCAGTGGTCTGTAGAAGCTTAAATATGGTCTGCGAACGATTTTAATTTTATGACTGGGGATGGTGAGACGAAGTTTTTGTTTGATTATCACAGTTAATTTTTATTTTACCTACATGCATAGTGGTCTCTGCTACCAAGAATGATATAAAAGTGGTCCTTGATCAAGCTATATGCGGGGTAAAGCGTGAAGCCAAAAAAAGTATCATAATTTTTTAAATGGAATAGATTTGGACCTAGTTCTAGGTACCAACAATGAAAATTAGAATTATCTATTTTTTAAACATTTTTAAAGTGTTATTCCACACTTAGGAAAGAAAAATACTTATTTAGAAAACGTATAAAAATTTGAACGCAGCGGGACTCGAACCCGCGCCTCCTGGAAACCGACCAGGCGCTCTGACCACTAAGCCATGCGTTCTCGCCAAGCTACGTCGAAATTTTTATACGCTTGTTACAACTTATTTATGTTGTTAGCATCTCTGTAGGGAGATTTTTACAAATTTCCGCTACCCAAAGATAATTACTAAGAATTATCGTTTGGCAAGAGAGAAACTATTTTTTAAATATTTTTAAACATTTTTAAAGTGTTATTCCACACTTAGGAAAGAAATATACTTATTTAGAAAACGTATAAAAATTTGAACGCAGCGGGACTCGAACCCGCGCCTCCTGGAGGCGCGGGTTCGAGTCCCGCTGCGTTCAAATTTTTATACGTTTTCTAAATAAGTATAGAATTATCTATACTAATATAATGGAGCGGAAGAGTTTGTTTGTTTGTTTGTTTGTTTAAACGCTAAGATCTCAGGTTCTACTGGTCCGATTTACTTTCTTTTTTTTTTAAGAAAACTGCATTCTTCGGAAGTTCGGTAGGTTATATAACATTAGAGTGTAAGTCTTCAAATTGCTTTTAGCGCTTGTTCTGCAAAAATAGTAAATTATATGTCAGTACGTTATATGACAAAAATATTCAATTTTATAATATTTGTTCTAAAAAAAGACCATGAAAATATATATCTATATCTTATAAATAAGAGACAATAATTGGCATTTTGTGACAAAAAAATTATTGAAAATTGTAAAGTGATATTCCAACGATTTTTATTTCACATGTATATTGAAACTTACGAGCGAAATTTATTTTATCGTCAAGGGAATTTAATTAAGATAATCTTCGTCTTTTATAGCATGTAATTTGGAGGTATACTTTACAAGAAAATGTAAAATTAAAATAATTAAACGCTCTGTTTACGGCCAAGCCTGGGCTCGAGTCCCGTGGGGGGCGCCCTTGCCGCCGATGACGTCCTGTCATACAGCCACGTAGTATTCATGATTGAATATCAATCTGTTGGCAAATGCAGCATAATAAAAGTGTTATAGGTGGTATGCGGGCGAAGCCGCGAGTGGGCCGCTAGTAATTTATATTGTTAAAACTTCTAATGACACTAAATAATATATTGGTATTTATAATTTATTTTTAATTTCTCTCAGTAACTCCGTTCGGACAGATGCCAGTTCTTGAGATCGACGGCAAGCAGTACGCGCAGAGCACGTCCCTCGCCCGCTACCTCGGCCGCAAGTACGGCCTCGGCGGTAAAGACGTCGAAGAAGACTTCGAGATCGACCAGAATGTGGAATTTGTCAACGATATTCGTATTAGTAGGTACCAATTAAAATACTGAAACTTTTGATATGATATAAAAAAGAGGAAAAAAAAACAATGAAAAAGTATTTGAAGAAATAAAAATTTCTATAGACCAGTCGTGACGACTCGGGAGGCACTAAGTATTGTGGGTTCGATTCCTATTCAGCGAAATAAAATATTTAATATTTGCATATATAGGAATATTAAACATTTCGTTTCCTGCAGAATTCGGCACCTACTTTGCTGTGTGCGCGATACAGCATGACGCTAAAAAAAAAACTATAAATTCATAAATCAAATGTAATGCTTGAAAATTAAAAATATCCCAATTTACATTAAAATGTATAAAAAATTGCAAGTCAAAATAAATATGTATAAGTAATAATTTTTATTCTTTTATTTTTTGAAGGAATTTATGTTCTGACTTTGGCTAATCTAGCAATTTTTTCTCGTAATATATAATTATATTAAATATTTGTCTATTTGTGAAGTCCTCTTCCATTTATTAAGCCTAAATAACATTTTAAAACATTAATATAATAAGATCTTCGATTTTCGCGATCATTACCCATTATAAATGAAACTATTTAACCGGATTAATCGCGACCACCGCGAGTGGTGAGTCTACCCGTGACCACGGACTACCACAAAGAGCTTGAAACGTCGGGTTTCCAAAAATGTATAACACTAAATATACACGATTAATTCGGTTAACCGGTTTCCTTTAAAATTTTTAAAGATATTTTTCTTAAATTATGTGTAACATAATATTTTTTGGTTTTACAGAAGCGGCAATAGTTATGTACGAGCCTGATGAAGAAGTTAAAGAGAAGAAACACGCGGACTACATTAAGAACGTGTATCCCTGGATGCTGCAGAAACTGGATGCTCTAATTAAGAAGAATAATGGACACATTGCTCTTGGCAGGGTAAATGGATTTTTATAACGTTATTTTTCGATTATAATTTGAAAAAGTATTTGTGTAATTCAACAAGACAAAAAGCGATACGGAGTCATAATTGATACGTTTTGAATCTTACCTGTGACCATTTAAGACATACTAATTAATTAAATTATCTTCACGCTGTATCACGTATATAACTCACGTATATAATACGTACACGCTGTATCATGTATATAACTGGGTAAGCAGAGGCAACCTAGGCTTAAGACACTTCGTTTCTCATTTTCCACCGATTTTTTTAATTTTTTTGATTTTTTTGTCGGGCTTTCGTTTTGGGGCAAAAGCGAAGAAATGGAAATAATAATAGTTAATAATTCTTTCCTCCGAATGGGGATCGAACCCACAACTGTTGCAGTACGGTCACACCTTTGTGCCTCTGCCATGACGGCCTGATATATCAATTATAATTCATTATATAGAAAGTATTAAACGAAATACCTCTAAATTGCTGGAAGTTAAGAATGCTCCAAATTACTACGTTCTTTATAGTTTATGCCTATCCCTAAATATGTATGAAGATTTATGATTTATTTTGTTCCCTTTTCTCAAATTTTTAAGCATTATAAGTACAAAATATTTGTAAAGAATAATCATTTATGGAAATAAAAACAAATTACTATTTTTTATTCCAGTTGACGTGGGCTGACTTCGTATTCGCGGGTATGATTGAGTACCTCAAAACGATGATGCGTATTCCAGACTTAGAGCAACAGTACCCGAGTTTCACTGAAGTAGTAAAGGCTGTCCACTCTCTTCCACGAGTGCAAGATTACCTCGCCCAAGCTCCTGAATCGGGACCTTGAATTTTTTAATTAAACTAAGATTAATTTAATTTAAGTATTTATTGTAATCCTATATGTTTTTAAATATAACATTTGTAAAAAAAAAGTTTTTTTATTATATAACCCATCTTCATGTCTAAAATTAGTGTAAAAGTGTTTGTGTTAGTGTACTGTTTAAATAAGCAGTGTTCGACTTTACCGACATAAGAATGGAAAATCTTAAATGGGTGTCGAGTTCTGTGTTCACTCGGTTTAAAATTCAAACGACGTGCTGTTGTCTCATCACTGCTGCTAAGGCACCGTTAACTCTGTTACCGGCACTAATACGCATTTCCACATTCATCTGTCTTCCCTATCTATCCATACATATCCGTCTCTACTGAACATACTTTCCAGAAATACCACTTCATTCGCTTGTTTTAATATCTTGTCATTTACGCTGGTCTTGCATTCCATCCTTTCTTCGCTGTTTTCAAATACCAGAACTCTTATCTTAGTTGTATTTAAGCCTAGACCATTATTTTCACACCATTCTTTCGGAGCAGTGACCAATACCTGCAACTTACATCCTGACGATGCAATGGATACCTTCAAAAAACGCGTCTATCTTCATTTTAAAGACCGGCAACGCACCTGTAGCTCCTTTGGTGTTACACGGGGTCGTGGGCGGCGGTGACCACTTATCATTAGGTGGTAATAAAAAAATTTGAGCATAATGAGTACAGCAGCCAAATATCTCTGTAAACTGTAAATAGATTTTACAGTCTGCGGCAAGTGTCCGCTTTCATTATACCGGAGTAGTATATCCCACAATTTATTTCTCACAGCCCTGTCAAGCGCCCTTTCCAAGTACACAAAAGTAGATAAAACTTTTTGGCCAAGATTTTTTCAGTGATCATGCAGAGGGAAAAGATCTGATTCACACCCTCCTCCAGGCTTAAAGCCTTATTGAATTTAGTCCATATATTTGAGTACTGGTGTAGGAGGACAAAAATTCTAAAGTCCACGATAATAATGTTACTTACATATGTATTTTGGAATAAAGAAGTAAATGAGTCTATGCAACGACTGGCTCGATAAAAAAATAATGTAGAAAAAATGCGACCCGTACACTGCGTAGAATATTACATCAGGATAGCCAATACAGTTTCCTCGGACTTCCCATAGCAGTCTTTTGGGCCTCTCTTGTTTTCTTTTCAATACTTTAGCATAAACTTTACTATTCAAGCTAATGAAACGAATACCACAATAGCTTGCGCTATCTGTCAACCTTTGCCTTTATATAAAGGCACAATGTACAGCCATTGTGCCTTTATATATTGTGCTCGTCAATCGTCTGGGACCTCTCCTTATTTCTAGCAAAGAGTCGTGGCCCATCATATTTGATCGTCTCGGCAGTAACTTTATCTGCTCCAGCTGCCTTACTACATTTCAGACTTCGTATTGCACTCTTAACTTTTTTTACAATGATTTCGCCATCAGCTACACCAAAGAGATATATACATATATACGTACATTCATACATCTCCTTAATTTTTAGCTACTCGATTTATCCCGTAGGATAGGAAAAAAGAGCCCAGTTCAAACGTTGAATGGCGAAATTCAACACTGCATATTCCCTCCTTTGGTGTTGCCGACACTACTTACACCTAGTTATAGTCAAACGCTATCCCAATCTCCTACTGTCCTATCACCCACACGGCCACAGAGATTAATTTTAACCTTAATGATTATTTCTAAAATGATATCTACAAAGAAAATTCACATGTAGCGTTATATAAGCATTCAGTTGTTATTATCATAAAGATTATATTGCGTTCGTCGTGTTTTAGATACGAAAATTCAGCCTAAAGTCTATTTACGATAGCACATGTTGGAACGTTTCTGCTAATGTAAGTGTCATTTTCTCATCTTTTGCTTTTTTGTTTATCTTGAACTGATAGTTTCTTTGAAGCTAGGTGAAGTGGATATGTTAAAAGTAAATATGGAGAAACAAAAATGTCTTCTTATAACATTTCTGTTTTTGCTCAAAAATTATATTTTGGTTAATTTGTAAACTTTCTTACCAGTGTAGAAATGAAATAAATTATTTCCACGAGTGGGAATTGAACAAAATAGACAGTGAGACGCTGTGCTGCTGTGTCACGATGGCTTTAACAATTATTTATTTTTGATTTATACCTACTTAATTATAGACGAAGTGAAGGAGCATGTTGTTCTGTTATTATTTCACAATCAATTTACTTTTTTTGCTATTTGTAAGGCTTATAAGTTGCATATGTAAATGAAGTATAAATCATTCAAGTACATAAATAATTTTTTGCAAATTTTAAATTAACGTTATTTTTAATCTGTATAATTTATACGTTTGCAGAAAAATGGCGAAGCCCGTGATTTATTATTTTCCTGTCAAAGCAATGGGGGAGTCTGCGCGTCTCTTACTTGCGTACGGCGGAGAAGATTTCGTAGACCATCGCGTTACCTTTGACGATTGGCTTGCTCTGAAACCTTGTAAGTTGATTGACTTTTCAATTATCGTGCCACATTTCTAAATTGTGGCCGTCGTGGCTGTAACGTGGGGGTTGTGGGTTCGGTTCTCATGGATATGAAGCTATTAAGTATTTCATTTTCTACAGATCGTTCATCAGCTTCACGCTGTATCCCACACACTGCAGAGTAGGGAGAAGGAACCCAGTGTTAAGACACTCCGTTCCCCACTTTCCGCCTAATTCTGAAGGCATTGCCTGTGAGTAGAGAATGTTCATTCAGCATATATATTTTAAGATATTTTAAAAGGGGAAAAAAATTATGTCTTAGATCCAGGACGACCTAATTGTGGGTGAACCTAAAAACATACCGGTAGAATTCGCCGATTTCCGTTTCTTATAAATTTTACAAATAAGTTGATAAAAATTGATATATTAACTGACTAGCAGCCCGCCCGCGGCTTCGCCCGCTTAAGCTATTATACATGATTATTGATCTAATAAGCAGAAATGACTTCTAATATCATTTTTATTACTTTAATCTGTAATATTCTAATATGATTTTTTACTACATTATCGTAATTTCTATAAGGACTTTTGACTGTTTTGAATTAAAAAATACGACCAACGTTGACATTTCATATTTTTAAAAGTATACATAAAGCTCATTATTTCTTAAACGTATATATTTTTGTAACATTACTTCTTTTTACCCATGTAGTGTACGTCTCATCATAATTTTAAAACCCTGTTAAATGTGATGTCAGTGAATAATTTCATTTACTCTTTCAGAAACAGCCTTAGACGTTAAATTATTGATTTGAAGGATTCATAATATTCTTTGTAAAATAACTGTAATAATTGCATATTAACTCCTGTACAGTTTTTAAATTAGTTACATATATTATATGAACGAACCAACCAAAAAATTATTTACTTGATATTTCTTTCAAGATCAAATCGTTCTTTATCTCTGTGTTGCATTAATTACGACTTAAACTTAACTGTTATGAGTTATGAAGGTAATCTCCACTAACAATTCAATTTTGTTTACTTTATTGTATAAAATATGATATAATAGTGCTTCAAAAATATATATTTTTATCAACAGTCATATAACTAAGACGTTTCGAATGTCATTCTTTAGCCAGGAATCTTACCAGCTCGATTGCTACATAACATTCGCAGGCAAACTAATGCCTTGAGTTCATTCAAATATATTAATGCCGATAACTTTTTTTTTAATGAACCAATTTTGATAAAACAGACTTTAAATCTTAAGTTGAGTTAAAACAAAACAATTGGTGAAACTTTTAAGTAAATCGGTTCAGTACTTTCAGAGAAAAACCATACCATACAAATAGACAGACAGACATGAAATTAAAAAAAATATATTTTTGCTTTCCATTATTCTTTTTAAGTGTCCCTATATCCATTTCAGTCAAAATTACTAAATGTACAGACAAAATATTTTTATTGTTTTATTATACAGGTGGAAGTGTCAGCACCACTTTAAATGAAACCATAGTTTTAACTACTCTATAAAAGCCTAATACATTTTTTTTCCAAAAATAAAAAAGTATTTTTTTTTCAAACAAATTAAATAATAAAATTGTCATTTTAAAATAAAACGCCATTTGTCAAGAACGACGCACGCACACATAAAACTATAAAACCTATCAAAGGGAAACCGCCGCATACGCCTCATTCCGATATCGAGTCGTAGGTATTGGCGGCAAAGTTCAAAGTTATTTAACCTTTAGTAGTATTTTTGTAGTAGTATGTGTTTACGTTATTCTCATCTTTGCGTAACTGCGTCACACGAAATACAAGTATGCATAAACATCGTGAAATGAAAAAAAAAATCTTACGTCTAAACTGTTGAGTTACCTTGATTAATTTCTTTAGGTATGGGTTTGAAATATTTTACTCTATATGCTGTTTCCGTAAAAGGAGCGCTGCCTCTTCCATCCTGTATATAGAGATAATAAAAATACAGATAAAAATTATACTATAAACAATATCTGTAAAATATAGATTGCTGTTTTTTTTTATTTGTATGTAAAAATCACGAAAAATAAGATAAGATAATTCTCTTTCTCTTCTCTTTTTGTATGAAATTAACTACAATTAAAAAATATAATATTAAAATACCTTTTTTTTATGATATACCTACGAAATTCGTAGGTATATCCCTTTTTCGTTTTTTTTTCTTGTGTTGCTAGTTCTTAATATTTACTAAATTTTATAATTACCATGTCTACGGGAAGTATTCTATATAGAATTTGAGTGCACGGCGAGTTTCACACAAAATACAGAAAAAAGTATCCATATACGTTCGTATCATTTGTTTGACTGACCCTTGTCCTGGATACTTGATATTAATTTTAGTTTTATGAATAAATCAGCTTCACGCTGTATCCCGCACACAGCAGGGTAGCCAGAGGGAACCTCGTGTTAAGACACTCCGTTCCTCACTTTCAGCCGAATTCTGGAGCCGTTGCTTGTTGAGTGGCAGAACTCAACGCCGCGCTTTACCTAGACACCAGAGAGAAGAAATAGAAATTTAAATTTATAATAAGTAAATATTTTATTTTCTCGAGTGGAAATCGAACCCACAACCAGTCGATTTTACAGTCACACTTTGTGCCCCTGCACCTCGACTGGCCTCAACCTATATTGATACTATACTTATTTAGAAAACGTATAAAAATTTGAACGTAGCGGGACTTGAACCCGCGCCTCCTGGAAACCGACCAGTAGGCGCGGGTTCGAGTCCCGCTATGTTCATATTTTGATACGTTTTTGAAATAAGTATTTTTCTTTCCTAAGTGTGGAATAACACTTTAAAAATGTAAAAAAAAATACATTGATACTTCTTTCAATTCACATTTGAATGAAAAATTCTACTTTGAATAAAATTTAATAGATTTTAGTTGTTATCCCATTTTTCTTCTATTAGATAACTAAACCAATTGTGTGTATCGCGGGATTAATAGAATAATTTGTGTGGCGATATCTCCTACAGTCATACTACGTATATGCTATAGCGTACCAAGGTCATATAAATTGAGTACACTAATACAAATAGATTACCCGTAGGTATGGGAGGAGGGGGTTGTTAGGAACGTGGAGAGAGGGTGTTTAGGAATGGGAGAGAGAAGGGGGTGGTAGTATCCTAATATTAGTCTCCCAGGTTCCCTCCGCCTACCCTGCTATGTGCGGGATACAGCGTGCAACTAAAAAAACACAAAAATTATAGTACAATTGAATTCAACAGTTCTTTTGCACAACCAATATTGTTCGCATAAAAGCGTCGGGACGGCCACTATATTTCAATTTTGTTTTTCTATGGTTTATGGAATTTGTATATTTTCAGCTACACCATTCGGACAAGTTCCAGTGTTGGAGATCAATGGCAAGAAGTATGGACAGAGTTTGTCAATCGCACGCTATCTTGGCAGGAAGTACGGTCTGGTCGGGGACAGTATTGAGGAGGACTTAGAAATTGACCAGAACGTGGATTTCATCAACGATATTCGAAGTGGTATGTATGTAAACTTTTAATATTTTTTAGCGTCACGTGCATCCCGGTCACAGCAGGGTAGGCAGAAGGAACCTAGTGTTAAGACACTCTTTTTATCAATTTCCGCCGAATTTTGGAGACATTGCGTCTAAAGTGACGGGTCTTATCGCCGCGCTTTGCCTCGACACCAGAGCGATGAAAGTTTAAATATTAAATAATTAATCACAACAAATTTTTACACAAAATTGCACAGAGTAAGCAAAAATCATTGTTAAGCAGTGTTGGTTTTTTTTATTCAGACAAGTCTCACAATGGCTTCATACTATGTTATTTTAGTATCTAGTATACTTTATATATATGGATGATATTCGTATCCATTTTTATCACACGTTATGGTCCCACTGGTCCGATTATAATAACAGAACAATTGTAGTAATATACTAATCGAACATTCTAGACTGGTTGTCTGTTAATAAATTTCAATAACTATACATAGGGCTAGATATCCAATCGAAGAAATTAAATATTTAATATTTTTTATATTGACATTTTTTTGTTCTGGTGTCGAGGCAAAGCGCAGCGTTAAGTCCCGTCACTCTAGACCATACAATGCCTCCAGAATTCGGCAGAAAATGGAGAAACGAGTGTCTTAACGAAGTGTCTTAAAGGAAACGGAGTGTCTTAACACTAGGTTGCCAGGTTCTCTCTGCCTACCCTGCTATGAGGTGGATATGATGTGATAAGCTAAAAATTTTTTTTTTTTCTAGAGGCATCAGAAGTTCATTACGAAAGACATGTTGAACTAAAAGAAGAGAAGCACGAGGAAAATGTCAAAAATGTTTACCCTGGTTTACTTAAAAAGCTAGATGAAGTTATTAAGGCGAATAACGGACACATTGCTCTTGGAAAGGTATTAATATTTCAATATTATACTTTATTTTTTCTGCCTAGTTATAAATATACAGACAAATGTTCTATTTAAAACTTAAAAATATTTATTTATCTGTTTTTTATAATAAATTCATTATCATCGTCATCAGCCCGTTTTCCGTCAACTGTTGAACCTGTCTGAATGTCACTGAGCTTCTTCCGATCTTCGCTTTCACCCTGTATGTCTTTATAATCTCATGCCTCATTCATTTGCTCATTCCATACAGTCACACATTAAATCATACATTGGTATTTTTTTTACATTCACGCACATAGCGGGTAGGCAAAGGGTACCCCTAATAAACTAGGTACCAAGGTACCGTTTGCCTACTCTGTGTTTTAAGGCACACCATTCCCAATAAGACACTTCCGTTCCCCACTTTCCGCCGAATTCTAGAGCATTGCGTGTTAAGTGGCGGAACTCAACGCCGCACTATGCTATTACATGATATTTGACTAGTATAAACAGACAAGCAAAATCTCATGGGCACCGTATTTCGCATGAAGCAGTAAAGAGGCATAAGTAAAGAAAATCTAAAGTTAAGACACTTTGTTTACACTTTCCGCCCTACTTTTGATACATTGCATGTTGGATAGTTATCCGCGGAAAAGGAAATAATGCATTTTCTCGAGCGGGAATCGAACCCAAAATTCGCGCATTTACAGTCAAGCGTACCAATGCGCCACGACGGCCCCGTCGCATATAATACGTATGTATCGCATAAATAATATTATTTAATTAATAAAAATATATAATTTTCAGCGCCAGCGTCAGTCGTGGCGCAGGGGCACAAAGTGCGACTGTAAAACCGACTGGTTGTGGGTTCGATCCCCAGTCGAGGAAATGAAATGTTTATTTACACTTATATTTTCATTTTTTCATTCCGGTGTTGAGACAAAGCGCGGCGTTGAGTTCCGTCACTCAAAATACAATGCCTCCAGAACTCGGCGGAAAATGGGGAACGGAGTGTCTTAACACTAGGTTCCCTCTGCCTACCTTGCTGTGTGCGGGGTACAGCGGGAAGCTGATTTAATTTTGATTTATTGATTTATATAATTTTCAGTTAACCTGGGCCGATTTCGTATTCGCTGGTATATTTGACTACGTAAAAGTAATGTTGAGAATGTCTGACTTAGAGAAAACATATCCTAGCTTCCAGCAAGTCATCGATGCAGTGTACGCCATTCCGAATGTGCACAAGTACCGTGAAAATGCACCAAAATCAGATGTTAATTATTAATAGCAGTAAATTATTTTAAATATCCATAGTTGTATTATTATTAAACCTTGCATTATATTTTTTATTAATATTATTTCTTATTAAAAACTACTTGAAATGGAACAGAAAAAGGACAGAATGGAAGATTAGTGTAAACGGTTAGCACAAATGAATGAAGTGGTATTTCTGAGAAGTACATATGTTTAGTACAGGAAGATATGAAACTGCTGAGAGGTATATTGTTGAGAAATATCAGCATATCTGCGCGGCTGTCTCGGCGTTGAGAGAGAACGAGAGAGACAAGGGAAGTCCTTCGAAAACACAGTGTTGATGTTACTAGAGGAAGGTCACGTAAAGCACGTCAGGACCTCTCGGGGAGAATGTTTGAAGAGGTTGATGACAGAGAACGAGATGAAAAAGGTATGCAGAGAGCGTAACATTTGGCGCTCCTTTTTCTTTAGCTAAAATAAGCCGGCTGATTAAAAAGGTTGCTCACCTCTGGCTAAAATATAAAATTAGTTTAAGCTTGCGATGTCGCGGGCGAGTCGCTTGTACAAACACAATGATGTAATTAGAAAACACTCTAGCTCACAAACACTCGGCTGAAATACAGCGTAGAGTTATGTAGAATAACTTAGTTTTAGTTATTTTTCAAAGGTCGAAATTGCGTGAAGATTTTTTATACGGTGCCTTATTTTAGTAAATAGCACTCTCTCTTGGCAAGTGATTATTTTTATTAATGAGTGATAGAATCTTAATAAAATAACTTTTAATAAATTTGAACCATATTTTTCGTTTGTCTTATTATCCTTAAAATAAATATATGTAAAAAATATATAACCAATGTTACTGTACGTATACTACTAATGAGTAATAGCTAAATCATTACAAAGGTGATAATTTATGAGGATGGATGTTTCTTCCTAAATACTATGCGGATTCAGATTGAATTTTGCAGTAATATATACATCAGAATAACACATGGGTTACAATTTATGTAAAGATTTTGTATAATTGGCTAAAACCAAATGAGCAACATGCGGCCCGAGGGTACCTTGTGGTTGGTTAACCGTGTATAGGCGGCCCGCTAAGCATTCCCAAAATTTTATTTATTTTGTCGACTCTCTCCCATTAATATATTGTTATAAAATTAATTTTAATAAAATGCTATGTCTAAACAGCCTAATAGTCTTAGCAGTAAGCTCACGTCTTAATTTTTGCTATAATATTATGTGAAATACAGCGTGAAGCTTTAGAAAAAAACATATAATCGTACAGGCTATATACTATGTATAATTTTTGTAACTTTGAAATTTAAAATGACGTGTACGTAAAACTAGAAGCGTTTAAACAATCGCAATGTGTTCAAGGTCGTCTGCGCCCGCGCATACCCGTATCCGGCTCATTCAGACGATGCCAGTTCGCTTGTTTTGCTTGTTTTTATAACCCGATTTTGCTTAGTTATGAAATGATAAAACCCAATGCTGCATACCCGTTTTTTTAGCTTTTCATAGAGTTGATTTCGCATGCAGCAAGGAAAGCAGAGGGAACGGAGTGTCTTTAGATTCTAAGAGAGTCCTTTCTACACGTATCATCCAATTTTTGAGATACAATATGATGAGTGGCGGAATGTAGCGACGCGTATTCTATCTATACTCTATAGGAATCGAAGCCACAACCGTCGTTGTTTACATTTAGGCCCTGCCCCACGTCAGCCTTTATACTAACTTTGATAATGAATAAAAATATTCTTGGTTGGTATAATTTTAAAATAAATTTATAAATTAAAAGTATATACAGGGTGGAAGTGTCAGAGCTCCTTTTATAGGAACAGCATATTGGGTAAAATATTTTAAACCCATACCTAAACAAATTAATCAATATACCTCAACAGTTTGGACGTAGGATTTTTTTGTCCGATGATTTTTTTGTCCGATAAATTTGACGATGTTTATCCATCCCTGTATTTCGTGTGACGCAGTTATGCATAGATACCAATAACGAAAACACATACTACTACAAAAATACTACTAAACGTTAATCAACTTTAAACTTTGCCGCTAATACCTACGACTCGATTTCGAATTGAGGCGTATGCGGCGATTTCCCTTTGATAGGTTTATGTGTGTGTGCGTCGTTCATGACAAATGGAGTTTTATTTTATTTACAACAATAATTTTATTTATTTACTTGTTTGTTTGTTTGATTGTTTGCTCGCTTGCTCGCTTGCTCGCTTGCTCGCTTGCTCGCTTGCTCGCTCGCTCGCTCGCTGGCTGGCTCGCTCGCTGGCTGGCTGGCTTGCTTGCTTGCTTGCTGGCTGGCTCGCTCGCTCGCTCGCTCGCTCGCTCGCTTGCTTGCTTGCTTGCTTGCTTGCTTGCTTGCTTGCTTGCTTGCTTGCTGGCTCGCTTGCTTGCTTGTTTGTTTGTTTGTTTGTTTGTTTATTTATTTATTTACACTTTATTGTGCACAATTACTCCTTAGGAAATAAAAGATATAAAAAGAACAAAGGTAGAACAATTGACACACAAAAGGCGGTCTTATCGCTAATCAGCGATTTCTACCAGACAACCTTTGGGTTAGAATATTTGCGATAGAATAGAGTGGGTGGTGTAAATAAACTTACATATCATATTAAATCCTAATACATAAACATAATATATATATATTTAAAGAATATATAATATTATAATATACTAATATATATATTTTGATATATTTTTATTTTGTTTGAAAATATCACCTTTTCATTTCTGGGAAAAAAATATATTTTTTTAATTGTATTAGGCTTTTATAGAGTAGTTACAACTATGGTTTCATTAAAAGTGGTGCTGAGACTTCCACCCTGTATGTATGTCTATTAAAATGGTATGCGTAATGACAGATCATAGGAGAATGGCTATTCTATGATTACCATTTTTTCCCATTTTCCGCTGACTTATGAAGGTGCTGCGTACGTAGCGGCGGAACTCAACTTGCCTCGACACCATAGCGAAGAAATTAAAATACTAAATATTTCATTTCCGACCCTATTTATACTCACACACTTGTGCCACTGCGCCAAGACTGACCTCATTATTTTTTTTATTTTAAATAACTAAAAAAAAATCATCCATTAATTTGTTTGCTTTTTTTTACTATAATTTGGTTGGAAACTTATTGACTAGTTTTATGGTTTTTTACAAAAATATTTCATAACTAGAGGGCGCGCGCGGCTTCGCCCGCTTATTAGGAGTGAATTCTAAAAAAACCACGAAATACGTGTTCAATAAAATATTTTTAACAGTCTGAATTTAAATTTTTATAAAAATCAGTGGCAATTTAAAGATTTTTCCATATAAACTTTCAACCCCTTATTTGAACCCTTAGGGGGTGAATTCTTAAAAACCATGAAACACGTGTTCAATGAAATATTTTTAAGAGTCTGAATTTCAAATTTTATAAAAATCGGTACAGATTAAAATTTTTTTCCATACAAACTTTCAACCCCTATTTCATCCCTTTAGGGTTAAAATTTTTCAAATTCCTTTCTTAGTGGATGTCCAGAATATGAAAGTAAACATCTGCCCAAATTTCACGTTTCTACGCACGGCGGTTACGGCTCTGCATGCGTCTTACCTCAGTCAGTCAGCACAAGTCCTTTTATATATATAGATTATTGTGCAATTTTGATTGAAATATAAATGTTAATGTAAAATGCAAGTCATTCTTCCTATAAATTAAAGTTCGTAACAAAAACAGAGTGTTATTAGAAGTGTATTTGAAATTCATCAAATTATTAAGTCTTTACACGGCAGCGTAGAGTTTCGTCTCTGGAGTCATCACTAAACGACAAATTCTCAAGGCATTGCGTTTAGAGTGGCGTAAATCAACGCCGCGTCGTGCTTCGTTACCAGAGGCAAGGAAATGAAAATATTAAATATTTCATTTCCTCGTGCCGGAAGCACAACCGGAGTTACGATCTGTCGCGTTTACAGACATTACAGACACGCCTGTGCCCTTGCGCACGACAGGCCTCGTGATATTGTAATATAATAAATTTGTAACTTTTATGATGACAGAAGTAACTGATCAATTTGTTGTCAGCTCTTTTCAACATTATTTATTTTCTTGCATTTTTCTTGACAATTCTTGCAAAACTCAATATGAATAAAGAATTTTTGAATATAAATTTGAATGACGTTGTAGCATATCCACTTTAAAAGAGAACTAACAAAAAAAAGTTATACTATTATTTGTTTATTTCAATCATACAGAATTGTTCTTGGTAAAAGTATTATAAAATATTTCATAAGAAACTTAAGTAGGTCATGATATGCATGTATAATTTTATGATCATCCTTCAGGTACAGGTGCCGCTTCAGCATAGGCCTTAACTTTGGGAATAGCCATCAACATCTCATTTACTCTCTTAATGTTTGGGTACTCTTCATCTAAATTTGGATTTTGGACAATTCTTTTCAATGAAATATAAGAACCGCCGACCATGAAATCTGCCCATGTCAGCTAAAATAAATTACTAAATTTATATATGTTTTATATATCAAAATTATAAATCCATGTCCTTCAGTATCTTTCTACTGTATGCTTAACATACGAGACTATGGAGTAATTTTCTCATAAAATTACGAAGAGATTATATTTTTAATATTTCACAATAAAATTTGAAGAGAATTGGAAAATTGTAAGTGTACTCAGGCCTGTCGTAGCTCAGGGACACAAGTGTAAGATTGCAATCACACAATCTTCCAAATCACAGGTTGTGGATTGGATTCTCATTCGAGAAATTGAAATATTTAATATTTCAATTTTAATTGCCGGCGTTCTGCCATTTAACAAGCAATGTCTCCAGAATTCGGCCGAAAGTGGGGAACGGAAGGGTCTTAGTGGGAACGGAGTGTAACATCAGATTACCAGGTTTACAGTACAGTGCCCCTGTATATCATTTATGTCATATTCAATATGTAGAGAAGTCATAAGTTATTGCATGTAAAAGTACCTTCCCGAGAGCGGCATGTCCATTGTTCTTAGCAATAATATCATCTAGTTTTTTCAAAGCGAATGGATAATAATTATTTTTGAGTTCTTCGTGTTTTTTGGCTTTGATTTCTTCGTCAGGTTCGAAGAGAACGGTTATAGCTTCTGTTGTAAATACATTCGGCGGTTAACTTAAGTTATAAGAGGTGGCAATAGTAACGTAATAGAACTAAAAATAATGATTTTTATTTTTTTTTCGTTAGGAGCTAGGCAGAGAGAACTTTCCTAAAAAGATTTTTTGTTCCCTTCTTGCTTTGTTTTGGGAGTGGCGGAACTCAACGCTGCGTTTTGCCTGGCTATAAAAGCGAGGCAATGAAAATATTCAATATTTGATTCCCTCGACTGAGAACGAACCCACAATCGACGGGTTTACATTCGACCGGCTGTACCACGACGCCCTCAATTAGTTATTTATAATATTATACAATAACAATACAATATAACAATCATTGATCCCTTCCTAAATTTTTATTGTTATTTCCTGTTTAAAAAATAAGTTTACTTACTGAATCGAAGTTCGGCAATAAAGTCCATTAATTCATCAATCTCGAAGTCTTCCTCGATGTCTTTTCCACCCAGTCCATATTTCCGCCCAAGATAACGACAAATAGCAAAACTTTGTGCATATCTTTTACCATCAATTTCTAAAATGGGTAATTGACGATAAGGTGTTGCTGAAACAAGGAGAAATTATACGTTGTTAGTTCAAAGGGTTACATCAAAACTTTTAACGTGTTTTAGTTTTTTTTTGGCTTCACGCGTACGTCACACAGAGAGCAGATCAGGCAAAGGAAACCTTGGAACCTAGTGTTAAATTATTCCGTTCCTATAAGGATACTTCCGATCCGATAAAAAACTGTAGCAACTTAAAAGCACTAACTTGGTTTCAAAGACTTCCATTCTTCTTGAGTAATTCTTACATCTTCGAACTCCTGACCCCCGTAAGCCAGCAGCGTACGGATGCCTTCACCTAAGCCCGTCAAATTGAAGTATATTAATTTTACTTTCGGCATGCTCCTGAAGAGAAGAATATTTGTTTATTAGAAATTTACAATTATAAACGTATGTCGCCCGCATTCGTGTTAGAACGTTCTTTCCTTGGGCGTATATAGAGATATTTTTTCTTGACATTAGTTTCGAAGTGATCTTTTTGTGTAAATGTTCTTTTTTCATATTTCAAGGCACTCCTTACTTAGCGTTTCACTTGAATTCCAGGTATTGTGTGCTGAGTAGTAGAACTCAACATCCAAGCTATGCTAGAGCGAGAAAGTGAAAAAAATTACCAACCGAATTGATAACCTCTTCCTTTTTGAAGTCGGTTAATAATTATTCTTGTTAATTTTAGTTCTACATCATGTAAATATTTTTTCAAGAGAGTGATTTTTCTTTATTTTTTACTTATATATAATAGAAATACATACAAATATCTAAAGCAAAGAGGCCAGTCGTGGCGTAGGGGCACAAAGTGTGACTGTAAAACCGAAGGGTTGTGGGTTCGATCTCCACTCGAGGAGGTAAAATATTTACTTAAAATTTATATTTCCATTTCCTATCTCTGGTGTCGAGGCAAAACGCGGCGTTGAGTTCTCTCACTCAACACGCAATGCCTCCAGAATTCGGCAGAAAGTGGGGAACGGAGTGTCTTAACACTAGGTTCCCTCTGCCTACCTTGCTGTGTGCGTGATACAGCGTGAAGCTGATTTATTTTTATTTTTATTTATCTAAAGCAAAAAAGATATTAAACTATTTCAAAATGATGGATTTCACAAAAGTCCTATAGTTATGACTCATCTAATGTTGTATTTATTAAGCATAGCGTTGTTGTGGAGGTCAGCGCCTATTCTATATAATTATAAATGCCATTGAAATAAATATCCTTTGTACTTTATTATGGTATTGTTGGAATCATGACTTAGCAATAAATGCAATTCTGAATGATTTTAGGTTCAAATTTAAATTTTTAACACTTAGGAGAGAAAAATATTTTTTTAGAAAACATATAAAAGGAACGAAGGAATGAAAAGGAAGGAAAAGGAATTGCAAGTCCGGTGTAGAAGAATTGATATATTTTGTTTAATTTTTTTATTGCTGATAACTTCATAAAATTTTGACAATATTTATTTGCTTCCATCAAAGGTTTTAAATTTTTTATCTCTAAAAAACATTTTACGCGAGTTATCTAAAGTTGAACAAATGATTAAATATATATATACAGAATGGAAGTGTTAGCACCACTTTAAATAAAACCACAGTTCTAACTACTCTTTAAAAGCCTGATACAATTATTTTTTTCCCAAAAATGAAAAAGTTTTTTTAAACATTTTTTAAAGTGTTATTCCACACTTAGGAAAGAAAATACTTATTTAGAAAACGTATAAAAATTTCTTTCCTAAGTGTGGAATAACACTTTAAAAAATGTTTAAAAATATTTAAAAAATAGTTTCTCTCTTGCCAAACGATAATTCTTAGTAATTATCTTTGGGTAGCGGAAATTTGTAAAAATCTCCCTACAGAGATGCTAACAACATAAATAAGTTGTAACAAGCGTATAAAAATTTCGACGTAGCTTGGCGAGAACGCATGGCTTAGTGGTCAGAGCGCCTGGTCGGTTTCCAGGAGGCGCGGGTTTGAGTCCCGCTGCGTTCAAATTTTTATATGTTTTCTAAATAAGTAATGAAAAAGTTATTTTTTCAAACAAAATAAATAATAAAATAATTTTTGTAATATAAAATGCCATTTGTCAAGAGCGACGCACGCACACATAAACCTATCAAAAGAAAACCGCCGCATATGTCTCATTCCGAAATCGAGTCGTAGGTATTGGTGGCAAAGTTTAAAGTTGATTAACCCTTAGTATTTTTGTAGTACTACTATGTGATTACGTTATTGGTATCTATGCGCAATTGCGTCACACGAAATACAGTATGGATAAACATCACGAAATAAAAAAAAATCCTATGTCTAAGCTGTTGAGGTATCTTGATAATTTATTATATAATAAATATAATCTTGGTAATTTAGGTATGAGTATAAAATATTTTACATTATATGCTGTTCCCGTGAAAGGAGCGCTGACACTCTGTATATATTTTTTAATATTTAATTACTCGTTATGTGTGTTTCCACATTGATAACTATAGACATATATTTAGCTCCACGCGGTATCCCGTACATAAGAGAGGAGGGCAAAGGAACGTATTCTGACGAATCGAACATAGGTTCGTCAAATATTTTCGATGGTAAACTTATTTTTAATTAAACTCATCTTAAAAACTGTCGCAATTATAAAACGGGAATAACTTAGTTGTGTATAAGTATGACCTGATCGAGGTGACGCTGACTGAAGTTATGTACGTACAATGTGTGCAATCTCCCTCAATAAATGAACAATATTAAAATAATATTTCAATTTAAAGCAGTCCTGAGATTTGTGCGTTTAACCAAACATAATTCTTCAGCTCTATAATATTATAGGAACCATCGGAACCATTAACTTAATTAGTATATATATAACCTAAGACATAAATAAAGTTGAAGCATCTGTCTCTGACTTCAAAATAACCGTGTTTAAGTTATTTACACAATATTAAAAATACAAGAGGCCAGTCGTGGCGCAGGGGCACAAGGTGTGACTGTAAAACCGACTGGTTGTGGGTTCGATCCCCACTCGAGGAGATGAAATATTTACTTAAATTTATATTTCCATTTCTTCGCTCTGGTGTCGAGGTTAAGCGCGGCGTTGAGTTCTGCCACTCAACACGCAATGCCTCCAGAATTCGGCAGAAAGTGGGGAACGGAGTGTCTTAACACACTAGGTTCCCTCTGCCTACCCTGCAGTGTGCGGGATACAGCGTGAAGCTGATTTATTTTATTTAAAAATACAAACAAACATATTTTTTTGTCTATCTGTCTTCCTGTGCCCGGGTTAATCTCCAGAATAGCTTAACTGATTTTTATGGTACTTCACTGAAAGGTAGAAGGGGTTGTGGAGCAACATATAGGCAACATATATTTTATCCTAGAATTCTCGCGGATCTGGACAAACGACGGAATACCGCGGTTACCTTTACTGCTTTCCTAGATAGATATGAAATAAATAAATATTGTTGGGGAATTCAAAAAAGATCGCATAGTCGCCACGACTGACTCCTGGACTGGATTGGTTCTAGAGATATCGTATATTAAAAGGGCGTAAGAATAGTTCTAAGCGTATTCACCAATAACGAAAATCGAAACATCGAGCTTATACATAATTTATAACGAAATAAGTACTAAATATTCAAGGGGTCAATCAAATTCATAAGAAAGAGTCAGATGCGTTCAAACATTATGAATAAAATCTTTAAAAGATATCTAAACAACCATGTTTGGTTTGTCGAAATATAGTTTTATTCTCTTTTGATGTTTGATTACGAGTGGTGGATTGCGCGACCGATGTAATCGATTTATAATGGATTTATGAGCTTTATATAGATATATACAGAGTGAGTAATTTAAATCTGTAAATAATTAGTTTTTTTTTGTTATTTCGATATTTTACATTATTTTACTTAAAAGAAAAGCAACGGTAGAGGCCTGTCCTCGCGCAGGTTATGGGTTCAACGTCGATTCCTATTCGAGGGAATGAAATCTTAAACATTTTAATTTCTTCGCTCCGGTGACGAGACAAAATGCGGCATTGAGCTCCGCCAGTTAATAAGCAATGGTTCCGGAATTTGGCGAAAAGTGAGGAACGGCAGTGTCTTAATACTAGATTCTCAGGTTCCCTCTATCTATCTTGCTGAGCGGGATACATCGTGAAACTAAAAAAAGGATAAGTAACAGGGCTGGGTGTAGTGTCGTTTGTGGGTCCGAATCCTACTAATGCTATA
The DNA here is from genome assembly GCA_013403705.1 of Heliconius hermathena. Classification (NCBI taxonomy): domain Eukaryota; kingdom Metazoa; phylum Arthropoda; class Insecta; order Lepidoptera; family Nymphalidae; genus Heliconius; species Heliconius hermathena. The sequence goes on along the minus strand of JAAIXJ010000831.1, from coordinate 32,919 downwards.
TTTATATTTACAATATATTGACGTAGATGTTTTCTAACTGGAGTGTAGAAATAAGAATAACTCAAATTTTAATAATGAATTTAAAATGGTAAAAAAAGAGAACATGCTTCTAGATAGTAAATACATACGTTTCTTACAGGGATATCTCTTCGTCATCGCCTTCGTCATTAAAAGACCCCCGCTGGGGCATAAGCGTGTGATAGTTTTAGGTTCGATTTCCATTCGGGGAAATGAATTTTTATTTATTAATATTTTTATTTCTTCGCTCTTCGCTGTATTGCGCTTCGTTGAATTCCGCCATTCAAAACCCTAGGCCTTGACAATTCATAGGTTCCCTCTGCCTACCCATTCGTTTTATAAAAAAAAATATATTTCATAATCGTAATAGTGTGCGTAATAATTAAAATATTATGAAATTGTATATCATTGATAACTTATGTTTTTTAATCCTTATCATTTTGATTATTTGTTAGTTTTCAATATTCGTTTCTTATTGTTGTTCATATTACATGATGTATCTAAAAGAAAACAATTTACTTTAAACTACTTTACATATTTAGGAAAAAAATCAGCTTCACGATGTATCCCGCACACAGCAGGGTAGGCAGAGGGAACCTAGTGTTAAGACACTCCGTTCCCCACTTTCTGCCGAATTCTGGAGGCATTCCAAGTTGAGTGGCAGAGTTCAACGCCGCGCTTAGCCTCGACACCAGAGCGAAGAAATGAAATTATAAATTTAAATAAATCTTTCATTTCCTCGAGTGGAGATTGAACCCACAACCAGTCGCTTTTACAGCCACACTTCGCGTCACTGCGCCACATGTATTATCGTGCAGACGATTTCGCAGGTAGAATTTTTTTAAGATCGTACGGATTACCTGAGCTCGGATATTCATTTTATTGCATAATATATTTTTTATTTCCGTTCAAAAAGCTTTAAAAAGAAATTATTTAATAACATTCAGTTACTATTCTACCGCTACATAATATATGGCGGTAATATATTATACACTCTCCATATAATATGTAAGTGATAGCCTAATAAGGTTAACGTCAGTTAAATTCTAATAGACTTCTCTGAGTGCATATGATTTTTTATACAATTTTTTTCTATCCTAAATTACTTAATATTTTGAAAAAAAAAAATTATAAAATTCTTGTCATTATTAGTATATTTAAATAAATATATTTGAATATTAATATAATAATATTTTTTTTACTCACAATCACAACACGGCGCGATGTATCAACACAGTAACAAAGTATGAATGATGTGTTTTTTATCGACAACCGACGAAGCGTCTTAGATCATATTTTTTGATTTTTTTTAAAATAAAGTGGGGTAGGGTTGGCGCTTAAGATTTGTTTTGTCCTGGGTGTGTCAAATACGTGGAATTTCTTGTGTTATATTTATTTGTCTTAGCTTCACGCTGTAAGCAGAGAGAACCTGGGAACCTAATGTTCAATACTCCCATTCTAATTAAGATACTTATGTTCCACACTTCCCGCCGAGTTCTGGAGGCATTGCGTGATTAGTGGTAGAACTCAACGTGTATTATAAATGTATATGGCCTCATATAAATAAATAATTAGGTGAAAATAATTATGTTTCAAAGTTTTATGTGACTTTTACGCATAACAATTTCAACATTATCAGTAAGAAGAAGCTACGACTTGTTTAGAAGACACAAGTACATTGCACTGAAGTAGTTGTTATTGAACATTTGTTAGATAATTTTATATACAATAGCTAGCGACCCGCTTGCGGCTTCGCCCGCTTGAGTTACATAATTATTCATTTAAATTGAATGAAAATGCCCGTAATAGGCCGTCGTGGCCCAGAGCCACAAGGGTGTGACTGCGACGGTTGTGGGTTCGATCCCCACTCGATGAAATTAAATATTTATTTCAATTTATATTTCTATTTTTTGTTCTGGTGTCGAGGCAAAGAGCGGCGTTGAATGGTATAAAACCTACGATTAACGTATATAGTAAAAAAATGTGCAAATGTGGTATTCACTATTTTTACTATCATACTAATTCTACTTATATTATAAATGAGAAAGCTTGTGAGGATAGATGTTTATTCCTCTTTCACGCAAAAACTACTGAACCACTTCAGATAAAACTATACAGTACTGTAGCTTGTACATCAGAATAAAATATAGAATATTATATTATATTTAATATGTTTTTTTGTTATTAAAATGAATATATGATACCATATCTATCTATTTATCTCTATCTATCTCTTCCATAATTGCTCTTAGGTCGAAACGAATAACAGGATGCTTTGATAATAGTAATCATCATCCCATAAACATCGTATGATTCTATGTTTTAATACTACACTCATATGTTTCCTTTACTTGTTAGATTTTATTTACTATATAAGAGAAGATAGTTATAGAAGAAAAAGTTTAAGTATATTTCAGTGTACGTTTATTGTGGGACATATTTAAAAGATTTCTTATCTGCAGGTAGAAAATGATGTGTAGATATACCCCGTTTTTCACTTTATTTTCCTATTAGTGACGTTGCACATTGAGTGGTGTGAGAGAGCGGAGAAATGAAAAGATTTTGAAATAGTTTAGCGTAGCGTAGTTTAGCGGATATCGAACCTAAAACCATCGCGTGTACAAACAGGGGATGCGAGACACTTCTACTCGATTAACTTATTAGATTTAACCAAAATATTTAAGATTTTTTTCTGATTATTAATAATTGTGACAATGCAATCCATCGTTATCTCTGAAGTGGACAACCATTATACGTTTTAGTTACCAACGTAATAAACATATAATATATTTCTAGAACCTTCTAAAATTTGTTTAAGAGTGTAGTTTATTATATCACGTCTAAAAATATACGATAGTGATGATATGATAAAAACATGTGGGCATCAATGATAAAATTGAAAATATTAATTACAGCCACATATAGATTGCAGGCATTTAATAATATGCTGTTATCCAATTTTCCGCAAATATTTACGGGATATTGCGTGTTGAGGGGCGGAACTTAACGCCTAGGAAATGAAAATAATACACTTCTCCGAGTGGGAGTAGAACCCACAACCGTCGCGTGGTGTATATACGAGTATATTACATTAGGGTACAATATAAAAAAAAATAATAAATCAGCTTCACGCTGTATCCCGCACACAGCAGGGTAGGCAGAGGGAACTTAGTGTTAAGACACTCCGTTCCCCACTTTCTGCCGAATTCTGGAGGCATTGCGTGTTGAGTGGCAGAACTCAACACCAGAACGAAGAAAATGGAAATATAAATTTAAGTAAATATTTCATCTCCTCAAGTGGGGATCGAACCCACAACCAGTCGGTTTTACAGTCACACTTCGTGCCGCTGCGCCACGACTGGCCTCAGGGTACAATATAATCAGCAGTTATAAGTGCAAGTGCAACATCGGGTATTAGTTTTGACTTGTTTCAGTCAAAATAAGTACCAAATTTCTTGCAAGCCCAAAATCAAGTGTTTTAAGACAAACTATTATATAAAGTATCAATTTCACATAGACTGTTTAAAATTTAAGACATTTTTTAAAAACCCTTCCTTTCTTACTTGCCTAGTCATTTTTTGGTTGTGAGAACCTAGTGTTAGGACACTAGCGTTCTCCACTAAGACATTTCTATTCGGCACTTTCCTCTGAATTCTTGAGGCATTGACATGTATTATAATGAAAATATTAAATATTTCATTCCTCCTACTGGGAACCCATAACCATCTTGCTTACAGTGGCACACTTGTACCCCTAAGATAAGTAATGTGGCTTTGAACTCTATATCAACGATAGAATTTTTTTTTAAAAGTCATTAAGAAAGGGCCCTTCATGATAGTTCATTCTATCTTTCATTAATTCCAAGAACAGTTGCATTTTATCGCTACAAGTACATATTATTGCTATTGACTGTTGTTACATACAATGGCACTCAGAATGTAAGCTTGAAGATAAACTTATCAATTAAAACTTCGTGGAGTAGGGCACAAGCGGGTGACTGTAAATGCGAAACGATAGGTTCGAATCCCACTCGATGACATCAAATATTTAATATTTTTATATTGTACGCTTTGGTATCGAGGCAAAGCGCATCTTTTAGGTTCGTCACTCAACACGCAAACGCAACACGAAATACCTATCTGATTACATATCACATAACTATATAATTACATATTTAATTTTTAATTTATGAATTAGTAAATAATTAAATCTAAGTACCTACTACTTCCCAGATTTCCTCTGCCTACATTGAACGTGTAACCTCAAATTATAGTAGAATAGTGTTTACTACAGTGACAACTATCTATTTATTTTCCCTTTGTGAAAATGTGTACTTTTATGCCAAATAAAGTGCTTTTGCGGGGAATTTTATTGCACTGCTTTATTCGGAAAAAATCTGCAGCAGAAGCACACGGAATTCTCGTTGAGACATATGGTGACAATGCTTCGTCAAATACAACGTGCAGGGACTGGTTTAGGCGCTTCAAAAGTAATGATTTTGATCTTGAAGACAAAGAGCGTTCTGGAGCACTGACAAAATTTGAAGACAGAATTGGAGGCATTGCTTGAAGAAGATCCATGTCAGACGTTAGTAGAGCTCGGGAAAACGTTACAAGTAGATGCGTCAACAGTTTCAAAACNTTATATGGCCTTTGATTGGTTACCAATCTATTGCTGCTTTGTAGACTACTGTAAGGCATTCGACTCGATTGAACACGAAAGTATATGGAAATCCCTCAAAGCACAAGGAGTCGAAGACAAATATACAAGACTAATAAGATCAGTTTACCATAATAGCAGAGCAAGAATAAAATTGGAAATTGAAGGACAAGACATAGAGATAGGACGAGGCGTACGCCAAGGAGACCCTCTTTCACCAAAATTATTCACGGCAGTCCTTGAAGATATATTTCGAACACTAAATTGGAGCGAATACGGTCTTAATATAAACGGCGAAAAACTAACTCACCTTAGATTTGCCGATGACATAATTCTATTTGCCACTTCTAAAGAATGTCTCCAAAACATGCTCATGGACTTAATTAACGAAAGTCAGAAAGTAGGCTTAAAACTGAACTCACAAAAAACAAAGGCTATGACAAACGTCGCAAAAGAGCCCATTAGCGTTAATAACCAGATTATTGAGTACGTCAACGAATTTACGTACCTAGGACAGTTAATTTCTTTTGAGGACCTAATGTCAAAAGAGATAGATATAAGGATTGGAAACGCTTGGAAAAGATATTATGGACTAAAGGAAATAATGTTGAATCATAATATAAATATCTTCTATAAAAGAAAATTATACAATAATTGTATACTACCTATCCTAACATATGGATGTCAAACTTGGTCCCCTACAAAGGCTCATCTAAGGAAACTTCGAACTTGTGAACGTGCAATAGAACGAAGTATGCTAAATATCAAAAAACAACAAAAAATTCGCCACAAGACCATAAGATGTATTACAAAAATAACTGACGTAACTACTACTATTAAAACGCTTAAGTGGAAATGGACTGGGCATATTATAAGAGGTACCGAAAAGTGGAATAAAACTATCTTATTTTGGTACCCAAGAGATAAAAAGAGGAAAAGGGGAAGACAATACAGACGTTGAGAAGATGAGATAAGAACTATTGCAGGACATTGGTGGACAAGAACAGCCAATAATAGATTAAAATGGAAGAATTTGGAGGAGGCCTTTGCCAAAACTGGGCATACAGAGAATGCTGACGATGTCATCTAAAGATACCAATTATATATTATAAAAAAAAATGTAATTTCTCTGAAATAAAGGCTTTTATTATTCATAATATCTACTAATAATATACGATATTTTGTATTTTTTTTGTAAAATCTACTAATATAGATAATCTTTTGGTTAATCAATAATTTTAGTGGCAGTAGTTTTAGCTATTGTGGCGAGATGCGTAAACATGAAACATTCGACTCTCATTCAGTGGAATGAATATTTAATGTTTTCATTTTCTCGCTCTGGTAACGAGGCTCTTTGCCTTTGAACGGCGTTGAGACCCGCAACTGAACGAGTACCTCGAACGAACGCTATACCTCGAGAATTGGACAGAAAATGTCTTAATGACAACATAGTATCCTAAAAATAGGTTCCCGGGTATCCTTTGCTTACCCTATTATATGTGAGATACAGCGTAAAGCTAAACAATAAACGAACGATCTTTTTATCAGAGAATAGTACTAAGAAATCTATTTTTAAGGAAGGCCTACTTTTAAAATAAACTTTTATTTTTCAGTAAAAAACGTCGATAGAACCTACTAAAAGGCAGGCTTTAGTTTAGAAAATATTTATCTTTTTCAGCTTTACGCTGTATCCCGCACACAGCAGGGTAGGCAGAGGGAACCTAATGTTAAGACACTCCGTTTCCCACTTTCTGCCGAATTCTGGAGGCTTTGCGTGTTGAGTGGCAGAACTCAACGCCGCGCTTTGTCTCGACACCAGAGCGAAGAAATGGAAATATACATTTAAGTAAATGTTTCATCTCCTCGAGTGGGGATCGAACCCACAACCAGTCGGATTTACAGTCACACTTTGTGCCGCTGCGCCACGACTGGGTTCATATTTAATTTTAAACTCTAATTTGAAAACGAAAGTAAAAAGAAAAAAGAAATCAAATTCCTTTAAGTTCAATACAAACACCTTTATTCAGATATTTACATAGCACACTATATTATAATTTCAGTCATCCATTACATTGTGATATACTCGATATAACATTGATTTTATGTAATAATCATATTTTTCCATACAAAATAAGCCTGTTTAAATTAGAAATTATATTCAGATTTAGGTACATTCTCGCTGTAGGTCTTCACTTTGGGGTTGGCGTACACCGCATCGAGCACCTGTTGGAAACTTGGGTACTTTTTCTCCAGATCGGGCATTTGAAGCATTACTTTCAAGTAATCAAAGATGCCGGCGAAAACGAAATCTGCCCATGTGAGCTGTAAATAATTATTATTAAATAATTAATTGTATAATAGATTCAGATAACTTAATTTTATTATGAAAGAAATTAGCTTCACGCACGCAGCAGGGTAGACAGTGTAGAGGGAACCTAGTGTTAAAATACTCTTTTCTCCATTTTCCACCGAATTCTGGAGGCATTGTGTGTTGAGTGACGAAACTCAACGCCGCTGTATGGCTCGACACCAGAGACCAGAGCGAAGAAATGAAAATATAAATTTAAATAAATGTTTTACTTCCTTAAGTGGGGATAAAACCCATAACCAGTCGCGTTTACAGGCACACACTTGTGGCTGACTGGCTATCTTCATTATACATTTAAAAAAACCTAATTCACCGAACGCAATCTGTGAATTGAGTCACAGAAGGAAATATTCTTAACAAAAATCAAATGACTGCTCATTTTACCACTTTATTCAAATGACTCTTAATTTAATATGGCTAGCTGCGGCTTCGCCCGCGCGGTCGAGTAGAAATGAATATGAGGTGTGTATGACATATCGACATCGACATTCTAGGTTCCCGAGGCAACTCCAACCGCAGGTACAGTGGGGTTACATGATACATCAAATCGATTAACGTCATCTTTATTTATGTTCGGAAATATAGATTAGAAGCATGTTGAAATTTTTTCACCTGGGAACCTAGTGTACCTCCGTTCCCCATTAAGAACCCTTCCTGTCTTCTCCGCTTCGTTAGAGCGAGGAAATTAAAAATATAAAATTATTCATTCATCATAATATCCTCGAGTGGGAATCGAACCCACAAACGTCATGTTTTACAGTCACACGCTTGTGCCCCTTTAACATGACTGGTTCAATATTAAATTCGATACAACATCAAACATGCTGTCAATGGGCGGAAGTTGTATAATAGAAAGTTAGTAAATTTCTCAATATGATATAAGTCGCAGTAAACAGAAAATAATTAGATAAGAAGTAATATAAAATAAGCAGATTTGTTTGTGGTGCATTTTAGACCCACTAGATTTTTTATTTCTCTGCTATGAAAGACAAATTGCAGCGTTAAGATCCGCCACTGAACGTCTCGAAATTGAACGGAAACTTGAACACTAAATAATTTGGGTTTTTTTCTGCCTAAAACTAAGAAAAAATAAAGAAAATGCCCACCTTGCCAGCTGCGATATGTCCATTATTCTTCTTTATAATCTCATCCAGCTTGCTCAGTAACACTGGGTATACGTTCTTGCTGAGATCCTCGTGTTTTTTTGCTTTGATTGCTTCGTCGGCCTCGTAGTGAACACTTGCTGCCTCTAATTAATTAAAGAATATGATAGTTAAAAAAAAACAGCTTCACGCTGCATCCTGCACACAGCAGGGTAGGCAGAGGGAACCTAGTGTCCGACACTTCGTTTCCCACTTTCTGCTGAATTCTAGAGACGTTGCGTGTTGAGTGGCAGAACTCAACGCCGCGCTTTGCCTCCACACTAGCGCGAAGAAATGGAAACATATATTTAAGTAAATACTTTATCTCTTCGAGTGGGGATCAAACCCACAACCAGTTGGTTTTACAGTCACACTTTGTGCCCCTGCGCCACGACTGGCCTTAATATGATATTTTAAACTATCATATTTTAAACTAATATGATAGTTTAAAATTGTATTTTATATTTTTAGAGATGTCTAAGGATATATAATTACCTACATAAATGTTATAATATGTTTTTAATTTCAATATTTTTTTTCAATAAAAATCTATTATATGTTCGAGTTAATTTACATACAAAAATCGTCTTTGAACGATTGTAAATACAACAGCTGTTAATTTATAAATCTATCCATCTATCTATCTATCTATCTATATATCGCGATACAAATTTACTACAGTGTTACCACTATACTTGACCATATTAATCTTTTTGTTCCATTGTTCAAAATTTTATATAGCATTTTTACTCGTGGTCATAAATTTTTTATTGTTCTGAAATATAATAAAATAAAATATTATATAATTTACTATATATAAAAAAATTTAAACCGTCGTGGCGCAGCGGCACAGCGTCCGACTGTAAGCTCTATGGCGATGAGTTCGATTTCGTGAGAAGGCAAAGCGTGGCGTGGAGTTTCGCCACTTAACAACACAATGTCTCGAAAATCGAGCGAAAGTTGGTAACGTAGTGACATTAGGTTTGTTCTTTCTACCCCACAGCCTATTCTATGCGGGATACAGAGTGAAGCTTAAAGAAATCTAGGTGAAAATAGCGTGATACGATTTGATACGTAAATACGCGTGAACATTTTAATATTTGATATTCTCCAAGTTTTCTGTACAGAACCATTAATAAGTAAACTTGTTTTTAATTTCAATTATCTTTTATCAAACTTAAAAATTATAAGCATTTTTACACATACGATTTACGACGGTCGTTAAATAAAAAATGTTATATACCTACTACTATACTACCTATTTCGTTCCGGTTGTGACTATTAATAATAACGAATGAAAACTCACTGTATTATTAATATTACATATTATTTTAAATGAGCTTATCTTGGTACAATTTAGTGTTTCATCACCTTATCATTAAAGATTTCGACTCAGCTTGGCGAGAACGCATGGCTTAGTGGTCAGAGCGCCTGGTCGGTTTCCAGGAGGCGCGGGTTCGAATCCCGCTGCGTTCAAATTTTTATACGTTTTCTAAATAAGTATTAGGTTCTGTCTTTTACAATATTCTTTTTTCTTCAGCATCACGCTGCATGTAGCCGCATGTGGCAGGGTAGGCAGAGGGGTCCTAGAGCTAAGGCACTCCGCACTCCAATTTCCACCGAATTCTTGTTGCGTGTTGAGTGGCGGAGCTCAACGGCGCGCTTTGCCTCGACACCAGAGCGAAGAAATGTAAATTTAATTTCTTCGAGTGGGAATCGAACTCACAACCTGTCACATTTGATTTTTAAAAAATAAGTCCCGCCTAGTTTCTTGCGCCGGTTCTTCTCAGGTCTGAGGCATTAACTTTAGTGAACTGGTGGTAAATTATTTGACGTTCAAAAAATGTAGCATGTAGCTTCTTATTTTGAATAAAATTATTTGACTTTGACTTTGACTTATACAGTCACTCACTTATGTCCCTGCGCCAATTCTGGCCTCACATATCTATTTTCGTTTAAAATTAAACCATATTTGAACTTGAGGCCGTTGTGGCGCAGGTGCACAAGGGTGTGACTGTAACGTGAAGGTTGTGGGTTCTATCCCCACTGGAGGGAATGAATTATTATTTAATAATATTTTAATTTCTTCGCTCTGGCACTAAGGCGGGAGCTCCGTCACTTAATACGCAATGCCTGGAAAAATTCGGCGGAAAGTTAGCAACGGAGTGTCTTAACATAAGGTTCCCTCTGCCTACCCTGCTGAGTTCGAGATGCAGCGCGAAGCTGATTTATTTATTTATTCATTCATATTTGAACTTGAACTCACAATTTGCATCTGATTTTTGCTATTATTATGAAGTGACGCAATTTCATAAAGTTTTTATCTGTTATTTACAAATTTTGAACTAAAAATACATTAAGATTTCCATAGTAAAGTAAAAGAAATAATGAGTTCCGTATTATAGTAAAAAAAGTAATAAAATAAAAAAAAACTCGAAAATTATTTATAGAAATATAGAAAGCTGTTAAGTACCTACTATTTACGTAATTTTAATATTTTAAAAGACGTTGAATAAAATAAAAGTACTTTCTTTTGATTATAGAAAGAATAAAACAAACTAGAGGCCGTTGTGACGCAAGGGCACAAACATGCGACTATGAACGCAACATAACCGTTGGTTTTACTCACACTCGGGGAAATGAATATTTAATATTAAAAAAAACACCGTCACGCTGTATCCTGCACACAGCAGCAGTAGTAGCAGCGGTAGGCAACGGGAACCTAGTGTTAAGACCCTCCGTGCCCCACTTTCCGCCAAGCTCTGGCTGGAGGCATTGCATGTTGAGTGGCGGAACTCAACGCCGCGCTTTGCCTCGACACCAGAGCGAAGAAATTAAAATATAAATGTAAATACATATTTCATTTCCTCGAGTGGGGATCGAATCCACAACCAGTCGATTTTGTAGTCACGCTTTGTACCTCTACGCCACGACTGGCCTCATCACTGGCATCATTTGTATAAGTATTTTTAATTGTTCGATTTGGTAACGAGGCACACTGCATTGTGTTGCGGCGATACACGCAATATCTTAAGAATTCGGCGGAAAGTGGGGAACGGAAGTATCTTAATTGGAGCGGAATATTTCAACACTCCGTTCCCAGGTACCCTCTGCCTACCCTGCTATGTGTGCGATACAGACTGCAGCTAAAAAGAATACTTACTAGCTCTGATGTCATTAACAAATTCAACATTCTGATCGATTTCGAAGTCCTCTTCGATATCAGCACCGGCCACTCCATACTTGCGGCCGAGGTAGCGAGCTATGGCCATACTTTGTGCGTATTTCTTGCCATCGATTTCAAGTATTGGCATCTGACCAAATGGGGTTGCTATATAAAAAAAATATATATATTGCAAGTTAAAAAGAAGTACTAGGTATTTTAGGGGGAAATTATTGTAAGATTATTATTACTTTTAAAATAGACGTTGAGACCAGTCGTGGCGCGAGGGCACAATGTAAACGCAACTGGTTCGATTCCCACTCGAGGAAATGAAGTATTTATTTAAATTTATATTTGCATTTTCCGGTTTGGTGTCTAAGTAAAGCGCAGCGTTGAGGTCCGCCAATCAATACGCCATGCCTCCAGAATTCAAATTCTCAACATTACTATTAGGTGAATGAATAAGTTCTTGCTGTTTTTTGAAAGATGGCGTTGCGGCTCTCTGTGCATGTAATTTCGTACGGTAACGAATCACCAAAGTAGTACTATATGTAACCTCAAATTATAGTAGAATAGTGTTTACTACAGTGTCAACTACATATTTATTTTCCCTTTGTGAAAATGTGTACTTTTGTGCCAAATAAAGTGTTTTTGCGGGGAATTTTATTGCACTGCTTTATTCAGAAAAAATCTGCAGCAGAAGCACACAGAATTCTCGTTGAGACAATGCTTTGTCGAATACAACGTGCAGAGACTGGTTTAGGCGCTTCAAAAGTAATGATTTTGACCTTGAAGACAAAGAGCGTTCTGGAGCACCGACAAAATTTGAAGACAGAATTGGAGGCATTGCTTGAAGAAGATCCATGTCAGACGTTAGTAGAGCTCGGGAAAACGTTACAAGTAGATGCGTCAACAGTTTCAAAACGTTTAAAAGCGTTAGGAATGATCCAAAAGCAAGGGCATTGGGTGCCGTATGAGTTGAAGCCGAGAGACGTAGAACGACGTTTTCTCATGTGTGAATTGTTGCTTCAACGGCAAAAGAGAAAAGGTTTTCTGCACCGTATCGTCACTGGGGATGAAAAGTGGATTCACTACGACAATCCAAAGCGAAAAAAATCGTGGGGCATGCCGGGTCACGCATCAACATCGTCGCCAAAACCAAATATCCATGGTTCTAAGCTTCTTCTCTGCATTTGGTGGGATCAGCAGGGCGTAATTTATTATGAGCTGCTTAAACCTAATGAAACTATCACGGGAGCTCGCTATCGACTTCAGTTGATGCGTTTGAGTCGCGCTCTGAAAGAAAAGCGGCCACTATACGAGCAGAGACACGACAAAGTGATTTTATTACATGATAATGCTCGGCCACATGTGGCAAAACCAGTCAAAACTTACCTGGAAACACTTCAATGGGAAGTTCTACCCCACCCGCCGTATTCACCGGACATAGCCCCCTCCGATTACCACTTGTTTCGGTCGATGGCGCACGGTTTAAGCGAGCAGCGCTTCCATTCTTTTGAAGAAGCCGAAAAATGGCTTGATTCCTGGATTGCCTCGAAAGATGAGTCGTTTTTCCGACAGGGGATTCAATTGCTACCAGAGAGATGGGAGAAAGTGGTCTCTAATGATGGACAATACTTTGAGTAATGTCATTGTAAGCACTATATTTTAAATTATTTTTTTTAAACAAAAAAACAGCGAGGACTTATTCAAGGTCTTAATACATCAATTTAATATTTTAATATAAGACCGCCATAATATTATTTTTAATTTTGGTTCCAAATGTTGTAATAATTTAATCTACAAAAATAATATAATCTAAAAAAATATTATTTATATTTGTGTACACAAAAACGTCATTAGAAGCAAGTTAAAGCAATAACATAAAAAAATATGGAACGTATCTTAAAAAAGTTGAGTGACCGATTGAAAGATAAGGATACCACTGTGTTATTCCAAATTATACAGTGTGTTTACTAAAAGCAAACAGATAATTCAAGTGCGGCCTTGGATTTCGTTACCAAGCAGCCATAATGCCTCTAGACATAAAAAATAGTAATTTATAATATTATATTTGAAAGAAAAGGGGGGGCCTGACCTTTACCTTTTAACAGATACGTGTTCGTTTAAACGTTGTTTTTTTTTAATTATTCTGGGCAAATTTTTTGTTAGTAAAATTTCGGGGGTTGGGCACGGACTACCCGGCCCTCCCCTCTTCCTAGGCCCATATCACTAGGTTCTTTTTACGTTTGCAAAAGGATTTTATTATTAGGTCGACTTGTAACTACATAATAAATCTAAGAACCATGATTTGACAACTATAAATTGTAATAAATGTAGCATCGTGAAACGTGACAGCTATACGTAGATTAGGTGGTAGGTATGATCGATCTGCACTGATGATGCAGCCAAGACTTGAATAGTGGAACCACGTAAATTTAGGCTCATAAAATTAATAGCTCAAATAACTACAACTTATGTGAAAAATCGTAGTTTTTAGTTTTCTAAAATGTATTATTTAGTAATTATATTAAATAAGCTTAATTTTTTTACTTACATGGTTTTAACGCAGGCCAATCTTCCGTGGAAACACGTTTGTCTTCGAACTCCTGGCCACCGTAAGCCAGGAGTAACCTTCCAGACTCGCCCAGAGCCTTCAGGGGAAAATAGTAGAAAGAAACCTTCGGCATTTTGCTGGACACAAATAAAAGTTATTATTATTTTATTTTTATTAATAATTTGCTGCTTTTATAGCAAGTAAGCTTTCTTAATAATTTTTAACTTATAAAAAATTTAATAAAATGTAAAAATAAAATTATGAATCGAAACATCTATGTAGGTAGGCATTTAACCTAAATGGCTTCTCCCGAGAAATATTTCCTGACTTATTTCATAATATCCAATCAATAAACTCATACTTACAATACTAACAAAAAAAATAATAATTCAATTAAATTCTAAAGAAATGTAGTATAAACGATAACATATTTTCAATTTATCGTTTCACAAGTACATTGGCCGCCATATATGAAAATATTTTAGTTTTCTAGACGCCGGTAGGACGATTAAAATTAAAATGTTTAATCAACAAATAAACTATAAAACTATCATCTTGCAATCTATTCTTAACATTTATAAAGAAATCTTAGAAACCGATTAATTTAATAACGATTTTTAATAAAAATACTTACAAATAATAATTTTTTGGTTAGGAGTTATAAAGGAATCACTCTCGCCGGTTGACGGTCACTGACTGAACTAAACTGAGAAATTGAGAATAGTGAACAGTTCTATAGAAATAGAATATATTATACGGTATATACGAGAGCAACTGTTGTGTGAACAACGAAGGCTTGGCATTCTGTCAATGTTGATAGTTTATACACCGGCTTTTTGATTGTTATGTTACTGGCTGGATGACTTTTGTTTTGACTATAATTTTGTTTCTGTGGTACGGTGGCGTGGTCCATTTTTATTATCTATATTTCTATTTATATTGACATTATAAAGCTGAAGAGTTTGTTTGATTGAATGCATTAATCTTAGGAACTATTGGTTAGATTTATAAATATTTTTGTATTGAATATTTGCATTGTTTCGTGCATTTATCGAGGACGACTATAGACTACATTATATACGTCCTACGTATCTCCTTCATATCAACCTCGGGCGCCTAAAATGCGTCATGAATCACACACAACTGTTTCTATAGATTTTTCCATTAGACCAAACGGGCGAAACCACTGGTAAAAGCTGGGCTAATATAAAAGTATACCTCTTGCGAGGCGTAAACTGAGCTTTGCATTTGTTGAGTGATTATCGAAGGACAACCAAAAAAAAACTTTTAAAAATTAAATTTATTATTAGAAATCATTAAAAAGAATTCGAATGGACAAATAAATAACATATCTTTTAGGCCGGATATTATATTTTTATAATTTATACTCTCGTCTGATGATGGGTTAATAATGAATCTTTCCATTATATCATTAAAAACAACGTTGTTTACTGCATGGTCTTGTTTTTTTTTCTATTCGTGGTATAGTATAGTAGTAACTTTATCTTTCATTTTTAATAAGTCGAACACAAAAATAAAATAATAAAAATAAACATGTGGCGCTGGTAAAAGCAAAGCTGTAGTGTAGGTTGTCAAAAAATAGTATCAACCGGTTTAGGGCTGGCACATGATGTTACATCTACTATACAGGTGGAAGTGTCAGCACCACTTTAAATGAAACCACAGTTTTAACTACTCTATAAAAGCCTAATACAATTTTAAAATATTTTTTTTCCCAACAATGAAAAAGTGATTTCTTCAAACAAAATAAATAATAAAATTATTGTTGTAATATAAAACGCCATTTGTCAAGAGCGACCGACTCACACATAAATCTATCAAAGGGAATCCGCCGCATACGCCTCATTCCGAAATCAATCACATAAAACTACTTTTTTATTATTTTGGTATAACAGGTTGGTAATACAATATAATATACATATTGAATTTTGTCACTATGTCAACAAATATTAAGTATATTATAAACCTACAGATTTTTGAGAAAAAAGATTTAACGAGGCCAGTCGTGGCTCAGCGGCACGAGGTGTGACTGCAAAACCGACTGGTTGTGGGTTCGATCCCCACTCGAGGAGATGAAATATTTACTTAAATTTATATTTCCATTTCTTCGCTCTGGTGTCGAGGTTAAGCGCGGCGTTGAGTTCTGCCACTTAACACGCAATACCTCCAGAATTCGGCAGAAAGTGGGGAACGGAGTGTCTTAACACAAGGTTCCCTCTGCTTACCCTGTTGTGTGCGGGATACAGCGTGAAGCTGACTTAATTTAATTTAGATTTTTTTTAATATTTAACATGTACCTACTCAGATGGGTGGGAATTTTTAACATAATAAACCGACTCAATCCGGATTCCATAATCAGAACCTAACCAAAGTTTCATAAAACTACGCTTCATGTTAATAATCTGTTGGCGTAATATTGAGTTGTTCGTCCAGTTGCCGCGCACATACCTACTGGATAGCAGTGTCAGAAATAGACCAAATTAAAGTGGAACCACACGGGAAGCACCAGCTTTCAAATGAAAAAATAAATCATCAAAATCATTTAACCCTGTCAAAAGTTCTAAGGTAAACATTAAACACAGTCGAATCGATAACTTTGTCCTTTTATACAAGTCGGTTAAAAATGAGAATCTATAGTTTGAAAGACTATAATTATAGCATGAGTATTATTAGAACCATCGGGATTTTGTGCTTGGTTTTGTTATAAACTTTTCTTTATCTTTTGATTAGCTTTTTGATTTAAAGAGATAACGGTAAGAAACTGCTTACCATAGCAAAAAGCTTAGCTGTGCTAAATTTGACTCTCAGAAGTATCTCTTTATCATCGTTGGCTTAATCACATGCAGCGATTTAATCTTCTAGGTATTAAAAGTCGTTTAAATAGTAGTCTGACTGGTTTTACAGCTTTTCAAACTGGAGGTAGGTAGAGTTACTTATCGCCACCTTAGTTGACTGCATCTGCTTAGACTTAAAGCTCACGATACGTTTTTGATTAGCCAAATATTTGTATTTATTTCCAATATAAACAAAATTTTTGTACGACTAATTTTTTCAGGATAGTCTATGCTTTGCTACTCGCAAAGTATTGCCTTTCAAAGATTTTTTTTATTAAGAGAGGGAAGCTGTATGATTCCGGCCTAGAATAGGATCATCCTGGTACTGGAGGTATCGTAAGAGGTGACTAAAGTACGTGTGGTAGAGGCACGTCGCCAGCAATGGCAACACGCATGGGCAGACTCGACCGGATCATTACCACCCCCTGCATTTAAAACCGTCGTTAAGTAGTGGCTTTATGCGCATCATATATATATCGCATCAGGTAATACCGGGCTCCGGCGCCCAACCCATCTTAAAGGCCGGCAACGCACCTGTAGCTCCTCTGGTGTGTAGTCATTTACCATCGGTAACTCAAACGCTCGTTTGCCTTGTCCTTTTCCATAAAAAAAGAGAAAAGCTGAAGATGGGAGAGAAATCTCAAGTTTTTGAAATATTTTCTAAACATTTCTGAATTATTTGCAAATGATTACAAATTTAAAAAAACAATTGTTTATTAAGTAACTTAAAAATCTTTTATGTAATAAAATAAATATATTTTTTAAATATTTAAGTGATCGTGAAAACAGAATGCTATATTAAATCTATATCAAATTATTTTAGGAAATATAGTACCTAATACATATAATAGTATTTCTTAAGTAAAAATCGAACCTACAACCAATTTGTTATCAGTTAAATAATTACTAAAGATTTATCGAAGAAAACAAACATTAAAACTGCATCTCTACGATTTGATAGAAAAAAAAGATAACTTTAAATCCTTTCGAGTTACCTCATATTACGCTAGATGGCGACCTGTGCTAACCGTTTACTGAACTAGATGGCGTTAGTATTCCATAGTGTATAGAATATATTATAGTATGTGTAGAAAATAGACTTTTTTTCGTAATTTTATTTCCCTTTTTTATATAATCTATATATTTATATAAAACTCTTAATTTACAGAGTGACTTATAGACAACGCACAGACGATAATATTGAAGCTTGGACTTAGAAAGTAGATTATCTAGGATTAGGAAGTAGTTACACTCCCTAGTGTACGAGTACTTATTTCTTCCAATAAAATCTGTTCTTTTGCTCTCCGTCTTACGTTTCTTGCAGTGAATAAAGGTTATTTTTAAAGTGTAACGCTGAATTCTGTTGAGTGGCAGAACTCAACGCCACGCTTTGCATCGACACCAGAGCGAAGAGATGTGGTCACACGATTGTGCCCCTGCGCCACGAATGGCCTCTTTATTTTATTTATCTAAATAATATACAATTAAATAATTTATAAATCCCAGATCCAATAAAAAGTTAAAATTCTTCTATTTATTTTTTTATTTAATTTACATGTTTGCTTGCCCCGTTAAGCAGAGTGAAGCTCGGAGTTATGTATTATAGGTATTTCTAAAATTGGGCAAGGCAGTTGGCCAAATATCAATGCAGGCGATGATAAAAAAGATATTTAAAAAAAATATATATATATTGATTTTTTTTTATTTTAAGTGGCTGGGTGTGTGGGTGTCTTACGACACTTTACACTAGAAACCTATTGTTTAAGCATAAAAAAAGAATATCTATAATATTCTGGTCAAAGATGTACATAATATTTATAATACATAATGTCAACGATTGCTCATAAACAACTAAAAACGATAAAAAATATAATATTTTGCTACAGACACTACAGACACTACCTACAATGACAGTACTCTTGTACGCTCCAGTACGCAGATAAAGTGAGTAAGCATTTCTTTAAAGTACCATTAATAAGGAGTCAGTTATACTTCTTAGTATATCTTTCTGATAAATATTAGTTGTTAATTAAGATGTTTATATAAAATATTTTTATTTTTCAGTTGTACTTATATGAGAAAGTTATTGAGGCGTCGTGGTTAAATGGAACAGAAGTGAGCTAACTATAAGCGCGGTGGTTGAAGATTCGAATTTAGACGGCTAACTAATAGAACAGAATCAAAATACCTACTACTATTTTTTAATTATTTTAAAATCTATATTTTTACTTAATATAAAGCCGAGGTGTTCTTTGGACTACAGGTTCGAATTGTTTTTTTGTATTGAATAGTCAATTCATCAAAACGACCATTGGCTATATTACATCACTACAGAAAAATTTTCTGTAATAAGATAGTATCAATTTTGTTTATTATGTTTGTGCAAACAAATCAACTAATTGCCGTTTGTACAATATATTTGTACAATAAGATATTGTTCCAATCTAATTTATTAAATAGATTATTCTCATAAATATAAAAAAATAACAATATTGAAATTATATGCTTTAAAATATTTTAGAAATGGACAGTTTAGTTTTGTTTACTTAGATGAATTTGAAATTCTATAAGTATTATATATAAATACGTGAAGAAAAAAATATAATTAAGATTACATAACTAACTACTGTAGATACTATATTATATTCTTTGTTCAAATATGTTAGATCGACAATATACTACGTACAGTCTTTTAGCCTCACGCTGTATCCCGCATATAGTAGAGTAGGCCGAGGGGACCTTGGATCTTTTCACCGAATTCTTGAGTCAATGCGTGTTGAATGATGAAACTGAACGCAGTGTTTTTTGCCTCCTTAACAGAGCTAGGAAATGAAAATATTAAATATTTCATTACCCCAAGTGGAAATTGAACCCACAAGCGTCGCGTTTATAGTTTATAGTAACACGCTTGTCCTCCTGCGCCACAACGGCGACGCCTCACTATCTTTTAATACAGCTATATCAAGATATAATAAATTGACAATAGACATCAATCTGTTATATAAGTAAACTGCTTACAACCAAATAAATGATTATAAAATCAATATTGTGTGTTATAAGAGAACTTGCGGGTTAGATTTAGATTTCCGGAAATATTACTTTGATTTCTTTCCTTTTCCTGATTTCTTATTTCCACATTAACAGGGGATGGACTTTCCATTACACAATGGAAAGTCCATTCCCTGTTTTCCACCCGAATTTGAAACATTGAGTGTAAAGTGCAGGAAGGAATACTGCAATTTGATTAGAGACTTTTTCCCCTCAGTTGGTCTCGAACTCAAAACCATTGTGTTTACAGTCACTATTGTGCAACGATCAATGCCTACTCTTTTCATAAAATATTTTTCATAAGAATATTCTCCATACTTTCCATGATATAGCAACTTCTTTATCTCTTGAATAACAACTAGTTAAAAGCGAAACATGAAAAGCAATAAACGACTTCGTATTTAGATTTTACTCCTCATCGTAAAACGATAAACTCTACCTGCCTACTGATGATCAAGCAACTGAAAAGGCGATATAATTTATGACATTAATTTTTTTTTAATTTAGCAATTCATGTTGATAGTAACAGTAGTATAAGTCATCATGGTGAAGCTGTACATAGACAGACTATAAACGCAACGGTTGTGGGTTCGATTCCCACCAAGGGCGTATCTAGAGATATTTTCCTTTTTATTGTGGAAACCCAGAACTCTGTTTTTTTCCGGTTCAGGACTATAGCTTTACACAGATATGTTCGTGTAACGACTTTTTTTTAATTTTCCCAAAATTATCCCACGCCCACGATATCCACTCGGGGGAATTAAATGTTTTTATTTTTGTTCTCTGGTGATAAAACAAATAAAATCGCGGCGTTAAGTTAGTCAATTTGTGTATTGTTTATCAGTTAGCACAGATTTATATTTGGAATTTTCCTATTACGTGTTTATTAGTCATCTAAGAATTTTTGGAAAATTTTATACAAAAAGCATAAGCAGCAAATATATGTACAAGTATGATTATGCATAAAGTGTTAGGCTTCACGCTGTATCCCGCATATAGCAGGGTAGGCAGAGAGAATCTAATGTTAATACACTCCGTTCCCAACTTTCCGCCGAATTTTTCGAGTTATTGTGGGTTGAGTGGCAGAACTCAACGCCGAGCTTTATTTAGACCTTATTTAACTATGTTATTTAAGATTTTTTGCCATTAAGATACTTTCCGTGTAATTGTCGGCAAATTGATTATTAAGCGATTCGCTTGCTTTTGTTACCAAAAAAAGCGAATGAAAATAGCTCATTCCCCGAAATTGGAATGATACCACAACCATCACAGTTTACAATTAAATGCTGTACCGCTGCTCCACGATGGTCTGTCTCAAAAACAGAGTTTCTTAAAGTCAGGTTCCCTCTGCCTACCAACTACTTATGAGTGCCATACAGCGTAAAATTAACCACGTGTTCCATACAAAACGAAAGGGTAACACATAATTTTCTTTAAAAAGTAATTAATGTTGATATAGCCTCACGCTGCGTTTTAACTCTAGGTTCCCAGGTTCCCTCTGCTTACCCTGTTTTTCCCTCTGTCTACCCTTCTATTTGCGGGATACAGCGTGAGGCTAAGTAATTATGATAAACAGTATTAATAATTGCCAGTCACCGTCCAAGCCCAAGTAAGCGATAAAACGTTATCAAAAATTTTATTGGAATATATATAGAAGCAGTATTTATCCATCGTTACAGTTGTTGTCTTCAAGTCGGTCCGTGTGTGGTTGCAAGTGGTGTTCTCTCGTCAAATAAAATGTAAATATTTTAGATTTTAATTTTTTTTTATTTTAGTGAAGTTTTGATGGTGTGACGAAGCATATATTTTAAAATAGTTACTTAGTTTTTTTTCTGTATAGTAGATTATAGACAGAGGGAACCTAATGTTAAGAAACGAGGAAAATATATACAGTTCAAAATAACGACAAATTAGGTACTTCTTTTACTTACGTCATAGTGAATTTAAAAAGTAATAACTTAAATTCGTTCCGTTCTCTCCGAATACTCCTCTAGGAATACAGCGTGAAGCTGAAAAATAAATAACTTATCTTAATAACAGTTTCAGTTAAATTCATTTGTTTCTTATTTTGCAATATAACAAACTAGAAAGTCAATATACGAACTAGTGTAGAGCATATAGTATTGTAATGTGGTCTTTTGTTAATTTACAGTCAAAGTCATGTGTGGCCAAGTCGTTCTTTAAAACAGATTTGTTTAGATTTAGTCTAGCATTAAAATTTAATTATTATTATATTATTTAAAATTAATTGGCGTTGAGAGAGAGTCAACACGCAATGCCTCCAGAATTCGGCAGAAAGTGGGGAACAGAGTGTCTTAACACTAGGTTCCCTCTGCCTGCCCTGCAGTGTGCGGGATACAGCGTGACGCTGATTTATTTTTTTATTTTAAAATTTAATAATTATGTTTTTAATGCCTTGTAATTTTTATACTTATTTCATTTCGAAATTAAATTATGTTTTGATGATTTAGCAACGAGTGAGCAAGGGATGAAGAATAGCATCATGTTAGTTAACAAAGTGGAAGAGTGATAGCGTAGGGTACGAGAGACTGGTGAGCGGAGAAAAAATTCACAACTACAGTATTTATCTATATTATATTAAGTTCTTCCATTATTGAGAGACTGACAAACAATTAGCAAGCATTATTAGGATAGGATTTACCGAAATTCCAACTGAAATAGGAAAACACACGAAACGAAACGAAGCTTCTGGCAGCCACTAGTTAATAACAATTACAAACAGAACATTACATTTCACTCTAATATTGTTAAAAATATGCTCACTCGTGTAGATTTCTTTCTGAAAAAATGTATAATTGTGCCTACTAATAATGTACATTCTTTTTTTTTCCAGAAAAATGCCCCAAAACAAGATTTTTTACTTCCCCTTCAGAGCTCTAGCTGAAGGATCTCGTTTGCTATTGGCCTACGGTCAAGAAGGATTCGAAGATGTTAGAATTACTGAAGAAGAATGGCCTTCATACAAACCAAGTAAGTCTGCTGTAAACTCAAAAGCTTTTTTTTAAACATTTTTAAAGTGTTATTCCACACTTAGGAAAGAAAAATACTTATTTAGAAAACGTATAAAAGTTTGAACGCAGCGGGACTCGAACCCGCGCCTCCTGGAAACCGACCAGGCGCTCTGACCACTAAGCCATGCGTTCTCGCCAAGCT
>JAAIXJ010000812.1:0-58057 GCA_013403705.1 Heliconius hermathena | reverse complement strand
TTAATAAAGGCTATTTCTATTCTATTCTATTCTATTCTACTATATTTTATTTAACTTCTCACTTTATCCCTAGTGGGGTAGCCATAGAGAACAGGGTGCCCAGTGCCAGTCTCTTTCGTATCGTCCACGGTCATCAACCTTCATATATGCTCTCCGGAGGTCCTCGTGGATTGTATGTGAGCTTCCTCCAGTATTACCGATATACGACTATATTCGCAAAGTTCAACCGAGGTTTCCTTACTTCAACCTGCCTCTCTTACCACTCAATCGCACAGCTATTTGGGATGTATAATCATAGTAAAAGTATGCAAACAACATTGTTACTTTTTAAAATATTTATTTTCAATTGTTAAGTTTGCTTAGACCTATGTAGACCGAGGTTATAGAGTACGATATTCTTCTACTCTATTCTTTAAATAAATGTAAATATGAGAAGTGAGCAAACGCGAAAAAAATACTTTTACCAGTACCTAAATGTTTTACGTTACAACCTCGCGAGCGTGCGCCGCGACCGACGACAGCTAATTTACATTAAGCCGTTATTTAATTATTCAAATTTTTAATCGAGTTTCTACCGCGTCCTGTTATATAAAGTGTGTAACTTTTTTTTAAACTACATACATTTTCATCTTTAGTATAAATTATTCCTTAAATTCAGGCCCTGTCTTCCAATCCGTATTTATATTATGAATTTGAAAGTAACTCTGTCTGTCTGTTTGTCTGTCTGTGACGCAATCTCGGCCAAACCGCTGTTTTGATTGTGATAAAATATCATAAAGAAATACTTGAGAGTCTTGGGATAGACAAAGGCTATTTTTTTGTCATATTTCTAATATTCTCGATATATTTTAAAATAATTTTATACTTGACAATTTATTGTTTGATATGTTCATTACGACCGTTGCTAAGCAACATGGAATTTCATTGTATTAAGAAAAGGTTTATGTCGTGTGATCCCGGCCTAGAATAGGATCATCCTGGTACTGGTGGTGTTGTAAGAGGCGACTAAAGTATCTGTGGTAGAGTCACGTCGCCAGCAATGGCAACACGCATGGACAGACTCGACTGAACCTTTCCACCCCCGGCATTTAAAACCGACGTTAAGTACTGGCTTTATGCCACTGCGTTTCACATCAGGTAATACCGAGCTCCGGCGCTCAACCCCTTAAAGGCCGGCAACGCACCTGTAGCTCCTCTGGTGTTGCACGGGGTCGTGGGCGGCGGTAAACACTTACCATCAGGTGACCCAACGCTCGTTTGCCTTGTCCTTTTCTATGAAAAAAAGGTCGCAAAAAATTATTCCTGAACGCTAACATGGTGTGCGACTTAATCTTATGATACACATAAAAACTATATTCTACAAAAATATTCTAGTTTAAAAAACTTATAAAAAGTCTGCTATAGTATATGTTTATCTCTGAAGATAAATTTATCGGTTTATTATTAATCAATTTCCTATAATGTGGTATTCATCCTATTGAGTAAATGGTTAAAATGTGCTCCATAGAGTTAAGCTGTGGAACGTTTTAAAATTATATATGTCAGTTTCAAAGAGTCATTTCATTTTAAGTACCTCTTAGTTTTTTTAATTACTCTGCGCAACATAGCTTCGCTCAGTTCTAGCCGCCTAGGATGCACAGCATGTGGCAGGTCCTAGGCAGACTCATACCAGACTATGAAAATACAAATAATACTTTCCTCAAGTGAGAATCGCATCCATATCCGTCGCGTTAACTATGGCATTAAATTAAAAAACTACATATTTTACGCATTTTCTTCCAATTTCTCTACTCTTTCCGTATACTCATTCTACTTTCTAAAAGCACACAGCTACAAAGCGCTTTTATTTTCCATATAAAATAGATATTTTCAAGAATACCTTACTTGAAGCACCTCTATTTTTCCGGATTACGCAACAAACATAAAACTTAAATAAATCGTGCTACTGTAAATGCGACGGTAGAGGATTCGATTCCCACTTGGAAGAATGAAATTTTAAATATTTTCTCGCTCGCCTCGCTATGGTGTCAAGGCGTAGCGCGGCGTTGAGTTCCGCCACTCAACACGCAATGCTTCGAGAATTCGGCGGAAAGTGGGGAACGGAAGTATCTTTATTGGAGTGGAGTGTCTTAACACAAAGTTCCAACGTTCCCTCTGTCTACCCTGCTATGTATAGGTTACAGTGTGAAGCAAAAAAAAATGTACAGTATGAAAGTACTGCAGTACAGTATTATAGAGTTTACAAGGCACCGGCGCTGCAGTGCCGCGCTCTTTGCTTGTCCTCACGCAGAGAGCTCCACGCCGGTAATATAATAATTCAAAATGTTTACCTCGTCTTCTGGAAACCGAAATTTTTAGATGTTGAAACATGATTTTATTTTCTGTAATGTTGTGCATGAGCTACCTAGAACGCATCACGTGTCGTACTCAACTCTTAGTATTTTTCACTTAACAATGCGAAGGAAGTAGCAGATAAACGCTAGTATAACCAACCAACCTAAGTGTAGTAGGTATGTATAATAAATAAAAATCAAAATGAGTCTCAATAGCACGCAATACAAATTCTCATTTCGACATCGTCGGTGGTGTGAGCGCACAAAGGAGCCCGCAGTCGGTGCCGCGGACAGACGCGCTCGGATCAATCTTTCTTTTGTAAGACGAGTGTTCTGAGTTCTTTGAAATTGATAACGGAAGGAAGAAAATTATGAAAATTATTTGGGAAATTTAATGAGTTTTTCCTTGAGAAATAGGGTTTATTGTAGAGAATATACTCAACAGAAGTCATCGTGGCGCTGGAGGACTGGTAACACGAAGGTTGTGTATTCCATCTCCTTTCAGGGGAACGTCCGTTGAGTTCTGCCATTCGACATGCAATAGATAGATTAGATAGAATAGAGAGATTTAGCACTACGTCCTCTATATTTACCTTGTTATGTAGGTTCAAGGTGATTATGTAATATATATATATATATATATATATATATATATATATATATATATATATAGCAATGTATTAATGTAGATTAGACAAAATACATTTTGTTCGATATATTGCGTTAGTTGATTATTTTATTAAATACAAATAGTATTATATAATTAGTAAGAAATCTAGTGTTATATTTTGTTTCCCATAGGTCGTGCAATTTTCGAGACATTGCGTTAAGTTAAGAGGTAGAACTCAACGCCACATTTTATCTTGTACCATAGCGAGGATTTTTTTTTATGGAAAATGTAAAGGCAAACAAGCATACGGGTTACTTGATGGTAAGTGATCACTGCCGCCCACGACCCCGTGTAATACCAGAGAAGCTACAGGTGCGTTGCCAGCATTTAAGGAAATAAACGCGCTTTTCGAAGATATCCAAGTCGTATCGACCTGGAAACACTGCCGCAGATAGGCAATTCTACAGTTGCGTGGTGCGTGGAAGAAAGTTCCTACGAAACTCCACACTAGTGGAGTGTCGAGTATCCAGATGGTGTGGAGTGGAGTGGTAGCTAGGTATGTGACATACTGTGTGGTAAGAAAATTCAGCGGCAGGTAACAGGAAAAAAAGTTCCCCTGAACACTCCCCATGATAAATGTAGTAGAGAAGGCTCAGCAAGGAAACGTCTTTACGAAAAGCCAATGTGTCAAGCCTTTCACAGACCATTGGGTCCCCAACGATTCGAACAGCTCCTCGTTGTATATGATCAAATGCATTAAGCTGAAAATAATTAATTCCCTCGAGTGGGAACTAAGCTCACGACTGTCGAGTTTTTACGTATTGCGTCACGGTGTTCATATTAAAGATATGATATAAAGATCGTGACGCAGTACGTGAAAACGGGAACGTACGAGCAAAATTTAAGCAAGTATATGCAATATAGTCTATCTTCTACAAAACTTATATTACTTCTACCCTACTTAATTTTAACCCTTCAAGAACCAAATCCATGGTCGTTGGCATAACGCCATCAGAATGTAACAAAATGAGAAATAGTCGTAAAATAATATATGTAGTATGTTCTGTTACACTAAACTACTTTCATATTTTTATTGCTCACGTCTAGACGTTGCGTAGTCCTCAAATTGCATTAAAGATATTTAAAAAATGCTGTACAGGCACAAAAGTGATTTTATCCTTATAGTGTGTTCGATTTCGATACAATAAAATGGTGTTTATGTCTAAGCTAACGACCCACACGTGGTTTCATCTGTTTAAGCTCATTGTTTTGTTATAGCCAAATTAGATAAATCTACATATTTTGCAACCTACGTATTATAAGAATAGCACTTAGGCTGCTGTATTAGATACATTACTGTAAAGTGTCATCTAAATCCGTTAAGCAGTTTTTGTGAACAAAGTTGTGAATAAAAGTCTAACAAACATCTATTCTCATAAACTTTTACATTTATAATATTGGTAGGATAGGATTGTTTTCTTATCCCCGCTGTGGTAGATCTAGTGAGGCTTTAAGTTCTTCCAGCTTCCACACACTATCAAAAATGGGACTAAAATGAATTAAGAAATAAGTAAAAGTAGCACTGATTCGTATCGGCCTTCAATTAGGTGGTTAGATTTGACAAGGATTTCCAAGGGAAGACGTTCAAGGCCTCACACCCTCTGCGAGGGAGGTGTTACATTACGCACCCCCACAATGCTTAATTGGCTGAACTTATCTCGAGATAAAAACGAGGCGACGGAACCACATCCGGATTGTATTGTGAATAATTTTGGGAACATTTTTGGAATTTTTTTAAGTGTATGCTAGTTCACATGGTGTAGTAGTTTCTTGTAAACAGAACAGCTTATTTCAACACGAACTAATTAAAATATCAGCCCCGGCCTTCGCCCGTCACTGAGCTCTTTACGTTAGTGACAACTTGATTGAAAACTTGAAACGCTTCGTAAATAGAAGATAGAGGATTAAATCTACCCGGGGATTGTTCAAAGTACAGTAGGAGTAGTACGCTGCCTTAAATGTTATCTAAGCAATTCAAAATTATAAAGTAAATTGAGTACACATTTAGAGTATACACTTTTTTTAACTTCACACTGTACTGAACATAGTAGAAGGGACCTGGAAATCTATCCTGGGAACTATTGAGACGCCGCTGAAACTATTGGTACTATACATATATGTATATAGCACTCGTGGGAATCGAACGGTCGGCGTTACCTGGGCCGTTTAAAATGTGACATGTGTCATACACAACTCTATGAGTTACAACTTAATGATAGTTTATCTAACGTTATATGCGTTTTATACTAGTTTTGTGTATTTCTAGCGATTTTATTTTAATGCTAAGTGGGTATCTTATATAAATTTTACCTAAAGCTCCTTGCAACAAAGGAACTCCAACATCGTTATTAGTCTAATTCAACTGTATGATAAACAGTAGCATTCCTTTGGGTGTAATTGAAGTTAAAACCCACAAAAACTTCACAATTTTGGTCAGAAATTATATGTAACTAATTATTACAAATTATAAGTTTATGTCGATTTAAATTAAAATTAAATTATAAACAAAAAACCACCTTCACGCTATAACCTGTACACAGCAGGATAGAACCTAGTGTTAAGACACTCCGTTCCTCACTTTCTGCCGAATTCTGAAGGCATTGCGTGTTGAGTGGCGGAACTCAACGCTGCGCTTCGTCTTGTTAGCGGATCAAAAATGCGTTGTACCCTCAACCATTGTTTACAGCCAAAGGCTACGCCGCTGCGCCACGACGGCCTCAATATATTTTTAATATCAAAGTAATCTCCAACAATGTTAACGTTAAAATCAACAATCTGAAGAAATTTGATTACGATCTAGCAGTTCAAGGCCGTTTAATCGTCTATATGTAAAACTAAAGGTTTTCTTAACAAAATAAATATGACGCACGCTTGCTTTTGCGAGTAGTGCTTATATGTTAACTTTAATAGTCAATTAGCTACAAGAAGCTCCTAATCATGACGCAGTGTCACAGCGCCTGATTGTAATAGGTCGGGGATTCGACCTCCATTCATTGGAATACATTATTTTTATTTCCTCAATGTGATAGACAGACCAGTGCAATGTTGATGGCTGATTTTATAATCGATCGACGATACGCAAAGGTGAAAAATCTGCCCTAAGCGGAGAATGGAGAGTGTTAACACTAGGGTCATTCTGCCTACCCTGATATATATAGCATGAAGCGCTTTTATTTTTATTTTTCTTCTTCATGGCTCATTTTTTATAAAAAATATTTTATTTATTACGTAATAGCTCGCAGTTTCACTTGCGTGCATTATAAAAAGTATAATCCTATTTTATTCCGTAACTTTCCAAGTCATATAGGTCGCGTGCAAAATATCAGCGTTCTACGCCGCTCAGTTGCGACTATGCGTTGTCTGTTAGTCGATTAAATATAAAAATAACATAATTATTCAAAGGTATATTATTTTATTTAAACTACTGCGATTGTCAGCGAGAAGCGACTTAAACGAAATGAAGGCTGTCGAGAATGTAGTGCCTTTTGGTGACATCTCCGTACAAGTTTTAAATTTTGTTTTTAACTTATATTTTAAAGAAGGATACATTCTTTTCTTTGCCGTAAAAAGTTACGTTAAAGTTAATAATTATTCGTTATAATTATTAAGCTTATTTGATATAGCGATTCTAACTCGACCACTCGGGGAAATTAATTACTTTCATTAATAATGATTACTAACAAGACAAAAGCACGGCGTTGAATTCCGGCATTCAACATGTAATGTCTCAAAAATTAACGAGAGAACGGAGTGTCCTAACACTAGGTTCCCTATGCCTTCTCTGCTATATGCGGGATTCAGCGTGGAGCTGTTTCAACATAAATATAAATCACGAACCAAAACATCATGAACTTATCTATATTACATTCTATTACTATTACGTATATTTTCATGTTTTCCTCGAGGAAACGCGTGCGGTATCAGGACGTCAACTGTTTTACGGGCGATAAAGATAATATTTTATAATAGTTCATAGCTGCCAGTAACAGCTTAGCGACTTACCGATGTTTATATTAGATGAGAGTAATATCTATATTTTATAAATTTTATAGCTTACTTTTTGACAGTGCAAGCATGGTGGGTAGAGTTCTTGCCTCTTCAATGCATACTGAGTATCGAAACTCTATGCCGCGCTTTAGCTGTACGACAGCGAGTAAGCGAGACCAAGTATTATTAACTAAAATAACTTAATATCTTAAGTTTTTTTTTTAAATTTACGTTTGGTTCATTTTATAAATCTTCATTTCATATAATATATTGAAATTTACATTTAATATATTGGGTTCCGTATAAATTTCACGATTGTAGGTCAACGGGAAGTACAACTTATAAAAGTTGAAGAACTTCAGTTTGCGGACATAATCTCGAATTTTGTATGATATCTATAAACACATTTGTAATGATTTTTGTTCTTGTAACATAAAAATATTTCTATTTTTCGAATTTTTTAACCGACTGCTGTAAAAGAAGGAGACTATCAATTTGAATGCATTGTTTATTTTTTCAATTCTTTGTTACCTTCGACCTGACTAGGTGAACCGATTTTGATGATTTTTTTTTATTTAGAAGCTAATACTTCCTGTGTAGCTTTGTAATGGGATCCATTGTAATTTAGTCTTTTTCTGACAATTTTGTCCATAAGAAAAATAGAAATCCTTAATATGTATTAAGTGTTTGGGACACAAATGGACGAATAATTCAATATCTCGTCAAACAATTTCGATTATTCATTTTTCAATGGAAAGGAAACACTTCAAGGGTATTTTGATCATAGTTTGTTTAGGTTCTGAGTATGGGATCCCGATGAAATAGAAGAAGTCGATATTTCTGTTAAAAAATATAATTATTCCTTTACTGTAAGTTCTCACTTTTGCCAAATTAAATTACGCGATTATCAACGAGTAGTAGAGAGACGACGAACGAAATAAGTTGACAACTTATAGTTTGCGGGCGTATGCACTGATTTTACATAAAATTAACTACAGATTAAAATTTGTGACCAAAAACTGACCTGTGATGCGGGACGGTGCGTAAAGTTCTTTTTCTATCTTTTTTACATAAAACAACAAACACATCGTATAAGTACATTAATTTTTACATTTCTTAAGAAAAAAAAATTATTGGCATTAATGACAGTAGATTTACGGCAAATCTGAACATATTTACTATTGTCATAAAATATATTACTATTATGACTCAGCAGCGATTCGACTTCTAAGAGCACTAAATATATCGAAACAACTTCCTAAAAACATTTAATATTTCTACAACTTGAGACTTTGTTCTCTACGCACCACCCAATTTACGTGTTGAGTTGTGAAACTCAACGCCGTGATTTATCTGAATACCAGAGAGAGAAAATGGTAATAATTAATTACCTCACGTGGTAAACCACCACCGTGGCGTTTACAAGTTTACAAGACGCTGTGCCACTGTGCCTAAACGGCGTCGACATTTTCGCTTTGCGGATGACATTTATAAAAAAATTTTTGCATAATAAATTACAATTTTATTCCTCAATATGATCTGTTTATCAATCAATATGTACTCACTCGTCGGGGGCGTGTCTCACGGCGCGCTCGAGCCGCGATCGACTCAAACGAGCTGTACTCGTATAATAAATACTCAACTACGACGAGAGCGACTGTGGAGCATTCTGTATACAACTGACTTTAGTTGAACAATAAACTTATTTTTTTTAATTTACATAATTTATTAATGAAATAGTTGTTGACGCTCCTGCCACTGTGGTGTAGCGGCACTTTAAAGTTTTTAAGAATTTTGAAAATTTATTTTATTAGAATTTTATATCTTAAAAGAAAAAATAGAACCCTCGAACCGTCACTTTGTTGTCCGACTCAGAGGGACAGACTGTTTATACATCCGTCCGTTTATCAAAACCATTTTCCTCAAGTACACGTGGAGGTGGAGGTGGAGTTGAAATCAATATGGAGGTCTCCACGAGGTCAGGACGACAGTCCTTTGGAACACAAAAATAAAAATTCAGATCCTCAGTCAAAGATTTTGTATGAAATTTGGCGCATAACCAAAACCTATAGGCACTTCCTGTGAACATAAAATTATTTGACAACTGAATATTGTACGCTCAAATTAAGCTTAAATGCTCTTATCAGTAAAATGACACAAAAGTCATTTTAATTTCTTATTTCTTAAAAAGCTTTACAAATACATTTTCCAGATATATTCTGAAGTGATCTATCACTTGCTCCGCGCGTAGGTAGCGTCAGGCGCCGCGCGGCCGCCGTGGGTTCAGCCTTTATTATCTTGTTTACCGTGATAAGTTGTACACTTTAGTCCTTAGCACTGAGCAATAAGGACTAGAATGCTGTGAAAAAATGGTGAAGTTTGTATTTCAATACATAGCTATATGCTAGCTGTATATATTTCCTTTTGATTCATAATAATAGTTGAAATAGTACTCAAAGCGTTGACCTGTAGTGTAAACTTTAAATATATGTATATCAAAGCCAGACATTTTCTTTGCGAATACTATAGAATGTAAAATCCCAGTTTTTTTAGTTCCCGTACCAATTTTCCTCTTGGTGCTACCCAACAATGCCCATAAAATATACATACCTACATGCCAATAGCACTTAGCGTTTTACGCCGCGTAGTTACGGCGGTACTCATAGCGAAAGACAATATATATGTGTGTGTATATATATATATATATATATATATATATACATACATATATATATATATATATATATTTGATACTTTGTGCTGTATCCTGCATTGAGTTAAGTAGGCAGAGAGAACATGGTGTTGGTTATATAGTCCGTTCCAATAAACAGTTACAGTACAAAATGTCCTAAAATTTGTCTTTGTTGTTTTGTTTTCAAATAATGATGTGGTATATACGAGTACCATATATTTAGAATTGTGTTTAATTGTATTCAAAATAATTACAATTATGTGATCTACATTACGATAACATTAAATCTCCTGTAATACCATTTCAAGAAGTGAGTAAATATTTCAGTTACTTTACTGAAAAGGCGACAATTATGTGTTCGGTTCCCTCTTGATGAAAAGAAAACAATCCATTATATAATATATCGAAAATTTGGGCGTTGAGTTCTATCACTCAGTATATAATATATCGAAAATTAGGCGGAAAGTAGAAAATGTGTTAACACTAGGTCCCCTGCTTTATGAGGTATATAGCGTGAAGGTAAAAACACCTACCTTTTTATAACTGGATTATATACAGCTAATTTACTAAATGTATGAAACTATAATGTAGTTTAAATTTATTGCTTATTACACTTTAGAACTCGGTAAGAGTACGAGGTGAACCTCATTGTTCACGGCAAATGTTGAACCACAATCTCTTAAGTTGACTTACGTTAAGGTCTTATGGTATACATAACGTACATATATGATACGAGTTGTCGTCCGCTGGTTTGTTTGCGTAAAATTCCGTTTTTTCCCGTTTCCTCTAAATTTCGATAAATTCTCTCCTAGTTTTCTCCTGTAGTCCACGAGCAAAATTCCATATACCAAATTCCAGCGTTCTACGCCGTTCTGTCGATGCAATCCATTGTTAGTACTTAGTAAGCTTCTTAAAGAATATTTAAAAAGCTTTTTAAGTACTACCAAAAAACGATAACATAATTAATATTTTCTAATGTTATTTCAGCGAGACAGCGTCTGACTGTTAATGGGATGGTTGTTTGTTCAATTCCCACTCAGGGGAATGATTACATTTAAATTGTTTTTATTTCACCGCTCCGGTGAAATAAAGCGCGGCGTTGAGTTACGTCACTTTGCGCAGGATATGGCAGGCGTGAAGTTGCAAAACAAGAATTGAAAAAGTATTAAACTGCTGTTAGAATTCCGCTCGCGCTAACTAAAACTCTTGGTTCAGAATTTATGGACACGCTAGTGATGCGGAGCGAATTTTGATAGACGCTTGAGCCAGTGAGAGTTTGTTGGTAATAACAAGTAGTTTAGATTGTAGACATTCGTTGTAAAACGCTTGTAATGTTTTTTATCTGTCTTATTTATTCAGCTTCACGCTGTATCCCCACAATGCAGGCTCGGCAGAGGGAACCTAGTGTGAAGACACTCTGTTCCCCACTCTGCTGAAGTCTGTAGGCATTGCGTGTTGAGTGGCGAAACTGAACGCCGCGTTTTGCTTCGACACCAGAGCGAAGAAATCCATTTCTCAAATATCTTATCTATTCTATACATATAATAGGATTGTTACTGATCGCTGTTTGTACGTGGAATATAAGTGAGAAAATCTATTATCAATGTGATACAACTCAAAATAATGACTTGTGTGTGCGTTTGTGCACGCGAATCTTATAACGGCTTAACTTATTTAAATGCATTTTTACTATTGTAATTTGGCAAGCTTCCCTTAGCATTCAGTGTTTGTTATATTTGGATCGGTTCGCAAATAAAAAAGTTATATCAATTTTAAGTATTTGGTATGACAAGTTATTTTATGAAATTTGCCGACACTTTAGTTTTCAATGTATGTATATTGTCTTTAAGTTATTACAACACGAAAGTAATTCAGTACGCACCAGTATTTATAGTTATAGTAAAAAGAGCTATATTCTATTGTAGCCGGCTGTACCTGCACACGAGTAACTCAAAGTTATTTCAGGTAGTAGATATTTATAAAATAACAAAAAAATATTTATGCACAAACGTACATAAAGTACTGCACTTGCGTAGTTATAGAGTCTAAATACCTTTGACTGACGTTACGGCTTTTAATATCGAATTTATCTATGGGTATATTTTTTTGCTTCTTGCTCGTTGCAGGGCATGCAGGGGAAACCTGAAAACGTAGTATTTAGACACTTCATTCCCATTAAGACATTTCCGGTTCCCATTTTTCGTTCTAAAGGCATTTCATGTTGAATTACGGAACTCAACACCGCGCTTTGACTCGCGTGTTTTATTTCCTCGCTACTAGAATAAGGAAATTACAGTACTGAAAAAGTGATTTTCTCAAGTTGGTACCGAACTCACAAAGTGACCTATTTACTTGTGCGTGTGTGTGTTCTCTAAAATATTGTCAAAAAATTACTTGAAATTCTCGAACATCAAAAGTAAAAAGTTACAATGTACCTACTCGTCGTGTCTTAACAGTGAACTCGTACAATAACATAGAAGCATATAAGAATTTAGACGTATGTTGATGATGACGTATTGCTTAGTGGTCAGAATGCTCGCACGGTTTCCAAATGGTGCGGCTACAAATAGTAATGTTAAAAGTGTTATATTTAATTTTTAAAAAGTAAAGTGGCCGAGTGGCGATCGATCCCAATACCGTCGCTATAGTCAGACACAATGACTTGTCACTTTGACGATATCATATAGCCTAAAGTAATTATCAAATAAAAATATTTCCAAAAAATGCTCCAAAATATTAACAAGGTGACGTTATATAAGAAACTTTTATAATAATAACAATTCTGTACTAACCGTCACCGTCGTCGGACGTGAACTTCAGCACAAAGTTAAAACAACGTTATCCAGACGAAGTGGGCTTATTGTTGAAAATATTTGTGTACATTTTGAATTTATTCTGAAAAGTTACTCTTTTATACAAATAATTATAGATATATTTATGTATATTATATATACGTCCAAACCTTAGCACTTCACACTTTATCTCTAGCGGATTAGCAAGAGATAACGGAACGCCAAACCTATAGCCTCTGCATACCTCTGCCACGGTTATGAAACTCTTTATATAAGCCCACTGGGAGGTCCTAAATCTTTTACGAATTTCCTCCAGTATTATCGATAATGTGTTCTCGAAGGTTAACCGAGGTCTCCCCTTGCCTCTTCTACTACTAGTCTCTCTTCCTCAATGAATAACACCTGTATTTTTTTCATTTTTTTAACTACTTGAACGCGTAAGAAGGCTCTTAATATAAATATTATATATATATANTATATATATATATATATATTTATATATTTCATAGACAGCCTTCAAGAAGTATTTCGATATAATCTCGCGTGAGTACTGCCAGTAACCGCAGTACAAAGAATGTATAAAAACCGGTTATTACTCATAAGCCTCCTTCACGAATTGTTCATTTTATCGACGTATTAAGTAACTGGGAATAGTTGTATTTTTTATTTTGGCGCTTTCGAAATAAATCGACGACAATCTCATCAAAACTTTTAACATATTTCATTTCCGTAAAAAACTTTTTTCCAAAACTGGAAAATATAAGTAAGCCCATTTACAATCAGATGAAGTCACTTTACGAGGTTGTCAAGTCACTACCGGTACAGCACGGTTGACGAGCCGTGACCAGCCTGAAATAAAATAAAAATGTATATGGGTGGCTTCAGCCACCTACACTACATACTACATATGACAGTATAACAACAATAAACGTTAAAAAAATATATATATTACGCCTAATGTAACAAAATAAGACATTCTAATACCTAATTGACGTTTGACTAGTAAAATCCCGATTTCATGAATTTGAATTTTGACGTTTGCCTGACCAAATTAGTTTCTTCTAGGTTTAACGACAGTTCTTTAGTCAGAGGCCGAAAACTTTCATTTATCTGTGCTTTGACTAAGACTTCAAGTCAGACCTGAGAATTGACTAGTCAAACCTAGGTGCGTCGAAGCATTGAGGATTGACTATAACATATACATAAAAGCGTGACTCATGCCACGTTTCGCCTCTCGCAAGCCTCTCTCTTTCTAAAGAACATAGCGCGGCATTGTATTTCGCTACTTAACACACATTTTTTTAAATTGAGCGTAAAGTGGGAAACACAGTGTCTGAACTCTAGATCTCCTCTGCCTCTATTTTGCTATGCGATATAAAGCGTAAATTCTTAAAATGAATAAAAAAAAGAAGTAAAATTATATTTTCCTGTCATTAAGCTACAAAATAAATCGCGATAAAAGCATTTAAGTTTTAAAAACGACTCGCAAATCAACGACTCGCCCATTTTTCTAAAGTAATGGCTCTTTCTTTTAGAAAGTTCTAATTTTTTTGGTGATTTGTGTGTGAATTTTTTATTTCGTGAAATAAATTTGGATTTTGTTTGTAAATATATATATTTTTTAAATTCACGCTGTATCCCGTATATAGTAGGGTACGCAGAGGGAACCTATTGTTAAAATACTCCACTCGCAACTTCCCGTCTAATTTTCGGGATATTGAGTTTTGAATGGCGGAACTCAACACCACGCTCTCTCTCAGGTTTTGTTCTGAAGTTGAGTGATAAGATGAAACTACATCATTCAACTAAGTGGAAATTGAACTTACAACCGGTCAAAACCTAAACTTAGGATATAAGTATTTTTGAAATGTCACTGATCACAGTAGGAATATAATATATAAAAAATCGTTTCGTACAGCTTACATACAGCTTTCCAAAAAAGTATTTAAAATATTACAAATCTCTTTACCCAGTAGTGGCGCAAGGACACAAAATGTGACCATAAAATCGACTGGTTGTGGGTTGATCCTCACTTGAGGAATAAAATAATAAATATTTACATTTATATTTTCATTTCTTCCCTCTGGTCAAGGCAAAGTGCAGCATTGAGGAAACGGCAACCCACTCAACACACAATGCCTCCAAAACTTGACGTAAAGTGGGGAACGGAGTGTCTTAACACTAGGTATGCCTACCCTGCTATTTGCGGGATCCAGCGTGAAACTGATTTAATTTAATTTATTTAGATTTTTGGTTTATTTTAGTAAATTATATAACATTTAAATATGAAATAAAACTACTTTCTTTTATTTGTTTAAGTATATATTGCACTGTACACGATTATAGATTAAAATTATATTTAAAGTAACTTTGTATAATGTCTGAATCATTTTAATTTTTAAACATTAAAGTTAACAACTAAAAGTTATTTATAAATAGGCTTAACGATATATTTTTTTATAAAAGTGAAAAAGTTTTTGAAAAGATATTACAACTCTCTTACTCTACTTATTCGTGTCCAGTTCAAGTACAAATCAAATAAGACATAAAATACGCATATGAAACTTTCCAGTACCAGACAGAGACTTCTTATCAGGATCCTCACGGGACTTCCTGAGACCTTGTCCAGATTGATAGATAGGTCGAAGTTGGACTCGTTTGATTGGTCTTAGCGAGTATTTTAAATATAAATTTGACCGATTGATTCAAACACATCTTACAATAATGATGCGTTAATAGGAATGAGAAGATTAAGAAGAAGAGAAAACTAAAAAGTATTATAAAAAAATAAATATTAATTAAAAGAAACCTTTTTAAAAGCAAGGTTTTATAAGGTTAGTTGTACTAACATAAAAGTAATAATCACAATTAAAAGGTTACAGTGGATATAAAAACAAAATATTGTAAATAAATTTCTTGGGTTGTACGAGTTCTTGCAATTATTCGTGGTAGCTTCCTGTAATACTGACATTCCTACGTAACTTGGTGATTCAACATTGTAATGGCCTGATTGATTAAATAATATTTTGATTTTGAACTAAACCTTTTGAATAACAGCTTCTTTTTTGGTGGTCGTGCGCGGCGGTAATCACTTACCATCAGGTGACCCGAACGTGAGATTGCCTTGTCCTTTTCCATAATATATATATATATATATATATATATATATATATATATATATATATATTATTATATATATATATATATATATATATATATATATATATATATATATATATATATATATATATATATATATATATATATATATATNATATATAGCCGTAACCGCTGTGCGTAGAAACGTGAAATTTGGACAGATGTTTATTTTCATAATCTGGACATCTACTAAGAAGGTTTCACAACAACGGAAAACTCCATACAAACTTTTTGAAAAAAGTTTGTATGGAGTTTTTTTAAATCGGCACCGATTTTTATAAAATTTGAAATTCAGCTCTTACAAATATTTCATTGAACACGTGTTTCATGGTTTTTTAGAATTCACCCTCTAAAGGTTCAAATAAGAGGTTGAAAGTTTATATGGAAAAGTCTTTAAATCGCCACCGATTTTTATAAAAATTTAAATTCAAACTGTTAAAAATATTTTATTGAACACGTGTTTCGTGTTTTTTTTAGAATTCACCCCTAAAAGTGCAAATAAGCGGGCGAAGCTGCTCGCGCCCACTAGTGATATATATACATACGACAGAAAGATGATCAAAACCATCTTATCCTTGTAAGACGTAAAGCACCTCATATCCCGAACCCGTCTAACGAGGTCACGGTTTATCTCCGCATATCACACTACTTCCGACCTCTCACTCATATTAGCCAAATATACATAGATCTAGCTATACATACGAGTACATATGTATATGTATCTACACTTGCTCACTGACCTCACCTGCGGCATCATCCTTGTGGCCAAATCGCAATAATTTCATGTTTTGTATGTCACATGACACAATGTAAATCTGAACGCAAATTGCTAACCGATTAACATGATGTAATATTACAGCCATTTAAGGAGGAAAGTTAGATTCCCCCTAAAATACAATGTCACACTACTATGTATCTCTACATAGTTATACTTTTTTTTTCTCTTAAGATTATGCAGTTCAATCTGATGATTACATATTGAAATTTATTTCGGAGGAATTAAATTGACCTAAGCCTCTCTACCTAAGTTATTTTATGCGTACAAAGCCTTGAATCTTGGTTGTGGGTTCGACCTCCACTCGAGGAATGAAATGCTATGTGCTATTATGTGAAGCTGTTTTCCTACTAGGTATTCATTATTTAATTCAGAAATACATCTCTCCTCTCTGCACTCTCCGCTTAGTGAGCAATAAAGTAAAGTACAAAAAATATATAAACTAAATTATATACATTTCAAATTATTTACTAAAATATTAACAAAAGATAACAGAAAACCACTCTACATTTTTATAGAGCTTAAAAGTTTAACAAATTCCCTAATAGATGGCGCTATAACGAAATTATTCAAGCTATCGTTTGGTTAAGTTCGAAAGTATAAATAGATCGACAAATTGTACAAATTTTAACTGCACCTAATAAGGTTGCGGGTTCGAATCCTACTCATTTTTTGGCGTGATCTTGATCTTTGTTGATCAAAATCACAAATAATAAAAATCAAATCGGCTCCACGCTGTATCCTGCACACAGCAGGGTATCACTATTGTGTTTAGTTATAGCTATTTTTATTTGCGGCGTTGAGTTCTGCCACTAAACACGCAATGCAAGAATTCGGCGGAAAGTGGGGAACGGAGTGTCTTAGCACTAGAGTTCCCTCTGCCCCACCCTGCTGAGTACGGGATACAGCGTGAAATTGATATATTTTATTTATATTTTCATTTCTTCGCTTTGTTGTGGAGGCAAAGCGCGGCGTTAAGTTCCGCCACTCAACACGCAATGCCTCCACATTGAGGCGAAAAGAACGGAGAATGGAATGTAACACTAGGTTCTCTGCTGTGGGGCCGGCACAATTTTTTTACTCCCTCCTCCCTTATATCATCATGTAATCATCTCATGCTTACGTAAACATTGGTATATAAAAAATAACAGAGTAGGCAGATGGAACTTAGAGATAAGATACTCCGTCCCCCCACGTATTGAGTGGTGGCACTATACGAAATAATATCGCTGCGCTTTGTCTTACCAGAGTAAAAAAATAAAAATATCTCATTCCTCCACAACAGTCGCGTCAACCGCTTCTATTATTTTTTTGATAAATGAACACACACTTACATTCTTGATATTATTTCCCAATGTAACAGCCAAGATTGGTTGTAATAGGCGCCACCGCCGTATGCTGCGCCGACAAGTGGCGCCAAGAGTTGCGTGCGTTATACATAGACTTAGGAAATGTTGACAATTAGAAAAGCATTAGCCACTGTTATATGTGCACATGTCCTCGTATATTGCTATTATTAAATTATTATTGTTAAAGAAAATATTGTAATATTTATAGCTCTACATTTTTTTTATTTTGACACCTCATTTGACCATCATTTACATCTTTGTAGGATAATAATAATAAGAGAATAATGAGAGTACAGATTTTAGACACTTATTTGCTCAATTTTCCACGCCGTTAATAAATAATCTCAGAAACTATTGATTTGAATAAAAAAAGAACTTATGTTGAGTAGTCCATTTACGGCTTTTGCGACATAAACCAAAGAAGGCAATGAGACAGTCCACGGTCTTTCTCGATTTGCCACATAGTATGAGACATTTACGACATAACCCAATTTACCTGCGTTCAGAGTTACTTCGGGCCCTTGATATGCGTTATATCACGTGTAACATATACATAATATACTCGCTCTTAGGTCTTTAGCTCTTAGCCAGTTCTATTTAACCACGGAGGCGAAGCCACTGGTAAAAGCTAGTTATAAACAAATGTTATTTCATATGTTTTAAGCTTGACGATGTTTCCAGCAATAACAGAGCAATCAGAGGGAACTGTACCTAGTTACTTGAGTGAAGAAATGAACATAAGTAACTCCGCCGAGTGAGACTCGATGCTCGGTCGGTCATGTTTACAGTCAGACGCTAGACCGCTGCACCGCGACGGCCTCCTATCTTTAAACTCAACACGCTACTGAATCTTATAACAAGATTTGGCATGTTAAACATCGTGGTAATTTAAGACGTTACGGGTCGTCCCCACGATCTCGCGGTCCCGGGAAATCCACTAAATCCCGGAGGATCACCGAACCGGTTTCATCGCCTATTTACATAATTCTTGTTCATCGACTTTATAATATTTGAATATTTTTACATTACTTTATAATAGTAATTTATAATAAGGTTTTATCGATTCTTAAACAGCGCCTATTTCGACACATTGCGTGATGAGTGGCGGAATTCAATGCCGCGGTTTGTATCGTTAACAGAACAAGTAGCTTAAAATAATTAATTATTAGTTATAATACAATGTGTTCCGGATGGCGGAGCTCAACGCTTCACATTGTCTTACTGAGTAGAACAATTTAAATATATTCAGTCTACGTATATAATATACAGCATTAGTACCGTTATATAAGGGCGGATCGTTACAAATTAGATTTATTGCTTCGACTTCTGTTAATATTTGTTCGTAGCATTTTTGTGAATTTCCCATAAATAAAACAAAGATTTATGTTGGCGTATGCCGATGTCCGTAGAGAAATTATACTTGTATATTGTACTTATGAAATGGTATTTGAATAACTGTTTATACTCGTATGGACTATAGGGCAGAAAACTTTATAGCATGAGATGATGAGATTTTGAGGCCAGTCGTGGCGCAGTGGCACAAAGTGTGACTCTAAAACCGACTGGTTGGGGGTTCGATCCCCACTCGAGGAGATGAAATATTTACTTAAATTTATATTTCCATTTTCTTCGCTCTGGTGTTGAGGACAAGTACGGCGTTGAGTTCTGCCACTCAATACGCAATGCCTCCAGAATTCGGCAGAAAGTGGGGAACGGAGTGTCTTAACACTAGGTTCCCTCTGCCTACCCTGCTGTATGCGGAATACAGCGTGAAACTGATTTTTTTTTATGATGAGATTTCTCGTACAGACACACACACACAAATAACTAAATCCTAGTGTTAATTACTAAATCCTAGTGTTAATTTTCTCCGGTTCCCGCTTTTAGCTCAATTTTCGAAACATTACGTTTTGATTGGCGTTTTGTCTACCAGAGCGGGAAAAATGAAATGAAAGAAAATAAATTAATTAATTACCCAGAGTGGGAATCGAACCGATAACACACTAGCCACGCCGTTTTCAGTTCTGATGACAATGAAATTATATAAAATAATCATTTTTAAAGTGTTATTTACACTTAGTAGTAAAAAAAAATTTTTAGAATACACAAAAATTTTAACATAGTAGGATTTAATCCTGCGCCTCTTGGAAACCGTCCAAGCGCTCTGACCCACTAAGTCATACGTTATCACCAGGTTACGTCGAAATTCTTAAATGCTTGCTACAACTTATTTCTAACAACTAAGACATACGTAAGATGCTAACAAAAAAAAATCCAAAATGGCCGCCGCGGATTAGAAATCTTTGCACAAACTACCTATGATGACTATCAAATCAAAGGACATGGTTTTGAAACACAATACACCATGAAAAAAAATCATTTCATGATGTTTGCTTCAGCTTGTTTTCAATTTTTTTATTAACATTATACGTTAAGTGACACTGCCTTGATGAGAGTGACACTTGTCACTTTATCCTATAGTAGTGGAAAATTTCGTCTTTTTCCTGTTCCCGTAAGAATTTCGAGAAATGCTCTTTTTTCAGCACCTCTACATTTTGCCAATTTCTAATTTTCTGATACCAGTAGTTGCTTCTGTGTGCTGTCAGTCAGTCGCGCAGTAACGGAACAGTTTTATATACATCGAGTGTGTAGCTGAGACCAAAAACATATTGAAAAACGCTTAACTCGTTATTTTCGACTGAAATAAAAAACACTTATCTAAAGACGAGTCCTTTGAGGGACTTTAAGGATAAAAAATTGAGTATCTGAGCGTCAAGGACCCTCGCGGGAGTACCGGGAGCGCCTTGACAGCCTCGCTAAATGACCTTAACTAATAGTAAATGAGCTTACTTATATTTTTATATGGTGCTCCAGTTTTACAAAACTTGGTAAGAAATGTGGTACAAAGTTTACCCCCCAAGTTTCCATCAAATTTTATGAGACGTTGAGTGTTGTGTGTTGCGTTACGAAACGCTGCATTTCTACTACCAGCGCGGCGGGACTGACGTCACGCCGCGCCAATGTGCCACCATGGACTCAAATAAAACTAAATTAAATATCCAACTACATCAATAAAATAAGACAGTATCATCAAGAAGGCAGTTCCCAATGTATAAATAATTAAAATTACATGATAAATAAGACAAATGTCTACGTCGCAGTGAACTACGATGGGAAGAATCCCTTATACTCATATACTCTCAATAGGGTAAGCTCATAAGACCTAATATTAAAACACGTCGTTCGACATTTTATACCAAATTGCAAAACATTGCATGTTACGGGGCGAAACTTAACACCGTGTATGTGTGTGTGTGTGTGTGCG
This sequence comes from Heliconius hermathena, assembly GCA_013403705.1. Classification (NCBI taxonomy): domain Eukaryota; kingdom Metazoa; phylum Arthropoda; class Insecta; order Lepidoptera; family Nymphalidae; genus Heliconius; species Heliconius hermathena. Next base: position 36,975 of record JAAIXJ010000812.1, on the reverse strand, counting down.
TGTGTGAACTAATAAGTAGAGCGGAGAAATGAAAACAATATAAATATAGAGTGATTTTTTCAGTTTTTCAATTATTTTCATTTCTTCCTATATAATCCCCATCTATGAACGTTATTATATATATTTATAATCTGGGCACGTACCTTATCTATGAAAGAAGCAATGTCTGTTGGTTGGTTCTTCTGCTATAAGGAAAACCATGAAATGGTGTCGCGGGAATACGCGGTGTACATATAGATTGGTTATTGCAGTTTCTCGTTAGGTTTAGCTGGTAAAAAATAAACGTATTATTTCACATATTTTTGCCGTTGAAACACTTTACTCACTTTCGGCTGAATTTTTGAGACATTGTAGCGTTGAGTGGTGGCGCAGAGTGAGTGGCGCAACTCAACACCACGTTTTGTCAACCAGTGTCGGGAAAAATAAATTAAATATAATTATTTCCCCGAGATGGGATTAAGCCCACAACCGTCACGTTTACAGTCAGACGTTATCCCGCTTCTTCCTAACATATTGTTATATGTATGAATTTTTAATATGTATTTTTTAATGTGTTTCTTAATGGGAATTAACTGCCAACACTAGATGGCCATGTTCCCTCTGCCTACCCTTTTTTTTTTTTACGGGGGGAAATCCTCATGGACTGCCTCCGCCTAAAAGACGGAGGGGCGTGCCGGACTCTTACCGGCTAAAACCACCCCGGTGTCACCTCGCACGTGAGCGCGGGGCCGCGGGAGTCCACATTCATCCGCAGCCCCTCACTAGTGCTGGCCGGGTCTGTCCTGGCCTCGTCTCCTGCGCGGGTTAGCGAGATGGTGAGCTAACTCGTGCATCGTCTCAGAGGCGCGCGTCGACACATGCGCGTACCTACGACACGGGTCTATCGAATAGGGGGCGAGGACTTCCCCAAGTCCATCGCCCCTAGACTCATTCATGGTGGCCGGAAAAGGGCGTTGTCAGCCCTTCTCCTGCGCCCTGTGCGCCTTCTGCGGCCGGAAAAGGGAATCAAGATCTCCCTCTCCCTTTCCGCAGTTTCCTTCTTGGACATCACGTCTTCGCAGAAGGACGCCACCGCGTCCCAAGACTCTACGCTACCAACCATCCTCCGCACTACGGCAGGCAGCGACAGATCGCCCCCTACTTCATCTGTGAGGACACGGCGCTGCTCCGCCCAAGCTACACACTCGGCTAGCGTGTGTTGCGCCGTGTCTTCCTCGCAATGGACGCAGTGGTGGCACCGAGCGTCCGGCTCTCTGTCTATGCGGCACAGGTACTTGCCGAAGCAGCCGTGCCCCGACAGCACCTGCGTCATCCTAAATGACAGGGAGCCGTGCCTTCTCCCGAGCCAGTCCTCGAGTACTGGTCGGATCGCCTCGACGGTAGCGAGGCCGGCGGTAGGGCGCAGAAGCCTTTGCCGCCATTCCGCCACCAGGATCTGACGGAGCTTCACTCGGCGCAGCGCGATCTCCCGCTGCACCGGGCTCGAGCCCCGTGCCCGCTCTTCCTCGCGCCATCGATATAATGACGCGAGTACTTTCGCCTCTAGGTCCCATGGCGGTGATCCGGCCAAGACGCAAGCCGCCTCGTAGGAAATCGTGCGATACCCGCGGACGACTCTGACGGCCATCGCCCTCTGCGGCTTGCGCAGAATGGCGAGAGTGCCGGCCGTCATGTCCAATGCCCACACAGGGGCCCCATACAGGGCCATAGAACGCACGATTCCTACGTACAACCGCCTACAGTCGGCGCTCGGGCCACCCAAGTTGGGAAGCAACGATGAAAGCGCGCCCGCTGCGCCCATCAACTTGGGTGCCAGCCGCCGGAAGTGTGGCCCGAATTCCCATCGACTGTCGAGTACCAATCCTAGATACTTCATGGTAGACTCGACAGCTATCCGGGCCCCACTGACCACGATGTGTGATCCCGGCGCCGGCGCACGTCGGGGGCCATGAAACACCATGGCCTCCGACTTGTTTAAGGCCACCTCCAGTCCTAGGCAGCGGATGCGGTTCACCACCTGTGACACCGCAGCCGTGGCTATCAACGTCGCTTCCCTATGCGAACTCCCCCGGGCAGTTATGAGCGTGTCGTCCGCATAACACGTCAAGTCGGCGCCCAACGGGAGTTCGCCTCTCAGCACCCAGTCGTAACCAATGTTCCACAGAAGCGGTCCTAAGACCGAACCCTGTGGAACACCGCACGACATGAGGTGCCGGCCAGCACCGTCACGTCCCCGATAGATAACGCATCTACCCTCTAGGTAAGTCTCTACTGTACGGCGGAGATAGAGAGGCACGCGATGATATTTCAGAGCCTCCCGAATACAACTCCAGGGTAGGGTGTTAAATGCATTGGAGATGTCTAAAGACACTGCCAGCACCACCCCACCCCGGGACACCGTCTCCTCCACCAGGACCCTCACGCGCATGATGGCGTCTATGGTGGAGCGCCCCCGACGAAAACCAAATTGGTTGTCGTCCAGGTTCGGCCCCTCCCTGGATAAGTGGCCGACGAGGCGATCTGCGATAATGCGCTCAAATAGTTTGCCCGCCTCGTCGAGCAGCACTATGGGCCGATAAGCAGACGGCGAGTCCGCAGGGCGCCCTTCTTTTCTGAGTAGAACCAGTCTCCCCTCCTTCCACACACTGGGAAACTGACCCTGCTCGAGACATGCCGTAAAGAGCCCCCTCAGCTGGGGCTCTAGCTCCTTCAGAGCAAGGACAAGAGCTCGACCAGGAACTCCGTCGGGTCCGGGTGCCGTATTCTTAGCCCGGAGTCGCGACACGGCCGCTCTCGTCTCTGTTTGCGTTACCTCGGGGACATCAGTGCTCTCCTCTTCTGAAGAGTCTGTGGCGTAGGATGAAGCCATCGCCGGAGGAACGTGTCCTGTTCGCTCTGGGAAAAGGGTCGATACCACTGCCTCCAGCAACTGGGGTTGCATGCTTTGCGTTAATGGAGGTGCCCACGGACGCAACTTGCCCCGTACCCAACGGTAGGGGCGCCCCCACGGATCCCGATCTAGTGACCCCAGCAACTCCTCCCTGGCGCGCGACTTTGAGTCACCAATGGCCAGCCACAGATTCTCCTTAGACTCACGATACACCTCATACAAGGCATCCTCCTCGGTGGGATCCCGTCGACGCCGTCTCCTGTATCGGGTGTACCGGCGACGAGCCGCAACGCACGCTACGCGCAATTGCGCAATCTCAGCGGTCCACCAGTACACCTGGCGCCTTGCGGACTGTTGGCGGACGCGGGGCATGGACGCATCACAGATCCGCATCATCGCTCCGCGAAACCACAGTGCCACCGCCTCGACGTCGACGGGGCCGTCCATCGACTCCCAGACCCAGGACTGGACTAAGGCAGCTTCCTCAAGTAGTTCCCTGTCGATGCGCTTTAGCGCCCAACGCGGTCCGTCGTTAGTTGGGGTTATTGGACGATGGCCGCTCGCGGTTTGGGCAGAGACGTCAAACCGGATATACCGATGGTCCGACAGCGTCTCCACCTCCACGGCGACACGCCAGTCGCGGACTCGGCTCGCAACAGAGGGACTAGCGAACGAGACATCCACTATCGACCTGCTCCGCTGCCGCACGCACGTGTATTCCGAGCCCCGATTCAGGATGACTAGACCAGTCGTCACCGCCCACTCTTCTAGCACCTCGCCCCGCGGGTCAGTGACCGGAGATCCCCACGCCAATGACTTGGCCTCTGCCTACCCTGCTACATGCGGGATACGGCATAAAGTTAAAAAGAAACGATGCGAATGAGAAAGCCCGTAACATCCCTAGTATAGTAACAACACGTATTAAAAATACGCTCCCACTTCCGGCGCGAGTGGGGCTCGTCTCGTTCAGTCCCACTCCGACATGACGTCGCGTATTTTTTAACGAGCGCCCAAAAACGATTAATTACATTTTTTACACGCGATCGTTATTAAGTACTCATTGCTTCAATGTTTCAAAGTTTCAGTATTCTAAATGACGTGAAAAATTCTATTTTATATAAAAAATAAAAGAACATTTAGCATAATTCATTAATTTAGGTCAACTTCGAGAACTTTCTCAGATTTTTTATTGAGTTTTCAGAATTATAAATGATGACCTCTCTGGGGATGACAACGTGCCCTAATAAAAGTTTTAGCCTATATACTGTACATACATTTTGAGATTTTATCATTTTTTATAAATTTTGTTCATATTTGTTTATTTTATGGTCGGATGCTTATACCGGCAAATAGCAAAGAAGCCTAAGTTCAGTTTATGTAAAGGGGATAACAGGTCTCATTTAACTTCTTGTTGATTTGTGATGATACGCTCTGTTAGTGGCTTAGGCAATAAAAAAATATAAACATTAGCTTCGAGTTATTGTACTTGTTGTTTGAGAATATTAATTAAGATTTTAGATTATAACGACAAGAGAGACAGACCGTCTTGTATATTTTATACTATATGTTACAAACTGTTCGTTGTGTCTTTTCTTAACAATTTCCTTCTTTTTTATTGCATACTTACATATAATATATACATAAAAAAAAATGTCAATACCTCATCAGGAAATTGATTAAATGCTATGGTAGCTCACCATTAGATCACGAATATTTATAAAAAGCAGCACTTAGCACTTGTGTACAAGTAGTGGGACCCACTTCTAAAGCACTCTGGTTTCCATTTTTCCTTTAGTTTTCCAGAAATTTCTGGCGTGTGAAATGGTAGATCTTAACGTGTAAGCAAACGAAAATAATATAAATATAATGGATCCCTAATGTGGGGATCGAACCCACGACCATCGCGTTTACTATCGGGCGCTGTCCCACAGCACAACGATAACCTAGAATGTTACTATAAAAATTTTAAAACAAATCTAATTAGTCCAGTTCTTCACAAAATTAAAATATTTCCCAATCGCTAGTTACCAATACAGAGTTACTTCAATTCAAGATAGAAAAGCAAAAGGAGCTTTTAGTTCGGACTCTTTCGTCCGTTTGCCAAATATTTATGAATGTGATCTAATCCGCAAAGTTTTTCCACCAATTCCAAAACTTGGGAGGTTTCCAATTAAGATAAATAAAATTGTGCCATTTTATAAATACTCGTTTATTTTCTTATCAATTTGTTTTTATATACTTTTTTAACTGTACTGTGTATATTTTAGCTGTTGCTCTTTAATTAAAAGTACTACTACTGTACCCGCTAATTCCAGGAACAACTGTAACTGTAACAAGTTCAAATCATGACATCTCAAACTCATAATAAAAGAATCCGCAATACAATCAAAATATATATCACAAAAGAAACTTTACCAATAGTAGTAAAGAACGAACCAATTTCATAGAACGCAACGAATACAAATACAAGGCGTGTGGACGCTTACGATTATTGCATTTACCATTTCTCCCTCCATCCACGAGCATGTATGTATGCTGACTTATCTTTCTCAGCTTTTATTTTCAGCTTCACGCTGTATCGCGTATATAGCAGGTAGGGGGAGGGAACCTAGTGTTAAGACACTATCAGCTCTCCACCTTTCACCATTCTGCATTGTGCATTAAGTCTCAAGGAGAAATTGCGTGTTGAGTAGGGGAACTCAATGCCACCTTTTGTATTGCTACCAAAACGTATAAATGAAAATGATTCATTCCCCTGAGTGGTAATCGAATGGACAACCGTCGCATTTACAGTCAGATACGGTGCCGCTGCGCTACGATGGCCTTAAAATGTTGAGTTATTGCTTCTATTTTATAGCCTCAGAACGGTAGGGTTTTCCATATATTGTATTTTTATTTAACTTAAGGCATCGTGGAGCAATGTTTAAAAGTAAATATAACCGCCTTGTTTGAGAGTTCGATCCCCACTCGGGCGAATGGTTATATATTTTTCACTTTGTTATGTTGTGATATATAAAGTGCAGATTTAATTACAGTATCTCGAAATCTTGCGGAAAGTGGAGAACGGAGTGTCTTGACTTACTTCTGCCTAGTCTGCCATATAGAAAAAGTGTGTAGCTTTACATACGAGTAGGTAAAAAAGCATAAACTACTTCTAACATTTTTCCTTTACTTTATAAACAATATTTTCCACATTGTCCTTACATACATATACATCGGTAAGTGAGCGTCGCATTAGACTCGAAGGCAGAGGTATTCCGGACTTAGTGGAATAGCTCGCGCTCCTCAGACGGTCGCGTCGTCATCACCTTGTGAATAATAACTTCTTTCAACTGGTCTCTTTATGGCTTTCATGCTAATAGCGTAGCGATTACTTTTCATTTATCTATCAGTTCACGTTGTATCCCGTATATAGCAGGGTAGGCTGAGGGAACCTAGTGTTAACACACTCCGTAGTCATTACTGCGTGAATTAAACAATTTCTTTTTTATAAAATTATATTATATTGAGGCCGGTCGTGGCGCAGCGGCACGAGGTGTGACTGTAAAACCGACTGGTTGTGGGTTCGATCCCCACTCGAGAAGATGAAATATTTACTTAAATTTATATTTCCATTTCTTCGCTCTGGTGTCGAGGTTAAGCGCGGCTTGAGTTCTGCCATTCAACACGCAATACCTCCAGAATTCGGCAGAAAGTGGGGAACGGGAGTGTCTTAACACTGGGTTCCCTCTGCCTACCTTGCAGTGTGCGGGATACAGCGTGAAGCTGATTTTTGAATTCATTTTTATTTTATATTATATTCAGTTATTTATATACCGTTTGCGATTTCTGCCCAAAGAACGTTCCTGGATATAATAACTTGCATCCACTTTTATTTTACAATCTTTATATTCCTACTCTCATCTTCTCTTCTTTGTCGTGTTCTTCATTACTGAAGGTCGTGCCCGTTCTGGTAGGTCTTGGTGGAAGAGCAAACAAGATGCTTCCATGCCTCCCTGTCCTCAGCTTGCCTTAATGCGCCAATCACGGAGAGTCCAGTAATTTCTTTGACGGCGTCGGACCATCGGCATGGTGATCGGCCTCTTGGTCTTCTACCATCTACTTTGCCCACAACAATAAGTTTTTCGAGATTATCAGACTGTCTTCGACCTATATGACCAAAGTATGAAAGTATTCGTTGGTAACAGGTAGTGGATAGTCTGACTTGGATTTTCACCTGGCTGAGGATTGATTTATTAGTCCTTTTTGCTGTCGCTGGTATTCGATGGTATTCGCAGCATTCTTCTCCAGCACCACATCTCAAAAGCATCGATTTTCCTCCTATCCACGGCACGGATCGTCCAGGATTCTGACGCATACAAGAAAACCGAGAAGACAAGGGTTCGTACGAGTCTCACTTTAGTGACATTGGAGACGGTTCTACTCTGCCATATCTTCGTGAGTTGAGTGCAAGGTGCAATCACCTTTGGCCATCTGGATTCGTCGTCGAATTTCCTGCACGCTCCCTCCCTGGCTTATGACAGAACCAAGATATACGAAATTTTTTACTATTTCCAGATTCGGTATTAATCCAGTCAACGACAGCAGGCCTGTCCTATCAACACACATGAGTTTGGTCTTTGCTCTGTTGGTCTGGTGGTCCCCACTCTACTAAATAGCTCGGACATTTCCATCTCTGATGCCGCGAACAGTGTCGTATCGTCTGCATATCTAAGATTGCTAATCTTTTTGCCACTAATTGAGATGCCACCATTCCACCCTTCCAGTGCTTTCCTCATGACATACTCCCCATAGATGTTAAAGAGGAGAGGTGATAAGACACATCCCTGGCGTACGCCTTTTTCTGGCTTAAAAGGCCTCGAAATCGCATCATTCACCCTGACCATCACTTCACCATCCTCATACTCCACCATCTTCCTACTCTCATAATGCTTACTAATCTTGCCAAACAATAATTTAAATAACTTAAATAGAGCGAGAGATAAAAAAGAAAATATTTATAATGTAATATTTATTCTTTTGTTACAGGTAGAATATACGACGAATATGTATACACTCAAGTCCATGAGTTAACGTATAAATTTTAGATAAATTAGATAGATTAATAAAAGTATTTATTTTAATTAATAAAGATTATAACACATTATAAACAAAAAGCATATCCCAGTAAAGTACTACCAAAAATAATATAAAAATCTTCCAGAAAAGTGAAATGATTCAGAAAAAGACATTTAGAAGTAACAGTTAGTTCACGAGATGCAGACGAACGTACAGATCGACACAAAGGGTCTACGCCATTCGCCCGAGCACGGCAAGGCGAAAGGCAACTACCGTGGAGTCACTGCTGAGGTAAGTGTTTGAAATAAGGTAAATAATTTAAAATTAATAACTTCACTCTTTATTCCCTATATAGTAGAGCAGGCAGAAGGAACCTACTATTAATATATTCCATTTCTTCACGCACCTCCCAAATTCCGAGATACTTAGTGTTGAGTGAGTGACAGTATTGTTGCTAGAGGAAGAAAATGAAAATACTCATTCTCTGGAGTGGGAACCGGGTCCACAACCGTCGCGTTTATAGTCTGACGTTGTGCCGATGTGCCACGACGGCCTCTTACTATAAAAAAATATAATAAGTAAAATATTTTTTTATTTAATAACACTACAAGATTATTTAACAAGGTAGTTTATCTACCATTTTTCCAAGGAATAAGTGCGGAGCACTTGTGTGTCATCAAAACAATAATAACATAATTTAAAAAATATACCTGTCATTAGTCATTTAAAAAATAAATTATGTTTTGGACTGCTTTTGAAGTTAAAATATAGCACATAAATTAATCTTAAATATAAAATTAATAAATCTCGCAGCAGCTTTGGTTTCCAAGAAATTTGAAGAAAGTCCCCTATGAGGACTCCAATTTACTTGTCCTCGGCAGCCGTAATGGATCGCCGTACTCAAATATTATCCAATTCCAAAAGCAATACATACATACAAGACAAATCAAGTATATTTCATAAGCCAGTCACATGATAATATAGTTTTAAGGAACACTTTTTGATATGTTTGTGTATCATTATCACCATATAGCCCGCAACGGTGTTTTAGTCAGTTTATTATGGCAATATTATTTTTTAACGATAAAAAGCTCGTAAAAGCTTATTCAACCACAAAAAGTACAGTAAAATTTTATTTCTTTAAGTAATGAAATCCCAAGTTATATGGCGCACGTGGTTCGGCCTCGTAGCTGTCTACGAGGCTAGTAGGGATATTATATTGAAAAAACAGTTTTGAAATGTGCCTATTAGTATTGTATTAAATATATAAATTTTTATGTAAATCTTTTTATAATAAACGCAGCGTGAGTTCCTGCTCTCAAAAGACGATGTCTTGAATTCGAATGGAAAGCGTAGAACGTAGAGAGAGAGAGAGAGATAACGTAGAGAACTGTTTTAATACTAGGGTCTCTGTTTATCCTATTATGCGAGGAAAAACGTAAAGCTGCTTTAAAAATCTGCTCTGAAATGTAGAGCTTCCTTAATCTAGTTGGAAACTATACTAATTACATATTAAAAATTTTAAAAAAAATGTGAAAGCATGTATCGTACAGTATATTATTGCCTACAATATATTGAGATATGTGTAAAACTAAAATATAATTAAATAAAAAATCATTTAAATAAACTTATTCAAATATAGTTTTTTCGCTCTGGTAACAAGACAAAATGTGGCCTCTCTACAATGTGCGGGATATAGGGTGAAGTTCTAATTCAAATATATTTAAATGAAGTCGAGGAGCTTATCACTCAACGGCCGATAGTAGCCAGGTCTGCGTTATTTTATAAGCCTGAAAGTTGTATCAGGGAATATGGATCTTGCGTGGTGGTTACTTTGGCAGTTATTAGCTTCTGACAATTATTAACTAGTCCTGACATCTACCATTTTACATGTAAAATAACCAAAATATTGTAACAGCGCCATCTGATAGCTCGTATTCAAACTTACTACCGCGTTTCATTCGGATTAAGTTTTCCATGTACCTGTTAGATGGCGGTGTAATAGAATATTGACAAAAAGTACTGGCACTGCACCTATGTGTACATTGTACATGCTAGCGTCGGGGATTCAAATCGAATGAATAATATTTATGCTTAATTATGGATGTTTTTATTCGGGAGATCTTAAGAAGAGTTTATCTTTTTTCGTCTTGGTAACAAGACAAATCGTGGCGTTGAGTACCACATTCAATACGAACTTAATATCTCGAAAATTGGACGTAGAAATGGTTTGGTTTGGTTTGGTTCTTCAATTATGGCGTTCCGAGCGTGCCAGTAGAGCACATATCACTTCGCCAATGTCACGTTGTATGGAGAAAACACGAAGGAGGTTGTACGGTAACGTAGAAATGATATGTAATTTTTAAGCACTAGGCAGCTTCTATCTTCTCGTACTTTGCTATTCGGGAAAATTTTTGAAATTCATAGATTAAGGCTCAAATGCTCAAAGCATTACTGTACTTTAACAGAAAGTGCCTTTTCGGTTTCTTTATATGATAGGGAAATTATGAACTGTTTGATATTTTACTGTTGTATCGAAAGCATAAGGCGAGATGTTTAGGTATTTCTCTGATTCACCTTTCGCATATATATCTAAGTATAGTCAGAATTTAATATCAACACCCTCCATTCTTACCTCGCATCCAATTCCAAAACACTGTATTAAATGGTGAAACTTAATTTTCTCCGGAAAGGTAATCATCATGTCGAACCTATATCCATCGCATTTACCCTCAACACTAAGAAAAAAGAGATAGAAAATAAAATATAAATCACATAAAATAAATAAGTTTACAGCCTAATATAGCTGCAGGGCGAGCAGCTGAGACTGTTCGTCCTTGCGCTGAAGGTCCTACCGGTCCAATGAACCCAAGATTGTATGTAATTGGATCTTTTGAGGCGTAATGTTCAGAAAAATGTATTCCTTTTATACTTCTGTACGACGACGAAGTGGGTATTTGTATTTGGTGAAGTTTTGTATAATTGTTACTGTTAAGTCAGTTACAGCGTGAAGCTGATAAAAGTTAATTGTGTGTTAATAATTACTGAAATATTATAATATTAGTTTGTAATGAATCCTCTTCCGTTTTAGGTTACAGTAATCAGAGATATTACTGATTGTATTTTAGATAACACTTTATCGTGGCTATAGCGGCGCAGAGGCAGCATTTATCTATAAACGTAAAGACTGTGCTTAATTCCCCCTCGGGGAGCTGAAATATTGTCACCTCCTCGCTTCGGTAACAAGGAACGTTACGTTGAGTATACTTAATACGTAATTTCTTTAAAATTGAGCAGTGCGGTTAACTTGCCACTTCCCACTGCCTACCCTGCTATGTACGGGATACAACGTGAAGCTAAACAATAATGAAGCTAATCATATCAGCATTTTGACGTCCATTGCTAGAAACATGCTCCCCTAAGCATTCCGTATCGGACCACTTCCGGTGGCCTCGATCAGATCGCCGAGCCAGATGATAAATAAAACGAATGTAGCAATTAATAAAGTATGATTAAATTCACAAAATATTGAATGGTCAATTACGTAATCGAAATCCTGTCATTTTACATTTATTTCAAACGTCAGCTCACTTCGCAGCGGTAACGAGCACTCCCGAGGGCTTGTGGGAGATACCAATTAAAATTTATGACAGCATATTATCTCTATAATAACGTTACATTGCACTATTGTGTTTTAAACATATATGTATGAATTAATTATTAACTACTCTGGCATAATTAACCTAGTTATCATATTTGAAGCCATTATGGCGTTGGTACAGCACCTAGCACGATGGTTGTGGGTTCGATTATACTCTAAGGAACAGTTATATTTAAGCTGTTATTTATTAAAGTGACGATATGAGGATCAACACGCGGTGTTCAAAAAAATTTGTTGTTGACTTTTATTATTTATTTATTAAAACGGAACCAATTTTAGGCAAATGCTCTTGAATATTTTTTAATTATATTTTAATTCATAATATTTATAATGCAAATAGACTTTTACAAGCACTATTGCTGCACCATCTTTCCCATTTTCAATGTAAACTTTATATTGTATAGTACAATAATATAATGCATGGTGTCCTGCTAATGAAATTGGATTGTTGAATTTTTTTTCGTCATTAATGGAAAAAAATATATATTAATAAAAAACTTTGTTATTTTTTTCTATTCGTTATTTTTAATTAAAAAGTTATTTTTAATCAATAATCAATGTTTGAACTCAGTATGAAAAAACTGGACAAGCGCGAGTCGGGCTCGTCCACCGAGGGTTCAGTACAAAAATTGGAGATTATAAACGGCCATATCTGTTTTTTAATTATATGTCAAAATATATTTTGTAGAGGAAATCACACACACACCTTGACAGACAGACAAACAGAAAAAGAGTCGGACGGACAACAAAGTGATCTTATAAGGGTTCTTTTTTTCCTTCCTTAAAGATACGGAACCCTAACAGTCGACAGTGCCCGAATAAATTCGGGTGTATGTGACGTGATAATGTCAATTTCTATTCATTATTACATTCAGTTGATACAGGATTTACATTGAAATATGTAATTTTTCATTTCCTCCTTTTGGTAACGAAGCAAAGCGTAGCGTAGCTGAGGCCATCTTGCAACATGCAATGCTTCCAAAATTTTTCGGAAAGTGGGAAACGGAAGTCTTAATACTAGGTTTCCGGATTCCCAGGTTGCTACCTGCTGTGCGTGGGAAAAAAAATCTTATTATTAACATTTAAAATCAAGACATCACAAACAATCACGGCGCGTTTAATCACTTATTGTTTTTTTATTTGACTATCACAATTATTTAGAATAAAGTTTTAAAATATAATAAAAAAAATGTTTCATTTTCAAATATCCAATACAAGTAATTTGAATTCCACACATTTTTATCTTTTGAATACCAGTCAATCAAATGCGAATAACAAATATTTATTGTTTCTAATGAACTCTAAATAATAACGCTACTTTTATTAAAATAGTAAAACAGTAAAGTAAGAAATGGTTCATTCTGGTACGTAAACTTTTGTCTGCTATTTTAGCACTTTAGAAGTTCTAACCGAATTCTCAGAAAGTCTTCCTAAGAGAGTGTTCACATACTTTAATGATCAAAATTGCTGCTCAGTAATATTTTCCATAGAGGCCGTCACAGCGCAGTGACATAACGTCTGATGGCGATGGCTGATGTAAACGCGACGGTTTCTTGTTTGATTCCCACTGGGAGGAATTAGTATTATTATTTTCTCGTCCTGGTAAGCAAAGCAAAATGCGATGTTCAGTTCCGCCATTTAACACGCAATGTCTTCTATTATGCTGGATCTTATATGCAGTATACAGAATGAATAAAAATATTTTTCACGATATATATTTTCTACATAATTTCCACCCTAACTTCTACTAATGTTGATAAACTCACATTCCAGTACGTATGCATTTCACATTAAAATATATATTTTACATTTTTCACTACTTTATCTGTCTGTCCGCCTCCTAATATACGATAAAGATATACAGGTTATTTATTTGCCACAATAATATATTGTGCTGCTGTTTTATGTAAATAATGTTTATTTTCTAACATGTGAAAATTGCACTTATATTTAGGAACTGTTCCTTTACAAGATTTCAGTTTTTTTTACCTTCACGCTGTACCCCCAAATAGCGAGGGGAGGGGGGGGGGAGGGGGGTCGTTGGCAGAAGGAAACTTGGAAATTGTTAAAACACTCCAACTCCTCACTTCACATATTGAGTGGCCTTTTCAATTAATTTTAATTTTAAAGTTTGTATTCATTCTATGAATTTTACAATGAATATAGCATGTTCCATACAAATATCCTCTCAGGAGACTTTTAGGACCTTCGTTATAAAAATCTCAATAAAATCAAAATCAAAATATTTTCCCTCCACTTTTTAGGTGGAAACAATTTTGAGTCAAGGAGGTTTTAATACTTTGTATCCATCATGACGCAGTAGAACAGCATCTGAGTGCGTCCGCAGTCGTGAGCTCGAATCTCACTGGGGATAATTTATTATATTAATATTCCCCGCGATGGTAACAAGATAAGCCGTTCGCTAATAGTTAATTTGCGCGAATTTTATTAATTGTAACATCTTAAATAGTAATGTCTTCTAAGGTGCTAAGGTGGACGTAGATCACAGTGATTCCTTTCTACACCTATATAGACTAAACGACATACTTTATAAAATACATACTAGATCCTTACATGTCCTCCGGAAGGCATGTATGAAGAGGTTGATGACAGTGAACGAGGCTAAGGAGGTATATAGAGACCGTAGCATTTGGCGGTTCGTTCCCTCTGGCTACATCGCTAGGGATAAAGCGTGAAACTAAGTTAAGTTAAATCCTTACATATGAAATTAGCGTTTTGTCGTCCTGGCCACTTTAAACACAAACCCCTCCTTTTTGCTTAGGAATTCCAAATTCAAATTATTATAGCTATTTACACGTATTGTGTTACGTTAACTGTCACTTTTTTATTCATTTCTTCAGTTTTTTTCTGTTTGCGTTACGCAGTTTACAAAATGGAAAACTTAAAATATCGAGTTATTTACGAGTATGAGTTCCACCATTGAACCCCAGTGTTGCGGTCAATCGCTCTACGACACTGCTGCTTCATGACAACGCTAGATTCGTGCGCTACTGTACAACAGGAGGTAGAGACCAAATACCAAATCAGACGAGGTTCAATTAGAATATCTAAGACATCCATCGTACTCCCTGAACCTTGCTCCAACAGATTACCATTTTTTTTTTCGAAATTTGCACATTTTTTTAGTAAAAGTATCGAATGATCTACTATATATGAGATGGCAAAAGTACAGTAAAATAACAATGGTTTATATTATACTTTAAAAAATAAAATCAACTTCATGCTGTATCCCACACACAGAAAAGGAGGCAGAGGGAACCCAGAGTTAAGACACTTCGTTCTCCACTTTCCGCCGAACTCTTTAGGCATTGCATGTTGAGTAGTGGAACTTAACGAAGCACTTTGCCTCGACACCAGAATCGTCGCCCTGGTGTCGATAGAACTATAAATTTATATTTAAATAAATATTTAATTTCCTCGGGTGGGACTCGAACCCACAACCAGTCACACTTTGTGCTCCTGCGTCACGACTGGTCTCATCTTTATATTTTATTCACTTATTCACTTAATAATCATAAAATCTAATATAACAATAACTTTTTACTAAATTCCGGTTTGGAATTTAAAATGTACGTACGATACCGCAATTTTAATAAGTGATGCAACTGACCGCACTGACGCTGGCTCGGGCAAAAGTGAATTATATTCAACAAAGAAAACTGTCAGATCTTTATAATTAATGTTAACACGACTTTCAATTTCTCCTAATAATATTATATATAAAAAATATTCGACTTTTTGTTCCTTCCATACCAAACGCCATAATGTATGATAAAAAATCGATTTATATACTTTCTTGTTTACATTCAACACAAGGATTCAACACACAGGACAATTGGATTCCATTCCCACTTGAGGAAATGAAATATTTAATATTTTATTTCTTCGCTCTGGTAACGACGCAAAGCGCGGCGTTGAATTCCCACACACAAATGGGCAGAAAGTAGGAAACGGAGGTGTCTAAAGTAGAGAACGGAGTATCGCTAAACTCTGGGATCCCTCTGCACATCCATGCGGAGTATTACATGCGGGATACAGTGTGAAGCAAAAAAATATATTTATTAAATATATATTTAGTCGTTTTTATTTTATTTTTAATATTATACTTACTCAAGAGCGGGCAATATCGCACTAAACAATATTTTAATTATGTTTCGTATAAAAGCTCTTCAAGGCTCACCGCCTAAGCGACTGCATACGAGGTTACTTTGAAAGTTCCAGAGGATAATATTAATTAAAGTATAAAGAAAGTTATAAGGTTTTTTTTTATATATACTTTCGGATGTTTTCAGGTTTCTGTACCTTAAAAAGTAAGATCCGATTTACGTCGTTACCTTTTGAAGTATGGAACCTAAAAAGCCCTTATAGGATTACTTTGTCATCCGTCTGCCCGTCTGTCAAGACTATTCATTTCAAGAAAGAGTGGAGGTGCCAAGCTAAAATTAATATCAAATATTTAGGTACCTGGTCTGTTGAAGCAGACAGATCAAGCTTCTAAGTCTACGCGATCAAACGATATGAGCATATGAATAAATGCATATTGCATGAAAATTGCCGCATAATGATAATAATAATAATAATAATTTATAACAATCCGAAATTCTTGGTATCAGCTTCACGCTGTATCCCGCACATAGCAGGGTAGGCAGAGGGCACCTAGTGTTAAGACACTCCGTTCCCCACTTTCTGCCGAATTCTGGAGGCATTGCGTGTTGAGTGGCAAAATAGAGTTCTGCCGCTCTTTGCCTTGACACCAGAGCGAAGAAATGGAAATATAAATCTAAGTAAATATTTCATCTCCTCGAGTAGGGATCGAACCCACAACCAGTCGGTTTTACAGTCACACTTTGTGCCCCTGCGCCATGACTGGCCTCTTGGTGGTCCGAGTCCGACTCGCACTATACAATTTTTTTACCTTTATTTAGTTTATGTATCTCAAGCATTAGGGGCGCTAGGTACTCGTATAGTTACCGATATGTAATGAAGTATGTATAATACCTTCCTATAGGGTATAGATGGACTATCCAACGCAACAAATTGTAGTTTAAGTAGATAGTATTAGTATAAATACCATAAGTTATTCGTATTTGCTCGCTCTCTTAACGTTAGATATGTCGTTGTGATCCGTCACTCGAAATACTAGATCGCATCTTTACAGCAGTCATTTTTTTCATTCTTCTTTTCGCTGGTGCATGATAGTGTCGGTAGCAACACTGGAAGAACAAGTGAAGTAGGTACACACGTACTTCACTCGTTCTAATGTCTTACCATTTACGTTGANGAAATGGAAATATAAATTTAAGTAAATATTTCATCTCCTCGAGTGGGGATCGAACCCACAACCAGTCGGTTTTGCAGTCACACCTCGAGCCGCTGCGCCACGACCGGCCTCAATGATACTTTTTTCTATATAACTGTATATTTATATATTTTTTATTCTATCCTGTCACACTATTCCCGTGTCAATCACTAATCACGGTGTATCTCCCATATGGTAGTCACTTTCCAACATTTTTTTAAGTGATAGATATTGAACTCCATGCTTTGTTTTATTACATATCGTTTCATGATAATATATTTAATTTAAAAAAATCATACCAAAAAATTTATTTGGTAGTATTTTTCAGTGGAGTGTAAAATATTTTAGAGAGGTAAGTGGCTGGTCGCACCTGTCCCCGACGGCGCTGTGAACGACAGCAGTTAAGTAAACTAAGAGCATCCACTCTCTCTAGCTGTTATGTTTTACTACTTTACTATACTATACAACTAAATATTTTTATAAATAAAATTCCTTCACAACTGAGTGACTAACAGACAACGCACAACAGATCTATGCAGCGTAGGATGCTCAAATTTATCGTGTAGGTTTCTTGCCTTCCTTACACTACCCAAGCATAATAAGTATAACGACAAAGCGCGGCGTTGAGTTCTACCACAGACGGAGTGTCATAAAACTAGGTTCTCTCTTCCTTTTTATATAATAGTTAGTATAGGAATATTGTGTATTAGGAGATATACAGTACTGCCTACTACCTCAGCACTCAGCACTCGGCCACTGGTAGAGAAGGGATTTTAAAATGAAAAAGTTCAAATTACAAAACATACTTAAAGCATTAATATTCATTATCATCGTTCATCAATCATTACGTTATTTTATTATAAATGAATATATTCATTTAAAAAATACAGCGGACTTTGACGCATCACTTTGATTATTAAATAAGATATTTACCACAGCGCGGCACTAAGTAGCGATACTCAACATGCAATCAAAACTCAAACTCACAACATAAGCAGAGGGAAATTTATGTTAAGACACTCCGTTTCCCACCCACCACGAGCCTTACCGGGGCGACTAATTTTTTTTTTATGGAAAAGGACAAGGCAAACGAGCGTTCGGGTCACTTGATGGTAAGTGATTACCGCCGTCCACGACCCCGTGCAGCACCAGAGGAGCTACAGGTGCGTTGCCGGGCTTTAAGGTGGGTTGGGCGCCAGAGCCCGGTATTACCTGATGCGAAACGCAGTGGCATAAAGCCATTATTTCACGCCGGTTTTAAATGCCGTGGGTGGTAATGACTTTCGTCGCCTCTTACGACACCACCAGTACCAGGATGAACCTATTCTAAGCCGGGATCACACGGCAAAATTAAAATAATTCATACTTCGAATGGGAATCCAACACACAATCATCATGTTTAGAGACAGACGCCGCCGCTGTGCCAACGGCCTTGACTATAATACAAATACTTACTGTAAATAAAAATAAATAAAATAGCACGTTAAATACAATTGATCTATTTGCTATCAATTCCAAATGCGTCATGAAACAGTGAAATAGCATCGTTAGAATCTATTTGCGGTACATTTATGTACTATGTGGCGATATAGACCGCGTGGTAGCGCGTCAATACTGATTAAATATATCATTTATTCATATAAATGATACAGTCTCATTGTAAGCGCGGCTGTGGCTGTGGGTTCGATTCTCATTCGTGGGTATTAATTAATTACATTTCGACACTCTTATGAAGATAATGTGCGACGTTAAACTTTTTTCAAAGTCAAGTAATATCATTAAAAATAGGAGATATTTGTATTATTTTTGAAGCGTCAAATAATTTACCACTTTTTTACTAAATAAGAATCGGCGCAAGAAACTCAGTTTCGAATACGGATAGAAAGTGGAGAGGGATCGCCTTGAGAGTAGCTTCCCTCTGCCTACCCTGCTACATGGTGCGGCATGAAATGTTAAAATACTTTATATTTATAGCTGCATGTATAGGTTGGCGCTTAATTGTATTAGTAGTTGTAAGTGATAGGGGTTTGTTAATCCTACAGTTTCTATGTCTGTTTGTTTATTTATCTTTATACTATATATACTTCGGCTTGAAACGCAGAGAATATTCAATGTTTAGACACGACACTCCACTCATCCAGAGTTCTAAGTGAAAAACTTAATGCTTAGGAACTTTGTATATAAATAATAGTTCAATTTTGCAATATACAAATATAAAATTAATTTTTATTTTTTTATTTAATTTTAGAATTAATCAAAGTTGGAATATTCCGATGCTATTACAACTCATTAGATATCAATGTAGTACTGTTTGATCGTCTTCAGTAGTCAAGTTATGGGTCAAGATCGAAATTTATGGCAATGATTTTTTGACGCGGTGACCCAGAGAGAAAGAAGAAGAGAGAGCGGAGTGTCTTCAAGTCTCTTTTGTACAAAATATATTAATGTTATATACTTCTATTAGTTCTTGTTACTTTAGTGGGGGCGTAATAACTTTGAGTTTTCTATCTTTAAAGTGTGATACCAGATTAAAAAATCTTAAAAATATGTAAAAATTCAATGATAATACAAAATATTTCCTAGTGTTGATTGAACATACGAATATTTACCGAGAGTTCCGGCCTCTTATTCTTATTCGTTGTATAAATAAAGCTTGTTTAGACGTCCGACTGTGCGTCCTGTCGGCGCGAGTCTCGACCACTGACACGAATAGATTACACTTCAAATAACGTTTGATTTAGTATAAGGTAAACACACTTAGTGCGCAAATTTTGGCAAGTCACGTAGAATTGTCTATAGGATGGGAGGTAGCGAGTTCGAATATTAGTTTGAATAAAAAGAAAGTAGTTTCACGCCTTTTTCTCACATAGCGAACCCTACGCAGAGGGTGCTGAATTTTTGAGACAATGCGTGTTAAGTGGCGGCACTCAAGCCGCGCCATGTATGTTAGAGAAGGGAAATTAAAAAAATATTTAAATATAATACAACCGTCAAGTCTAGTCAAGCTAGTGGAACAGCCCACTGCGCCACAGCGGCATGTTTTCACTTTTTTAGAAACGTATAAAATTTAACGTATTATAGATAATAATTATAAATAATGCGGAATAGATTCCGCACCTCTTGGACACCGTCCAAGCACTCTAAGCACTAAGCAATATTTAACGCTATCAAGCTACGTTGAAATCTTCTTATACGCTTGTTTCAATTTTTTATTGAAACGAAATAAAAAAAATGTTTCTAAATACGTTTCATTTTTTAATATACGGGGAAGGAATTATGTTAATTTTTCTTGCTCTGGTAAGAAGAAAACAAATAGAGACAATGATTTCCGCCACTCACCTCGCAATGTCTTGAAAATGGGGTGGAACGTGGGAGATGGAGTGTCTTAACACTAGGCTCCATTTGCCCTGCTATAGGAAATGAAATAAAAAAAAATGTTTTTAATAAGAAAGTATCACAAATAGTATAGTACAAACACACAAATATACTTTACATATGTTTTCATAAATATGCGAACGTGGCATTATTATTTAAATCTCTTTAATTTGTACTCGCGAAACTAGGGGATTACGCGCAGTCCCGTATGGGCGATACATACATATGTATATACATATGAGAGACTATGGAAGGAGTTTTGAATATATTATTATTAACTGATTAACGAACGGCAACGGAATTTCGGAATTGGGGAACAGAGAGTCTTGAGTCTTGAGAATTGAATCTTTAGCCATTTATTTTAAAGAGTATTAAAAATTAGTTTAAAAAACATATCGAGCTAATGAAAGAAATAATTTTACAATACAAAATTTATATTAGTCAATTTAAAAAAAAGCCTTATAATATGTAATTATATAATTACTACAATTCCACATTAATTTAGGAGATAACACAAATCAAACCCCCACCCACCCTCAATCCAAATAAAGGGCAACAATCACCTGAAATACCTGTAGAAAAAAGGACACGAGTAGCTTCATTCAGTAACATTCGTTAGCTTGTAAACACGCTCCGTCAGTCGGCGGGCGGACGCCGTACACGTCGTACAACGCCGTTTTGCTACCTTTATACTTTATTACTATATAAATAATAATAAATATATATATTATAAATAGATTTAAATATATAGATATTTACATAAATGTTCAGTGAAAATATGTTTTTATAGTGTCTATAGTGTTATAGTGTTCCATTGAGTGTTCCAAATTGTAGTTGCGATTTTTTATAAGGATTTTTTGGGATTTTCAAACGTAAATATTCATTTAAATTCTAAAAATCTTGGCTTAATTTTGAATTTTTTTTTAGTCTTTTTTGGTAGTTTTGCCTTTTTTAAGTACGACTAAAAATATTTATTTCATCTTTTTGTACAAAAAGCTCTAACAAGTGTCAATTAAAAAAAAAACAAAAATAAAGAACTCTACAAACTTGCACGTAGTCGTAGGTTTATTATACGTATATTGTTTTATTTATTTTTGTTTAAGATGTTGTGTTTATTAATCTCGCCATCTATAAATGAAGGCAATTTCAGTTTCTACACGATTTTTTTACGCTTTATCTAGCAAACAAGGATAGGTAGAGGAAACAGTGTTAAGACACTCCGCACCCGAATGATTAATAAAAATAATATTGATGTCATATCATAAGAATTTTAACGTTACTCGCCCACTAAATATGGCTTAATATTTAGTAACACTTCGACGGTGGAGAAGCGGGGTTTGATTTCCGCTACGTTAAAATTTTTATATATGTTATGACGTATATTAATTTATTCTAGATTTTTATAAATAGTTATATATATTTTTGTTCCTGGATATAATAACTTCGATTTGCTTACTTTTTATTTTTTAGACTGTTTTAACGTTTTATAAATAAACATTACGTCTAAAAAACGCTAATATTTCAAATATGAAGGTACTCTCTTTCTCTCTTTTTACTCTGCTCTTCTACAAAGATTTTCGCATACAGGTAAACTTATTAATATGACTTTTAAAAGTATTAGAAATCATTTAAAGTACTACTTTTTTCTAAATTGCTTACAATATGTTTTTATGTTCATGTATCTAGTGTTAAGACTCAGTTAACGATTTTTCACCTGACTTAGAGACCAAACGAATACAAATCGATCTTGCGATCTTTACAGTCTATGTTGTCCCACTGCGCCACTGCGCCACGACGGCCACTACTCTCTGCAGTACAGTAAAATACAAGTAAATATACCTAAAGAATGAACTTTCTAAAGTTATAAAGAAGCTAAACAAGACTATTATTTTATAATTTGAAAAGTAAATTTGGTCTACATAAATGTTTTTGTAAAATACTTTTAAAAGCTACATTATTTATGAATACCAAAGAATTAGGTTTGTTTACGAATATTGATAACTAGTGTTGTTTACAGGGTCTACTCGTTTTTCCACAGTATTTCTTTTGTAATTTTATTAAACAAAAAATATATAATCATGATATTTTGCTGACGCCGTCGTGACGCGCACAGCGTCGGACTATAAACGCAACGGTGGAAGGTTCAATTCTTTATCAATTTAATTTATTTTTATTTCCCCACAATGATAGACTAAGTGCGGCTCTGAGTTACGCCATGTCCCGATAGTTGGGTGAAATGTGGGCAACGGAGTGTTTTAGTGCTAAGACAGGTACCCTCTATCTACGAAAGAATAAGCGTGAAATTAAACAACATATATTTTTTTCAAAGCTAACATGTACTACAACACCCGTTGCCTTAGCAACGTGTCATGTTGTCATGTTGTATATATGAAGAATGTAATGTGAAATATATAGTAGTATTTTATTAATTGATTATATTTGTTAGCTTTGTATCCCACATATACTTTTTGCTTAGTATCGAAGCGAGGAAATAAAATAACTCATTCCCCGAATTGGAATCGAACCCACAATGGAGTGCCACTGTGCCACGACGGCCTCAATAACCTTTGCTTATGAAATATAGTTTTGAGTTCAATGTAAATTAGTCTACATATGAATGTGAATTATTTATTACCTTCTTTGTGAATTATTTATAGTACTAATACATCTGTATGTCTTATATAAATATTTATATTTCTTTAGTTCTTTTGTACCATCATTTCTGTTATCTACAGTGTCTATTAGAATTAATTTGGCCCATTTTTTATCATATTATAATAAAATGATAGTAGATTCGAATTCTATTCGGGGAAATAGTTATGTTTAAAATATTTTGTCTATTAAACTGTTTCTTATTTGGGGCGGAGTGATTTAACACTAGATATCTAAGTTTCCTTTGCCTTCTCTGTAATGTGTGGGATACCTCGTGAAGCCAAAAGTATCTACACAATATATAATAACACCTTCTCAACTCACGTACTGACGCTTTCCTCGTCTTAGAACTTCATTTAAAATATGTGGTTGTCATATAAAAGTTAAGTTTATTCGAGGACATTGTGGTGATGTTTGTAAGTACTATTCGCACTCGAAAAATGGGCAGAAAGTGGGGAATGGAGTGTCATACCACTAGGTTCAATCCCTACCTACCTTGTTATACGGGAAAAAGCATGAGGCTGCTTTTCATTCGCTCTGGTAGGACAAAGTCCGTTGAGTTCTGGTACTCAAAAGTAGAGAGCAGAGTGTTTTACAGTTCTTTTAGTTTTAGTTTCTCTCTCCTCTCTCCTTGCTTTTTTTGTTAAGGCACTCCTTTCCCATTAAAACACTTCCGTACCTCGCTTTCCAGCCAATTCTAGAGGCATTGCTCGTTGAGAGGCGATCTCGTTACCAAAGTAAGGAAATGAAAATATTAAATATTGCATTCACTTCCTCGAATAGGAATCGAACCCACAACGCATGCTTGTACCCCTGCACTACGACTGGCCACATGTTTTGCTATTACCCTGAATTTATTGGTTATTTATTTACTAAGGGATCCACCTCCCCGACCGCGGCGGTCGGCCGTCACTACTTGCTACATATAGTCAATTTGCTGTCTGCTACCAAATCTTTAATATTGTGTTTCACTGCACTAGATTACTGCATTGATGTCGTCATTGATTGTGAGGTCGTCTGTTCGTCTGACTGTGACTATATTATTATTGCTACATGTGGGATACATTGTAGAAAAAATACTAAATATGCTATTGCAGCTAAGTAGAGACGTCATGTCGCAAAACGCTAATAGTGAATTTAATAGAAACAAAAAACGAGCTCATTTTCATTATAAATGAACAGTCATAACGGACACGCGTCAACTATTAATATTAGTAAATCTGTCTCGGCCACATCCCAAAGGAATAAATTATATATTATAGTTGCATATAAACATTGCCACCACTTTTCATCTCCATACAGTATTTTTTTTCATTCTCTATTCCACATGAATCGAGGTGTCTAACACGCTTCATGTGGGTTGTGTCTTAACACCAGGTTCCTTCTGCCTAGAAGGAACCTAGTGTTAAGACAATCGATTCTCCATTTTCGTCCAAATTTCGAGACATTAAGTTAGTAGTTTAGGCTGAATTATATTGAATTTTTTTATTATCTATTGATTAAACCAAAATTAAATCAATATTTCCTTTAAATTGATTATAAATTTCTACCGATATCTTTCTATTGTCCTGTTAAAACCTTCTGTTCTCCACTTTTCGCTCTATCAGAGGCTATGCGTGCTGAGTGGCGCATGCCAGTACCGAATTTTATATTACCAGGCAAATGAACTGATAATCTAGTATGACACCTCAAATGGATCTACTATAAACTTCACGCTGTATCCTGCACACAGCAGAGTAGGTAGAGGGAACCTAGTGTTAAGACACTCGTTCCCCCGTTCCGCAATGGGTACACTGAATCAAACATACTGACACAGATTGACCCATTGTGTATATTTTATTAGATTAAAAAGAGTTTAAATAATGAAAATGTAACATAAAATAGGTTTAAATAGGTTTTATACGTTTAATGTACATGCAAAGTTTAATTGACCCTTCAACGATGTACCGGAGCGTGAAGCGGGCCGCGCTCCGGTGCCACTTGTCTATTTAAAATATCCAAAAGGACTTGTTGCGAGGATATTGTAAATATTTGACAAATTTTCTATTAACTTTAAGTTTCAAATTTATTTTGTAAGAAATATGTAAGATTATATGGCATATCTGTTGTTAAATACTTATTTAGTAAACGTATAAACAATTTAACGTAGCGGAATATGGACCCGGGCTTGGAAACTTTTTATATTTTTTATATTTTTTCTAAATAAGTATTTTTTTTCTAGGTATGGAATAACACTTTAAAATTGTCAAAATATCTTTTGTTATTTTATTTTCCCTCTTTATTCCTAGCGCAGTAGGGAAAGAGAACGGAGCGACAAACGATACGGTCCTTACATAACTCATTCGCCTCGTCCACTGTCATGAGCCCACATGTGTTCTCGAAGGTCAACCGAGGCTTTATCCTATTAAAGATCACGTTTAAGATAATTAAAGAGTAAAAAAAGAAGTTTATTATATGTATTGATAAAGACAGAAAAAGAGAGCAGGAGAGTAAAATATGTATTTAAAAATTAAATCTTAAATCAGTTCTATTTTACCTTATGTATTATTTTATCAATCGAAGCAAAGTTCTATAAACTATATATTTTTATAGCGTTTAAAAACACATCACACAATACTAAAATGTCCCATTTATAATATAAAACATTCAGTTTTAGATTGTAGGACCAAAATAATTCATTCCGAACAAAGTAACATAACGTCAAAGACGGTGAAGACTGATAAGGGAGCAACGAGATAAGGAAAGGACGTTTGTGATAAGAGGACACTGTCACTACCCCTAAAATACCTTACCATATATGTTTAAATAATAAAACTATTATACGAAAAAATCTAAAAACCTATATATTAATATCCTAGACAATTACAAATACTGCATATCGAGTTTTTGACAACCCTTGTTCATTTTTATATATTTAGTAAAAAAACGTTATTTCAATGTGTTTAATATAGAAACCCTAGTGTAAATAATCAATTGTAGTACACTCAAATTAAAATGCTGGAAAATAATAGGACCAATAAAATAGTCTAACTAGAACAAAATTATTCTACATAAAAAACTCCTAATAGTAATTTTAAATAATTAAAAATAATATTGAAAAAAAAAACCAAAACCTTAAAAAAAAACTAGACCAAGTGATTTGAAGTGTTTATTCGTTCATTATGAGGACATAGAATTAAAGGATTTTCGAAGATTTTAAGAGATTTTCAAAAAGATTTTAAAGGATTGTGAACTGTAACTGAAAGTGCTGTTCATCCAAAATGAATGTACCAGTGAAGGCAGGGGCGCCCACAGTGGCCGTGGTGCCGGTGCCGGAGAGCGAGATGGACGCGCTGCTGCTGGGACGTACAGCGGTGAGGACGTTTGATCAGTACATGAGAAATGTATGTATTATGCATTGTTTATATCTAACGCTTGGAGCTTTGGGAGCATTATGAGCTTAGCTTTGAAAGCTTTATAAAAGCTTCTGTTATAACTTTGTTGGGAAAAATATATACAATTAGTAAATTAGTAAAAAAATTTTTTTTCAGCTTCGCTCTGTAATAAGCATATATCAGAATAGGCAGAAGGAGCTTAGTATTAAAACACTCCAATCTTCACTTTCCGTTGAATTTTAAGGTTAATTAATTAATTTAATAAAGAAGTTAAGTTCAATTAAGTTAATTTGTAAAATTCATTATAGTATAAGTTTCGTTCCTCCAAGTGGGAATCGAACCCATAACCATTGCGTTTTCTAAATTTAGAACAATAAAAAAAAATTTTAGGACATTGAGGTTTGAGATTGACCTGGTTGTACACGAAGGTCTTGGTTTCTATCTCCATCCGAAGAAAGTTTACATTAAAATAATTAAGTTAAACAAAACGCGATTAGATTCTGTCATCAAAATCACTAACTCTCCTTAATAAGAGGAATACGGAATTTATTATGTTTATTTCGTGAGTTTGTAAAAACAGAGTGTTGTGTTGAAATCTGCCATTCTATACACAAAATGAAAATGAGGGAGAGCTCAGTGTCTTACCACTAAGTTCTCTCTGATAACTTGACTATATGAAAGATACAGCATGAAAAAACTAATAATACAAAAATTGTAATAATATTAATAATAAAAAAATAGCTTTATAAAGTTAAGTATAAAGCATATCGTAATGGTTGTTTGGTGAAGTACATTAAATTGTTTAAAACTTTCGACTATTATCAACATTATAGACAAAATTAAACAAACGAACGACGAAAAGGTTACAAATCGACTGCCACTATTAAATGTTTACATAATATAAGTCAACTATAAGTTATATTGATTTTGGATAAATTTACAGTACACACAAGTATATGTAGGTTCGATTCGAACAAGTCAAAGTACCAAATATATATATATATATATATATATATATATATATACTAAAAAGTTTTAAGCTTTTCATTATCATTGTTTATCACACACTTTGTTAATTCATTTTTAGGCTTTAAGTAGCAGAATATAACTTCCACTTAAAACTTAAACTAAGGTAATGGGCATCAAACAAAAATGTTCTTGAGTACAGACTGCAACACGATGGCGTCAAATTAAATTAAGTTTCCTACTGAAATAATGCTTTCAAAGCTTTTTAAACTTAGCACGAGCTTTACATGTTGCCTTATGTTACTTGCTTGTTATATTACATTAGCATAATAACTATAGTCGTATGTTAAAGGTGACCTCAAATGTAACATTAGGGTAGTTGCAAAAAGAGATATTGAATTTCACTTTCACTGAGCTTTTTTATAAATTAAAAAAATATATTTCGAAAGGTTGAAGGTTGTTTTATAGAGGCCGTTACATTTTTATCGCGATTCTTGTAAGTTCGATTCCAACTCATACACATAAATTATTTTCTTCTGCTTGCTCTAGCAAAGCTCTAGCAAAAAAAAAAACTCTAGCAAAAAATAAGACAAAGCGCGACGTTAAGTTCCGCTACGTAATCCTAACTTACTCAAAACGCACTGTGTCTAAAATATGTGAAAAGTGAGAACATAGTATCTCAACGCTAGTTTTAAAAAAATAAATATTTTTAAATAAGAAATAATTAGAAATATGTATACATATAAAGACACTAAAAATTGGGTAAAGTTATTGAATTTACAAAAGAAGTAAATTTCTAAACTTTTACTCTGCTAGAAAGGACGTACATATTATATGCACAATGCTAAACTAAACTGCTATTTTGCTAAATGAGTTAATATATTTATAGTCATAGTGAGTGACTTATAAAGCTTTCGGTGTTGAATGTATATGTGAGCTTTAAAGCTATGTCAATGTTTATCATTTTCTCAGTCATTTCATCAGTCATTATCATTCTTTCAGTCAAATGCAGCGAGAAATACAGTAACGTGTTTGGTTCAAAAGTACAGAAATAAATGAGTATTTATTTATTTGAGTTATAAAATAAAAAAATAAATAAATCAGCTTCACGCTGTATCCCGCACACAGCTGGGTAGGCAGAGGGAACCTAGTGTTAAGACACTCCATTTTCCACTTTCTGCCGAATTCTGGAGGCATTGCGTGTTGAGTGGCAGAGCTCAACGCCGCGCTTTGCCTCGACGCCAGAGCGAAGAAATGGAAATATAAATTTAATTATTTGAGTTATAGAAGTATGAAAATTAATTTCGACAGAAAAAATATCTTTGTACACACACAGATTACAATATGTCACAAACTCAAATACCATCGAAACCAACTGGACACGTGGCACCCCAATACTGTACGTCGTAGAAACTTCCCTACACGTGCCACGTAACTGTGGAATGGCCTGCCTGCGACGGAGTTTCCAAGTTGTTTCCAAATGAAATGGGTACCTTCAAAAAACGCGTCTATCTAAAAGGCCGTTAACGCACCTGCAGCTCCTCTGGTGTAACACGAGGTCGTGGGCGGCGATGATCACACTTGTCTTTTGCAAAAAAAAAAACACTAATCGTTGCCCCCCATTTGTTTTGCGTGAACCTTGACATGAAAAATGGAAAATCCATATTTTCCGTACTCGCTGAAATTTCAATTTCATTCTTTCTAATACAAGTCTGCGACACAAAATATCTTTTAAATAAGTCACAATAAGGCCTTTTTGTTTGACAAAAAATAATTGATAATTGCAAGTTTCCGTTGCATTGATCGTTTCTAATATATATTATTATATATTAGAAACGATCACATTTAAATATCTGTTTGTGATTTCTAAATAACTATGTTTTTACAAGTGCATGTGGTTATTTACATGATGCCCAAATACAAGAAAAGTGACTCTGTCAGTCTGTCTTTCTATTTCTCCTAATCTCAGTTTTTTGTTTTTTATTACAGTCACGTTTTCTCTTCGCAGCGTACATATATAATATATAATATAAAATAACTAAACATTTTTCTATAGTAATACGTTAAAATTTTGGTGAGCAAATAAAAACCCAAAAGATTAAGAAGATATAATTTCAATCTAGATAAAATGCTAAAGGTGTCTATTATATTTATTTTGATAAGGATGAATACCAAATTATATAAAACAACAATAACAATGATCTGATTAATTTAAATTTAAATTAAATATATTACAATGGTTACTGTGGCTCTACCTTCAGAGGTAAACGTACACCATCGTGGACTTTATAATAGATTTTTTACTAATGTGACTCATAAGATTGAGTCAGCGCTCGTCATATAAGCGTTCAGGAGCTCATTTTGGGCGACCTCTTCTTAAAACAACAAACGGTTTCTTAACGATAGTTGTAATTAATATTGCAGAATAGCTTGCATGTCAAATTGAAAGATATTTTAATATATTAGTTTATATAAAGAATATTACAAATATGAGAAATAAAAAGTAACCTATGACCATCCCAAAATCTTCATGTATCTCTCTATGAAAGTTTATCACAATCCAATCAGTGATTTGGATTGCGTCACAGACAGACAGACAGACAAGCAAAATAAAAAAAAATGGACGACGACGTCGTCGTCATTCACTCCTTCGTCACATTCGAATATATAATATAGGTATGGATACTTATGAAAATTATAGCCAATCTCGCCTTTTGAGTACATTAGTAATAATTAATTTTATAGAAATATACTTAATAATTATATGATTTCGATTTCGTCTCTTTGATGTCCTGAACACAGCAAACAAAGCAACAAGAGAGAGTTTGTTATGTATAAAATTGATAGAACTCCATTCCTTCTCGCGTATCAATAAGAATAAAGAAATACAATTTACGTATTACAAAAATGTACATTTTTTATACTGATTTATATGTTTTATATTAAAACTCTTCATAAACTTTTTATAAATCGTTGGAAACGTACGAGTTGTAGAAAAAGTAAATATGAAACTCTAATTTATCATCCTCTGAGCGTAAATACACCGGCGTCTAGGAGGCCCGTTATTTATCTAACACGAACGGTATAAAGCTTTTGTATATACATGTACATATACATACAACATACAATTATTTAAACCTATTTTTTATACTTTACAGCTATATTATGTTTTTGTAAGTTTCAGATTCGGTATTTTCTAAAATATTTATGTGATAGAACTAACCCAGTAGTCATTTAATTGTCATCTGTCTGATCTTCCAAGAAATGTGAGAAAGATTTTTAGTTGTTAGTTTAGCACTGTATACTGGATCGATCGATCGAGGCAAGCAAGAGGAATCTAGTGCTAATATATTCCGTTTCTTATTTTATACCATTTTATACCTATTATACCAGAGCGAGGAAATTAAAAATAACTCATACCGCGAGTTCTCACTTAACGGGATGAGTAACCGAACTCACAACCGTCGCGTTTACATTCATCTCATTCTCTCCAGTGCCTCTGCACCACCACCACTCACCACCACCGACGGACTCAAAAAAATATATTTTTTCTTATATATAAATAATAATAAGTAAAAATACATTCATCAGTATATTAATTTACATACTCGTACTTATATTTCAATATATGCATATTCAAAGTATAATAGGAGCACTCTAAGCTACGACCGACCTGATTTCAACATATGTGATGCGGTACAAAGGTGCACTAATTGCAACGA
The DNA here is from genome assembly GCA_013403705.1 of Heliconius hermathena. Taxonomy (NCBI): domain Eukaryota; kingdom Metazoa; phylum Arthropoda; class Insecta; order Lepidoptera; family Nymphalidae; genus Heliconius; species Heliconius hermathena. The sequence goes on along the minus strand of JAAIXJ010000812.1, from coordinate 5,957 downwards.
CTTACACGAACTACACGGGACTACAAGGGATTACAACTTTCTAGGAACTGAATCTCATAGGGGATTTACTATTTGTAACGACTTTATATGGTTAACAATATACGTCGTGTCGTGGCGCAGTGGCGCAGCGGCACAGCTACTGCTGCGTAGTGGTTGCGGATTTGATTCACACTATTGTTAGATCACAGAAAAAATTAAGCTTTAAGTCGACGCATCGTTTTTGTAATATTTGTATGAAATTGGTTGTGGAATCGATTGTTGAAGCCTAGGGTTATGAAATTTGGTAAAAAGTAAGAACTGTGTCACAAATGCGGGCGTAATACATCTGTAGCACACAATGTACGCCTGCGCCCGCAAACTTAACTTTGTCACCTTTTATAAGTTGTATTTTCCGTTGATCTTCAATCGTAAAATTGATACAGAACCTGCGCTGAGTGAGTCCATCTAGCTCTGGGCAGTTTTTTTCAACTTCTGTCTCTTACAGGCTCTGGTAACAAGAAATAACGGGGCGTAGAGTACCGCCGCTCACGGTGCTGCGTGTCTTGAAAACGGAAAATACTTGAAGATGCTAAAAAAACAAAGTATTACTAGTATAGCTTGATAGATGATTCAGAAGACATTATTTACTGTCGAACGAATGATCGATTGAAGCACGGCCGCCGGTGACTGGACGCGGCGCATTAAAATTTATCATATTGACAGATTGTCGTCAATTAAATAATGATTTTTCTATTTGTAAAATTTCAGAGGTGAGTGACAGATTACCGGCAACGTTTCTTGAAGCAGAAGAAAGTAAAACGTATTTTAGTGTTAGTTCACTTTATCAATTGGTCTAAGCATGTTATATAAGTAGCTACGTCACAAGTAGTTTATATCAATTAAATTATTGTGTTTTTATATACAAAATGTTATTAACCACGAATATAATCCCCTACATCAACGTGATGGGTATGTATAGGAACGTCTTCTGGACTCTATGACATTATGCAAATGCATTAGCTGGCTGTAGAGTCTAATGACGCTATTAGTCATTAGTAACCATATACCACGTACGTATGTATGTGAAGTAAATATGTTACTAGAAATTGATCTGTTTATTTCTAGTGTGTTGTGTGGTGCAGCTCAACGCCGCAGTTTGTCCCACAGAGCACAATAATGTATAATCACTCCCCTTAGTAAGAATTAAAATTTCAACCGACGTGTTTTTAGTCAGGAATTATATAGCATAGCTGTAACAATGTAAAATTGCTATATATTTGTTTGCTTCACACTGTATCCCGCACTTAGCAGGGTTGGCACTGAGAACCTGGGAACCTAGTGTTAAGACGCTCCATTTACCATTAGGATAGTTCCGTTCTTCACTTTTCCTCGAATTATGGAAACATTGCGTGTTAAGTGCCGAATTTCAATAACGCACTTTTTCAGGGCGACGAAATGAAAATACTACTGTACCACTGCGCCACGACGGCTTAATTCCTATATTCTGAAGCATATTTGATGTCACCGTCTACATATAAAGCAATCACAATACTTATTACATTATCCGTCGCAGCTCACTCGCCTGTCGCATATAGACTTAATTGACATATTAGTGAGTACGAGTACGTTAGACGAGGACGGTGTCTACTACCTAGTTATAGTGCAGGGGAACTGAGTTCTACGTAACGTACTAGCATACTGACAGGTTACTCGTAGATTGAATGTGTGTATGTGAATGATGAGAATGTCATCGTCGGTAGTGGATTCGATTCTCACTCGGTAGAATGTGTTATTACCCGACTGCAAAAGCAAAAAAAGGAGGTTTCATTTTTAGCGCGTATGTGTGTATGTACGTACTTTCATTTAATACCTTGTAAATGTTAAACCAGTGAGCCTCTTTTTGTAAATTATTCGTTGTTAGATTTGTCTTGATGGCGCGTGTGTTACTGTATATAGTTTATATGTTAATATAGTTTATGCTGTTGGGTTTTTGTTGTGTTTATAATGTTTATTTTATTTCTGATATTCAAACTTCATTCGAGATTCGGGAAACGAAAAGTTTTGATATTAGTTCCTTTTTTTGAGGCAGGGGGAGACCTCCGTTGTCTTTAGAAACACAGTATACATTATCGATGATATGAGAGGACCCCCCGTAGGGCATGTATGTATCAACCCGTAATATCAGTATACGAGGTGAAAGAGATATGCAGAGACCCTAGAGATAAAGAGTTAAGTTTTAAAGAACAAATTATCATAATGTATTTACTGTTTCATTGAAGTTGATTCAAATCCTATGACCTGATGATCCAATTCAAGTGATTTCATTGCCCTCGAATTTGGGTGTAAAGATAGAATGCCCTCTGTAACTTGTCATACTGAATAAAACGAAAAGGCTAAATGTTGGAGAAAAAATAAACATATTATATAAATATTATTTATGTAACTACTTAGTTACGTAGGCTGCAGTTAGAGGGTTAAGAAAATACCATTTCTGTATACAAAATTTATATTAATAAAATCTTAAATTAAAATACAATTCAAATCTAAAACTAAACTATATCTAAGACTACTGCCTTCAATGTTGGAAAAACAGTAATCTGTCTAAACCTAAATTAATCTAACTTAACCTACGACTTAATTACTCCACGATGGAATAATAAGTGTGGGAACGGAAGAAATTCCTTTCCCACCGGCGCTGTTCACCCGATCTTCTCCTTTGTCAGTGTTTTGTGGCGCTCGGCCACCTATCAGACGGACATATTATAATATTAAATAAGTTTTCCGCCTGTGACACCGAGCGCTATATAACAACTTATTAAATAATTGATTGATTTGAATTATATCTTGTTTTAAATTAAGTATTATTTATTGAAGAAAAATAAATTAAGGCCAACGTAGCTGGTTAGTTATGGCTTCAATTATTTATAAAAAAATCGACGCAAAGTAGGAAATGGAGTGATTTAACACTAGGTTCCCTCTGCCTACTAGCAGACTGTATGCGGGATACAGCGTTTGATTTGAAAATTAGACATTGCGTGCGTAATGGAATTTACATTAAGTTCTTTCTGCCTACCCTCCTGTAAAATGCAAGATACAGTGTGAAGTTAAAAGTAAAAACAAATACATAATACTATTATCAGGTAAACCAGCGTAAGCTTTTCTTTGAAGATAGGAGTAAGACTTTAAATTTTAACTTTTCCCTCCGAGAGGGAATCGATCCCACAACGCCAGTATAGAGTTTACCTCCTCAATTTCGAATAATTTAGAACAAAATTATTAAAAACTTTTAATTTATCCAATGTTTCTTTGATATATATTCTTCAAAGATATCCCTCGGTTTATCTCTCGACAGTAATGAAGATGTCCTTCAGAGCGAGATTACTGGATCGTTAGGATTTTATTCCGCGTTTCAGCCAATTTACTTCTTTGTATCCTTTGTACGTATAATGATTTTGATTTGTTCACGTGGCTCGAGTTTTATGATTGTTGCTTATTTTACTTTTAAATAGGATTGATTTAAATCAAATGTTTTAAATATTTAACTTGTTTTAGTAGAGTGCGGCGTTAGTTTTCGCTTTTCAATGCACAACGTCACAAAAAAATTACGTAGAGTGGGGAACGGGGTGTTTTAACATCTGAGTCTGTAACTGATATCCCAACCTCCTTTGAAAATATTATTTAATAAATAATGCCTTGGCTCGTGATGTGTCTAGTGGTTAGAACCGTTTATAGTTGTGATCGTGAAGAATTGTGACAATGTCATATTGTCGAGTTTCCAGTTATTTAGATAACTGGAAACTCGACAATATGACATTGTCATAACTCGAAGCTCGTCCGAAGAAAAGCCAAGAGCGCGTCCTATCTTCCTCTCCACTATAACTGCGAACTAGTTATAATAAAAGGAAGAAAGAGTACGGGCACCGCCCCGCCCTACACCGTGAATTCCTACCCGACTNGTGTGACTGCAAAACCGACTGGTTGTGGGTTCGATCCCCACTCGAGGAGATGAAATATTTATTTAAATTTATATTTCCATTTCTTCGCTCTGGTGTCGAGGTTAAGCGCGGCGTTGAGTTCTGCCACTCAACACGCAATGCCTCCAGAATTCGGCAGAAAGTGGGGAACGGAGTGTCTTAACACTAGGTTTTTTCTGCCTACCCTGCTGTGTGCGGGACACAGCGTGAAGCTGATTTATTTTATTTTCAAATCAAACCCACAACCGTGTGTAACAGTACGTACCTTGGGTATAAGTTAAAAATAAATAAATAAATAAAATAAAATATGCATGGCAATACACATAAATAACATAGTTAATTATGAATAATACAAAATATATAGTTTGTATTATTCATAATTAACTATGTTATTTATGTGTATTGCCATGCATATTTTATTTATTTATTTATTTATTTTTAACTTATACCCAAGGTACATACTGTTACAAGTCACATTTTGACAATTTCCAGACATGCTGAGTAGTGAAATATCGCCTGTCAGACTGGCCCACGACCTCAATCACATAAAAATGATATAACTTTGAAATCATTTCTGGGGGCTTGTATGGTACAATGGGTCACTGTCTTGCGTCATCTAGGGGAGTCTGTGATATTTCTGCTGCGTCTGAACTGATAAAGATAAAGACGGGTAAATTTAAGGGTGGCAGTCTAAGTCTTTTATGGTTTCGTCTTGCTCTAAATCCTCTTAGCACTTTGTTAGGGGATTCAGGCTTCAACTTCGCCGGGGGGGGTCATATCTAATATTATTTGTTTCAAAATGACCAGATCTTATGTGGCTACTAACGGTTACTCAAAATTGTAATAGTAATATTAAGCATGTAGTGCGGGAGAGTGTGATAAAATTCTTGGTGAAGGTAAGACTTATAAATATGTTGGAATGTCTGAAGCATTGGGTATTGATGGACAGAGTATAAAGCAACTGGTGAAGGAGCGTTTCTTTGATCGACTGAAAAAAGTGCTTGGTCTTTTGTCTGGTGGCAACAAGGTGTGTGCTTTTAACGGTTGGGTTATGCCGGTCGTCTGTGATGAGGCTGTATATTCCGCGTAAGTCAGGTCAGTGCTTTTTGAATGTCACAAACCTCCATAACCATGAGGTATGCAGTTTTAAAGAATATTTATTTTTAGGCAAAGTACAGTATTGAATTCCGCCACTCAACACGCAGTGAATCAAAAATTCGGCGAAAAATGGAGAACAGAAGTGTCTAATGGGGCTGAAGTGTTTTGAACATCGTGAACATTAGATTCCCAGGTTCCCTCTGTGCCCTTCATACAGAACACACGTGGCATACAGAATGAAGCTGACAACAAATTTTATATACTTAAGATTTTTTTTTTATGGAAAAGACAAGGCAAACGAGCGTGCGGCTCACCTGATGGTAAATGATTACCGCCGGCCACGACTCCGTGCAACACCAGAGGAGCTACAGGTGCGTTGCCTGCCTGTAAGGTGGGTTGGGCGCCGGAGCCCGGCATTACCTGATGCGAAACGCAGTGGCATAAAGCCACTACTTCACGCCGGTTTTAAATGCCGGGGGTGGTAATGATCCGGTCGAGTCTGCCCATGCGTGTTGCCATTGCTGGCGACGTGACTCTACCACACGTACTTTAGTCGCCTCTTACGACACCACCAGTACCAGGATGATCCTATTCTAGGCCGAGATCACACGGCAAGTGTGATCCCGGCCTAGAATAGGATCTGATGATGATTACTATGTCATTCCCTTATTATCTTAAGTCACACTTAAGATAGTAAGGGAATGACATAAATAAGTAATCGCATAAATAGTTACCGAAGATTACCTTGTAACTTATGACGTACGTCGCGCCGCGCCGCGTTCTTGTAGAACTAACTGATTAGAACGACAATTGTGTTAATAGAATGACAGATATAAATTTAATAATAGTAAAAGAAAACCCTTATCTGCAAGAGTAATGACACTGACAGAGACGGATGAGACGAGT